>VRYO01001878.1:31452395-31505478 GCA_009812075.1 Sialia sialis
TCACATTTCGGAGCCAAAACTAATAACAAAACCGGACATTAGCTGAAAAAATACCAAAGCAATCAACTCTTAATTACTTGATGAAATCTTTGAATTTCTGCAAAACTAGAGCAAGGCAATTTTTCCTCTGTCATAAATAGAGAGCATTCTACTGTATCTTCATTTTGTTTCACTATCTCTGTACAATACTAGAAATTGCTTTAAAAATCCCAAAACTAAACAAAACCCCCCACACACTTTCCAAACAATAAAATTCAGACCAACTTAGAAGGTCTATCATGTTGTCAAATCTTGGTATGTTACACTGGGACAAACCACTGTTTTCCATGTAGTAAATTCAGTACCTACATTTGACCCTCTTCAAGGAAATCACTTACAATAACAGAGAAAGGTCATTTGCTTATGCTAGAAAGAGTCAATGGCCAGAGCAGACCCTAGGAAACAGTAAAATTAGATTCTTCTGATAATTTGCAAAACCAGTATGTGCAAGCAGTCTTGGTATCCCATTCTGCAAACGATCCTTAATACAGACCAATTGTGCTATTATAATTAATTCTTCAAAAATATATCTGTAACTTCTACATATATTTTCTTATTACCTTATCATAGCTGGATATTACATAGCTGGATATTATATAAAAACAAAAAAAAAACCCCAGTATTTTACAAAAAAAGAAAGAATCTCAAGTTCTCCGATTTCAGGACTATTTTTCTCTACTCCAGATTGACATGAGAAAAACTAAAACGTTGAGATCTTCTGCCAGCTTTCTCTTGTCTTTTTGTCTGCTATGCAGTGCTGTGGAATTTACAATAATCCTGCTATCTCATTACTTCAGAAAGCTAGGCTACTACAACTACACTCTGCTGCCAATGCATAAAAGCAGAAAAAGCACCTGAGGAGAGAAACACACCACCACAGAGAGAAAGAAAAAGGTAAGTACAATAAAAAAAAAATCCATAGGATGTGTGCAGAAATAGTACAAAGCATGAAAAGTATGAGCTGAGTGACAATTAATGACTACAGAAATTTAAGTAAATACGATTGCTGTATAAAAGCTTAATCAAAAACTTCCTTTCCAAAGTATAAATGCTGAAGAAGAACGAGTTCAGCATAAAGAACCCCCTAGAACACAGTGCACACACAACTAGCAGCAACCTTCATAAGAGCACACATGCCTGTGGAGTACATGCTTAAAGCAGCAAAGAAGGGAACAAAGGTTTCCATGGAGAAGCAAGTTTCACACCACATTGGCTATTGCAGCTTGCTGTCTTCAGATGTGAAAGATGTTATTCCAGCTTTAACTGGCAAGTGTCCAGATCGACATTACCAGCTGGAAGTTCAAGAAAAAACTAAATAATCCCTAATCAAGCACTCAAAAATAAATTTTATACTGTAATTTAAAGTGCTTAAATTGCACTGTTACAGTCATAGCAAAACATCCATCTAATTTTGAGATTTACAAAATTATATTTATTTCATCTTCTTTAAAAATGCAGAAATTGTTACTTTTTCTCCCTCTGAGTTAGAGCTATCTATGTCAACAGTTTAGAACACTCAAACTCCTGCAGCTGACATGATAAAAAAAACATTAAAAGTTGCACTAGTTCAGAAGCTCAATAAAACTAAAAAGATTACAGTCTCTTTGATGAAAAACATAATTTATACATATAAATAGGATTGCAGTAATTTCACAAATATAAGATGCACCTGATTATAAGCCGCACATCCCAGTAGACCATGGGATTTGCCCACATATAAGCCGCACCTGAATATAAGCCGCACATTTTTTTGTTTGGTTTTTTTTTTTTTTTTTTGGTTGTTTTTGTTTTTTTTGTTTTTTTGTTTTGTTTTGTTTTGGGTTTTTTGCGAGGATCCATGTGTAACAAAATAACAAATTAGTAACAGAATTGCTGCCAGCAGGGTTTGGTGTCAGGTGCTCAAGTTGCAAACAGTTTTCATAGACCAGCCAAGCCTTTAAAGGCAGCCCCAGGTGCCCTCCCCGGCCGGCTCTCACTTCTGGGTTGGCATTTCTCTGGGATTTGTCCATAAATAAGCCGCACCTGATGATTAGCCGCACTACTGGGATAGGCTGGATTCTTCAATGAAAAATGTGCGGCTTATAATCGTGAAATTACTGTAAATAAATTCTTAGTAACTGTTCAGGAGACTGTTCACTGCTTGAAAAGAAAAAATATCTGTTTTCTCTGATATGTCTCCTGATTCTCCAAACATCAACTGTCACTGAGAGTTCTTGTGCTGAAGAACATTTTGTTTCTGATTCTAGATGTAAAAAAACTGTACAGCTTGTCAGAATATGTGCTGGAAGTAATCTGTACAGGGTAGGACACTGAAAATCTGTTCTTATGGGAAAAGTAATGAAAGAGTCAGTTAAGAGAGAAATGTATTTGCTTTGACTGTTCCAGGCTTCTATTTTTTAGAAGGCAACAGAATAGACTGTAAGTAGTAGAAGCAAACATTAAACATAGAAATGTTTCAAGGCTCTGAAAATACTCCTAATTATTTGATTTTCTGGGGTTTTTTCATTCTTGAAGCGATAAGACAGAAAATAATCACACCACAGTAATAAATGTGGTAACAGTTCCATCAGCATTTCAGTTAAGCAATTTGTTCATAATTAGAAATGTAATAGATTTTTTCAAATCATATTTAGAGTACAGTTCTCCGCATCAGTAATGAAAAGAATGAAAAAAAAAGACATTTTTACTTTTGATTACTAACAGTCAAAATTTTAAAATAATAATAAAAAATTTAGATAGCTAAAACCATTTCTAGTGCAGTATTTCTTTTCATAATCATGTCAAATACTTTGAAAACAGCCAGAAAATGAACTATTACTTCTTTCAAATCACTGGATGTCTTCCTAAAAGGACAAAGTTTTTTGCATCTTACACTGAGACATCATTGAATTTAATGCCATTTTTAATCATCTTCACAAATGCAGGAATTCTCATTTTTTTTAACAAAGACTGAAGAATGCTTACCTTAAATATCATCCCCAAGATTATACAAGAATGAAATCTCAAGTAAATTTCTAATGGAACTAAATTTGGTGATTTAATAACTGAGTTCAACATCAGATTCAAACTCTTCTTTATACATGAAAACAGAATAATTGCTTTTTTTAAAGACAGACATATGAGGACCAGAGGCCTATGCCCATTTGGGAAATTAATGACAAATTTACTTCCTGAAGGATAATATATTTATATTATTATAATTAAGTATATTTATTGCTTTTATTTTTATAGTTAATGGCCTTAATGATGCACTGTTCAACTTCCAATTGGTCTGACAGCTATGGAATTCTCAGCTTGGAATAAGAAATTTACTGAATTGTATTGACATGAACAACCACAAAATTTGGATATTTACAACATTAACCATCCACAATTAACTGTTAAAAACTACAGAAGGTACTTTTTGTACTTTGCAGGTGTATTTTCTGTTCCTGTACTTTGTTATTCTTTATGATCAGCCTGATTACTGACCTTACCCAGAAGGTGCAGTATTGATTTTTGTTGATTCTCCAAATTGGCATCGAGTTTGTGCATCCCAATGCAAGCAATGAGCTGGGTCTCTTCGTCCAGAAGGGCACAAAGTGCTGCCTTTCTTTCAGCTCCAGTGAGAGTTGTGTTAATTCGCTCAGTTTCCTCCTGCATCCATACTGCAGATACAAATATTTGGGGTATTTTAAACATGATATTTTCCAGCAAAACTTCTGCTTTCCTATTTAAGAAACAACATCATTGACTTTTCTTTCAAGATTCACTAAAAGCCAGTTTCCATTTTAGGGGACTGATGTTTATGGCTATTTTCAATACATGCAAGTTGGCCTAGAAATGAATGTAAATTATACAGATGTTCTGTGAGAGTATGTGTGTGTATATCAGTTCCAGACTGCCAATTTGTACTCCAAACTCAAGGATGAGTAGGAGAAAAAAGAAGCTCTGTGTGAAAAAAAATAATTTAGCGCCTGTGGAAATATATGATGAAATGGCTGCATCTTAGTGTGGTACCACTAGTACTCAGAGCTGAGAATATTACTGCTTCTCTCTGCATAAATGAGTAAAATCTAAAGAAGCTTGAAATCCTCCACAACCGAGATAAAACTTGACTGACAGTCACATTTAGCTCTCCAGGTCTCATACTGGATATTGCAGTGGTATCACCTTTTGCCATCCAAGGCAGATGAATATACATTAATAACTCAACAGTCATTGAGTCATTGCTTTCCTCTCCCTTTCCTCTTCTACAACATAACCTTCCAAGTGGGTGAAAGTGGCCACAGGATGGTCGTGACAGCAGTACATGGATCAGTACATGTTGTGTAAGAATCTGACTACCTGACACTTATGCTGCCCATATACAGACTATGTGGCTTTAGAGAAATCTGCTTGTAAAATCTGTGTTTACTGCCTTTGCATATCCTGTAACAATTCCTGATTTCTCTGAAGAGCCTGACCTCTTCAAATACCTCTGGAGTTTTGTAGGGAATTTTATAAGATCCGAAACGTCAACATTCCTGAATAATACCTCAAAGTGCTGTTATCATCCCAGAACAGTTTTGCAAAAGCAAAACCCAGCATGGAAGAAAACCATCCAATATGTGATGCACTGAAAAAGCCTGTAACATCCTGGATCAGGTAAGATTAGAGGCAGGAGGAGGGAAGGGAAAAGGTTTGTTTTCTTTCTGTGGCTTCTTATCTACAATACCTTATGTTTTCCATTTTTAAATATTTCAGGTAATTTCCTTAAGGCTCTCCAAGCTGTAACATGACAGCTGTCTGACAAGTTCTGAGGAACCAAACATATATATATATTTTAAATAGAGCCAATTCAGCAAACAACAGCATTTTACAGAATTAATTTACATGAAGCTTTATTATGCTAATAAATTCTGTAAGTAATTTTATACTTTCAGAAATGAAGAAGCTGTCACTCAGCATGGATAGTCACCTCTTGATTCCTCATTTAAATGCAAGCAAGTTAAAACACTCCTCTTAGATTATGCGTTCTATAGGCAGAGATTTTACTCATTTCACTCATTACAATTTTTATTCCAGGGTTTATAAAGTAAAATAGTTCATACTTTTCAAATAAATAATAAATGTTTTGCAGACATGCTGAATATATAGATAGATCTCATTTGCACTTTGTACCACCAGGAATTGCTTGTACTGGCTGACCCTGTAATAGTAACCCTGTTGTGATTGCAGAAATAACCTTCACAGATCCCTGGAGGACAATAGTCTCATTCTATTACTGTCACAATGATTTAGCTTGTGCAAACTGTTGGCACTATAAGAATGCAAAATTGTTTCAGATGTAGGTAGGAAAAACCTCCCAAGTTCCTAGAATCATTGAGCTCTATTAAAATGAAGAGCATGACTGCAAACCTCCATGTAGAGAAGCAACTAGTCATCAACAGTTTACAATAACTAAACAGTGACATTGATACCAGACCACTATTTTTAACAAAATATTTAAAAAAGTTTCAAATTCTAGAATTTGTTCTGGTCCAAAGCGGTACATCTCTTTTTCAGGCTGCCTAGATATAAAATTCCTGAACATGCTCGGCTGAAAGTTTTATTATTTGTGAATCTAAAGTCATTAAATTAAGCAAGAGACGCTTGCATAATCATACATTTCAAATCTAAAAATATCATGAAGAGCAGTACTCTTCCATAACTTTAAACTGAACTTGGTTGTTTCTACTGCAAGTAGGACTTTTCACACTTAAAAAAAAGAAGTGGATCGTACATCTGATAGCACACTACTCTGGAAGCACCCTCTTGAAGAAAATATTGAAGAAAATCAGAGGCCAAATAGTAAAACTTCTCATAAGTTGCAAGGAAAAAAGTACTGTTAGAGTAGCTTGGCTTTTGATTACTTTATGAGATACACCTTTAAAAGGGCTTGACACTTGGGAAGTGAAAAGAAATCTATCTACAAAGAAAAAAGGGGGGTGGATAACCCCAAAAAACTCACAAACCTCATGAAGATTCCAACAACTGCAAAGTTCAAGGCAAGCAATAATTTTTACATTTGTCATGAACAGTGATATTTATAAATCATTTATTCATTCACTCAAAGCCATTTGTTCAATGCCACAAGAAGTATGACAGCATTAAAGGATTAGTGCATAAATTGGGAACTCTTGAATCGTGATCCTAAGCTCTATGAATAACACATGCCACCAAATTTATGCTCAGTTTACCCCTGAAGAAAGAGCAGAGATGGCTTAAGGAAGGGTAGGTGGCTTTGCAATGAAGTAGGTGATCCATCAGGTCAGTTCTGCTACAGGGACAACAAGATCCAAACTATCAAAGAGCTACACCATAAAGTACTATAGCCTAGATTACATAAGAGTTGTTACAAGTCACAGTACAAATCTCTGGCTTTAAAAGAGACATTGTAAAAAAACAAAATATGTCTTGCTGTTTCATTATATGCTGGTACAAGTACACAGCTTTTGACTGCCTTTGTTTTTCTGAAGGACATACTCTAAGATTTTTGTTCCATTTGCACCATTCAATTCTTGTAAGGTTTTATGTCCATTATCTGCAGTATTCACATTATTTTTCTGAAAAGTTTAGAGATGCTTGCCTGTATTAGACATCATCTACTTCAAGAACAGGAAATGTATGATTTTCAGAATGTCCTGCAGAGCTCCTAAGAGATTTTTAAAATTTTGACAACGGAGTTTTGTGAAACATGCAACGAACAAGAAAGGAGAAAAAGCATCAGTAGAGGAGAACTAAGACAAAAGGAATAACTTCTGTCATACGTTGCCAAATTCTGTGCAAAATTTTAATCCATTATAAAAAAGTCTGTAGCAAATGATGAATTATGGATCTTAATACTAATTTCTTCACAGAATTGTTGTCAGCATCTTAAATGTAGAGTGAAAGATATAAGTAACTCTGATCTGAAAAATACCTTTCTGTTCTTCTAGCTGACCTTAACTTTAGACATGAATAAATAATGTTAATAAAACTGCCAAATAGCATTATTTTACAAGCCAGTTATTTCTGAAAAAGGTGTGCTGGTTTTGGCTGTGACAGTGTTAATATTTAGCCTCAGTAGCTTGTAAGGTGCTGGATGTTGATAACAGGGATATTTAGTTATTGCTGAACAGTGCTTACAGAGTATCAAGGCTTTCCTTCTGTTTCTAGTAATACATGCAAGTAAAATAATTATTTTCATATGAAACTAATTCCACTGCAAAACAGAAAAACATCATGGAAGTATCTATAAGGACACATAAAACCCCTAAGTTTGTTTTAAACAAACTGTACTATTTTGTTGCTTTAAGGACATCTCTTTAAGAAAACTTACATTCCAAGTCATGGAACAGTAGCTCAAAGTCTTCTTTTGTTTTAGGGTTCAGTTTTTTCTCATACTCCCTTATCAATTTTTCTTCTTTCTCCCTTTTTTTCTGTAACTCTTCTTCTGCCTCCCGTTCCAGCCTTAACCTCTTTTGTTCCTTCAGATATTGTAGTAAATTTATAGCATGCCAACGACGGAAATATTTCTGTATTACTATTACCTATATGTGATACAATAACAAAGAATCATGAATTTAAAATGAACCAGCATTTCGTAGTATAGTTTTTCTTCTTATCTTTTCTCCAGCTTCCTAACTACATTTTCCAAGACTTTTCTTGTACTGAAACTAATTTAAATGTTATAAAATCAGTCATGTACTATTAGTTTGAGCACTAGTATGATTACTCAGCTAACTGCAGGAATTTAACCAAGGAGTACAGTAGATAAAATAGGTTCAAATAATCAAATGAAAATATAAACTATATTTAAATATCCATTTTTCTTTTTCAAATCTCCCCTTAAAAATGTTTTTTTTGCCATGCACTGTTTTTATTCTTTTCCTTATCTTACTATGAATGTACAGAGTGGAAATGTAGACACATTTGCAAAATTTCTTTTCAAATTGTAATTACAAAACTCAACACACAGACACAAAATCAACTGCATTGTATTTGTGAACAAATAATGAAACTAAAATTACTAATGCTGCTATGACAGAAATGAAAAAAGAAAATTGAATCATCGACCTTCCCAAGCTGTGGCTATTGAGGACTGGGGAAATGTCTACAATATTAAGGGAGCACACTGCACAAGCCTCACCTTCTGCTGGTTGAGTTAGCACTTGCACTACAAGCAGGTTACTCAGATCAATACCATGAGATACCTAGATTGCCCAGCATTGAAAGCTATCAAGCACAAAATCATACTAATACACTGTCTCTGGTAATATCTTAATCTAAAACTTCTCTTTATCTTAATCTAAAACGTCTCTTGAATATGGCTTCAAAGAGTATTTCAATACGCACCTATACTGCACTGTGCAAATTCATTAACGTGAGCAAACACCAAGCTGACATCTCTCTACTGTGCATTATAAATTCCTTATGGATACACTACAGATTTCAATAATTGTCACTAAAAGCTAACAGTAAAACATATTGGTAGTCCCGAGGCAATTACAGAATTTCACAATTATAAGCCGCACCTGATTATAAGCCGCACATCCCGGTAGCCGGGTAGACCATGGGATTTGTCCATATATAAGCCGCACCTGAATATAAGCCGCACTTTTTTTTTTTTTTAAAAGTGAGGATCCATGTGTAACAAAGTAACACATTAGTAACAGAATTGCTGCCAGTTGGGTTTGGTGTCAGGTGCTCAAGTTGCAAACAGTTTTCATAGACCAGCCAAGCTTTTAAAGGCAGCCCCAGGTGCCCTCCCCGGCCGGCTCTCACTTCCGGGTTGGCATTTAGCTGGGATTTGTCCATAGATAAGCTGCACCTGAATATAAGCCGCACCACTGGTGTAGGCTGGATTCTTCAATTAAAAAGGTGCGGCTTATAATCATGAAATTACTGTACTCTATACTTGGGGTTCCACTTCTACAAGATGCTTATTGCCATCAGCTAAAGCTGACAGATTTAAGTTCTTACAAGAAAACTTCTACCCAGAAAATTTCAAAGCTATTGCCAACCATGTCAGAACAATTATCAATACAATTATTCTCCTTAGTCACTTGGGGAATCAACTGTTTCTCCATGCAGCTGGATTCAGACTGTCTATTTTCAGCAATCAAATTAATAACTAGAGCATGTACAATGCAGTGCCTCACCTTACACAATTCAGGGCACACTTGAGTTAGATGTGCAGTAGCAGAATACATGGTTTCCAAAAAGCAGTGTGGAATGCCTAAATGACATCCTCTGCACAATGAATATGCAGAGTCTGTAATGTGAATTGCCTTCATGAGGCAACTCAGTACACCAGGAACCCCCTCTGAACCACTGCCTGTGTTTGAACAGCCCATTTCTACCTCAGTGTCAAAGCAGAGAGCTTGAACAGAATCCAAAATGGATCTGTTTGCCCAAGGTAACTTCCTATGTCTGATAAAAAACCCAACCAAATGAACATCACTAAACTCAAAAGCTGAATGCAGATCTAAATCCTAACCCAATACTCCATCAATTTCAGGCCATGTGTCAAGCATGTAGCTTAGGCTCTTCCAAAGAGATAGTGAGAATCTTGTTGGAGCAAGCTTCTTTTAATCCTTAATGCTCTACATGGAAACTTAACTGTCACTGTAAGACAGAAAACAATAAATCCAGAATTCTTAATATTTAAGTGATTGCAAGGTATCAAATGTCACTAAAACCACAGAGCACACACACTTCCCCTATATTTGAAAGATGACAAAAGATAAGCAAAAGAAGACATTTTACAGTTCACTTTTAAATCCAGTCTTTGAACACTCTGAACATACACTAAATATTCAGATATCCTTCACAATACGTTATTTTGCAAATTGTTTCCAGCAGATAAGGACTTACTGCTTCAAGTCTACGTTTATGGTATTGCTCCGCTGTAAAATACTTTCCAGGAGTTATTAGTTTGTCAGTCATGTTTGATACATAAAGGCCAATTTTAGTCATCTGTGTGGATGTTGTGTTTCTTGTTTGTTGCAGCTTATTTTTTTCCACAACCGTCTGGGGAAGAAATGCATGTCAGATTAGAAGAAAATACACGGAGACTTTTTTTTTCCTCATTACAGCAAGTGGCAAAATTAGCTACTTGCAATAAAAATCACAAGACTAATGCTATTTATCCACTAAATACTTTTATTTGCACATTTATCTCAGACTTACTTCCTCTTTCCTATCAGAAATAGTGTCAGCATTCTATTCCATTTGGCAAAAACAACAGTCTAAAAAGACATTACAAAGCCTTTACCTGTGTTTCCTTACAAAATAACTGAATTCCTTTGTCAGGTCGTTTTTTGGGTTTTGTTTGTGATCCTGCATTATGAAATTCCACTCCTGTTGACATGTTCCTAAATCCACCCAGAAAAGGTTTATTATAGGTAGGTCTTTCAATTTTTACATCTACTTCTTGAAATGAATCCGAACCTGTTAAAATGGAAGCTCCAAAATATAAATATTGTTTCTTTCTATAACACATTTAGATTAGACCACAATTATATATGTATAGATAAACGTCCAAAACCATCATTTACCTCTTTGTACTCTGACAGTTATGACATCAGGCATGTGGTAACTCTGTTGAATAACTCTCCCAGGAAAATCTTTCTGATTCTCATCCTTAGTCATGCTTTCTAAAAATAAAACCAAAAATTAATTCCTGAGAAGCTTCTCAAAATAAACAAATAACTCTTTCAAGTTTACACCAGGATGCCTGTATTATAACACTGCAACACAGCATAATCATAGTTTTTTCCGCTGGAAAGACAGTCTATTTGAAAGCTGAATTTGTATATATCAAATATAATTAGATATTTCTGATATCTAATGTAATACAGTCACCATACAAAGACATTCCTAGCCAGCTACTCAGAATGAGAGCAGATGAATGCAACCCAGCCAAGAGGAAAGTAGTCAGCAAGTCCATACTAGGAATTGAGGAGTTGTTATTCACTGTGCTCAGGTGCTGAACAGGATATGTTCTGTTCTGAAGAGCTCAGAAAATGTGGTACTGTATTGGGAAGAGGAACTGACTGAACACACCCAGAACACTCATGAACAGGTGTAGGAAATGACAGAGCATTTGGGGGACTGCAGGAGAAAGACAAGGATAAAGAAGGATTGCAAGTAAGTTACAGGGGAATCCGAGAAAGGTAAAATAGTAAGGTGATTGCTAAAATATTGCCTAAACTGTTAATTTGAATGCACATACTAAATATGCATACCTACTCATACACATATCTGGAAATAAGGATCATTCTATAAAATGCCATCTAGAAATGATTACTACAGTTTAAGATGAAGAATACATTTCTTACCATTGGAGTGTGTTTCATATGAGAATTTTAAAAGTTATGGCAGGGCCAAATCCCAGCAAGCATAAACAGAATGAGGGTTGTGGGGGTGCAAAAAACTATAACGAAATTGAAGAAATAAGTATCTCTTTAAGCCATTGATGCCAAACATTCCAACAGCTTCTTTACCTGTCTGTGTCCCTTTTGTTGCATTCTTGGGAAGTACTGAATTTTGAGGAGACTCCTCTGACTGTGCAGTGCCTGCAGGTTCTGGAGGCAGAGGTTTCTCTGCTGGGTCCCCGACCTCTCCGACTGCTTTCCCTTGCGAGGGTGCAGGTGATTGCTCTGCACCTGACCCTTCTGATGCGACAACTTCAAAGCCATCTGGTGCACCTTCCATTTCCTAATGCATCAGTGGAATGCTTTTAACCTTTCTGCAAGAATAATCACAGGATCTATAATAAATTGCATACTGGCACATTCCTACTACTAGAATTATGGGTAACTTACTGTCCTGAAAAGCTTTTCCTGTATCTATTTCCAAAGGCTTATCGAGAACAGCATGAGATCTTTGCTTCCACCAAACAGAAAGCACTTTTGGCTGGTGTTTACCAAACGTAACACTCGAAGGCAGGTATTCGGCACAGCTCTTTCCACTTCTCGGTCTCTGCCTATGGAACAAGATGGTCCAAGGGGTCATTACCCAGAGACAGCACACCTTTACTGTTTCCCGAGTTGTCACCGAAATGACAGGGGCTGGAAGAGTCCCAAGCCCAAATTCCTCAACATGGAACCAGTACCAGACCCGCAGGACCCGGGACGAGCCCGGGGATGCTGAACAGCGCTCGGTGCACGGTGAGAACCCGCAGCCTCCCGTCCCTCCGCAGCCCCGCGGCAGCTCCGGGCCCGGCAGAGCCCCGGGCTGGCGCTGCTCGCCCCGCCGGCCGCGCGGTAGCCACGGCAACGGGCCGGGCGCGCGGGGAGCGGAGCGTGCGCACTGAGCGGGGCCGGGCCAGGCCGGCTCGGCTGGGAACGTACCGGGGACGAGGAGGGCCGGGAGGGGAGCGAGAGGGAGAGGGAGGCGGTGCGGAAGGACGAGCGGCCCCGCTGGTTCCCTCCGGCCCGGAGCGCCTGCACGAAGCCGCGCTGGCGGCCCTGGGGCCGGCACACCCGCAGTGCCGAGCAGGCGGCGATGAGCTCTTACCAGCCCATAGCAGCACTAGTGCATGAAAACACCTCAGATCCTTGGGCTGTCGGTAGCAGCAGAAGTTACTAAACGCCCAAAACTATAGGATGTCGAGAAAGCGTCTTGCGTGTGAATGTTGACAGCCTCTAATACACAGCGTCACCGCTTACCCCTGACCGGGGCTGTGCCCAATGGTGCTCTTCTCCCACGAGGCTCCGTGGAAATTAAAGACAAGTAATTCAGAATGAAAACCATCTGAAACTGAATTTCCTGGTGTTTTGAGGTGCCACTCGTGACACAACTCCTCCCAATGTTTTCAGCGTGCTACAAGAAAACTGTCACACTTTTGGATGTGAAATACACAGTTCTGCGTTGTAATTCCAGGAGAATCCTTAACAAAGCATTTCAGCAGGCATTGAATTTAAATGGATACTTAATAATCGTATGCCATGATCATTGTTACCACGTTCCCCAGACATCGTTTGGCACTTGAACGTGGGCCTGCTTCCCATCAAAAGGACAGAAATTTCCCATTACCACTGCTAATGCTGTTTTTTCTAAAACCTTGTTTGAACTCCCAGAAAAGGGAAAGAGATTGTTATTTGTGTCATTTTGTCACTGTTATATTGTGCATTAAACATTCAAACTCATTTTCAAGTTGCAATGATTTTTCATTTTTTTCCTAATGAAACAGCATATAAGCTTTGAATATTAAAACAATAATAATAAAAAGCAGCTTTCACTCATCTCCTATTGGTTTTGGTTTCAGGTTCAGAACATAGCCACTCTGGATAGGTCAAGCAGCACACATGGCAGGTTAGGAAAGACAAAAACCTCTGTACTTGCTCTGCTGATGGGAAAGTTGCTTTTCTGGTGTAACAGGCTCTGTCTCTAGGTCCCATCCTTGCCAAATAAACTACTTTTTTTTACTCACATGACTTCATTTAATCTTAAAATGTTCTAAGGATCTAAAGTTTGTTAACTCAAAGTTTTCAGTGATTTACCTTACCATTTTACAACAGATGATAAAATTTTTTGCATCATCGTGTATTTCCAACAATTAAAAGAGAAAAATCAAGCAAAATCAGTAGTTAGCCTTCAAATTATACCTTGCTAGCATATTCCTCTTGGAATAAATTAGGACCTGTATGGAGGACACATATGCGCATTTGTGAAAGGGAGAAGATGAGAGTGTGCCTGTATCTGTGGAACTCAGTTTTAGAGGCCATATATCAAATTTCAGCAGCAGTTAGCCATGAAAAACACTTCATCTCCCCTGGAGCACAATTAATGAGCTTATAGAAGAGCTGTTTTAAATCACATGACAAATACATATTTAGAAGTAGAGGAAATAACTGCACAAGAAGAAAGTTCAGCAAATGGAAGAGCGCTCAGTTATGGAAGAGTAGAATAGTTGCTACCCTCCCACCTCCAGTATTTAATGCCACCATCATTTATACTAGACTTTGGGGGGTTATTTATTTATTTATTTATTTTTGATTCCCCTCAGGTTAGCTCAATACTTACAACTGAAATCCATTAATTTTCATTACTCTTGTGACAGCATTAGCCCTCATTCAGTCTATAATCCCTTAATATTTCTCATGTGAAAATTGTGTTTGTTAACTTGAGCAAAGTCCTCTTCTGGAATGCCATCTAGTGGTTTTACTCAGGAAAAGACCAGCTTCTACCTTGGTCAAGACCGAAAAATCCTTCAAAACCAAACAACGAAACTAAGTATTTTTCACTTTTTAAATTTTCAAAATCTAAAATGTCTGTAATTATAGTAAAAATGGTTGGGGGAGAAAAGAAAAACAATGCTAAAGAATGCAGTGAAAATAGTTTCTGGAGTGAATGCCTTGGGTATACTATTTTTCTCTTCTATTGACCTATCCCCCAGTACCATTGCATAAAATATAAATTTGTAATCAATCATTTCTAATAATGATGTCACAAGTAAACTTACAAGTGTAAAAACTATGAAAAAACAGCTATGACCAACTATGCTGTGTAATGTAAGTAGTGCATATATAAATGCTTACTAAACTGCAGATTTTTGTGATATAGCTATACTCCTGTCTTTAAAGTTGCAGGAATGTTAGTAATGGTCTGGAAAAAAACATCAGTAAAGGCAAACCAGCATGGTACCCTTAGATTCAGTTTGGATATTTTAATTGGGATTTGTAAGATTAAATCTCTAAACAAAAGTTTTCAAAACAGTCCCAGTAGACAGAATATTTGGAGTTGGAAGGGACCTGCCAGGGACCATCAAATCCAACTCCTAATGTCCCATCCAGGAACTCAACCCACCCCTTGGTGTGATTAGCCCCACACTTTACCCAACTGAGCTGATCTCAGTGCTCAAACAGCTTCTGGTTGAAAACCATTTCTTGATAGCAAACCTAGACCCCTCGTGATACAGCTTTATGCTGTTCCCTTGGATCCTGTCACCAGAGATGAGTCCCTGCTCTTCCCCTTGGGAAAACATTGAAGACCACAATGAGGTCTCCTCTTGGTCTTCTGTGCTCCAGACTGAACGGGCAACTGACCTCAGCCACTCCTCATATGGCTGCCCCTCATCTTCCTTGTCCTCCTTTGGACACTCTCTGAAAAGTTCTTAATCTTTCTTGTGGCACCCAGAACTGTCCCCAGCACTTGAGATGAGGCCATCCCAGGGTGTGGCACAATCCCCTCCCTTGCCCATCTGGCAGTGCTGGGCCTGATGCACCCCAGGACAGGGTTGGCCCTCCTGGCTGCCAGGGCACTGCTGACTCTTGTTCACCTTGCCACTGACCAGGGCCCCCAGGTCCCTTTCCAGTATCTCATTCCTCAGGCGGTCAGTAAATCCAGGGTTGCCACATCCCACTGCAGAATCCAGCACTCGTCCCTCTTTAATTTCATATGGTGATGGCCCATCTTTGTAATCTCTAGAGGTCACTCTGCAAGGCCTCTTTGCCTTCGAGGGAGCCAAGAGCTCCTCCCAAAGCAGTGTTTTTTACTGAGTAACCCTTCTGTCCTGCATCAAAGCCATTAATGAAGATACTGAAGAACACTGGGCCTAAGGTGGAGCCCTGTGGGACCCAACTGGTGAACAGTAGCCAGTCTGATGTCACCCATGTACTGCAACACTTAAGATGTCAGTCAGTACAAGTCTACACAAACTTTGTGAGATCCCAACACTAAGGTTTGTGCCACAGGTGTTATGCCAAGTATAGCGACCTCCCTGTTAACAAGAAACCCATTGCTGCATCAATTCGAGTAGCAGTCTTCTTTCTCCCTCTCACTTCCCCAATCTTCCCAGTGAAAAGCAAGCCAGAAATAGTTTAGTTCTGTGGGCAGCAAGGTCAGCCGCTTCAGGGCAGGGATTCAGCTGAAACCTAAAAACCTGTTCCTTTTCAGAAGCATTAGATCCCTCATGGCAGTATCTGCAGGGCCATTAAGACCCTGTCAGGGGGTAGCAAAAATACACAACCAGAGGTGCAACAAAATCATCATACTTTTCTACAAACTTGGATTTTGACTTCAAGTAGCCTGTAGTGTCTGTATTTTGAACATACAAATACAGATTATAAAAAAATTACTCAGCATAAGGCACAAACAACCTGTTAATATAAAATACTGAAATTAAATATCAAAGGTTGCAGGAATGCCAGAGAATTTTCTTAAAACCATTTTTGCACGAAATTGGCAGCAGTCTTTAGATTACTAAATATAAGTGGACAAAATACCTTTTAATGAAGTGATTATCTTTAATTTAAAGACAAGTGACAGTAACAATAGATCAGTAATTACTTTTTCTTTTTACTTTCAACAGGTTACATCATTTTGAAAATTATATTGGCCATCTCCACTGGTCAGAAGGAGGTTCTTCAATTAGAGGCTCCCATGGTTTCCACTGCATCATTTTTCTTGCCAGGAACAGCTCATTTTCAGCCTGTTAGTAAACACCATATAAAAAGTCTTAAATTCTGTACAACTGCCAAAATATTAAATTACTTCTATTTCAGTTAATTACCTCAGTGATGTCACTATCTATCATGATCAGACTACCACAAATTTCACCTAGAAATATCAAAGGAACTGTATGTTTTTGGGGGTTGTTTTTCTGAGACAATCACATCACCCCCAAATATCCTAACAGACATTCTGTTCAGTGAGACATTCCCAATGACAACTCCATTATATTTTCCACTCTGTTTGGATTACCCCCAATATTATTCAATCCTATTCTGCCCTTTTCACCCACTTACACTCTGTAAGAAGCAATGTAGGTATACATGCATATCTGTAAGCATAATGCAAGAAACAGTTGTTAATTTGTTAGGTTTTAGCAAGGCCATCCCATCACTACGTGACAATTTGCTTTCAGGGTTTTTTTTTTTCCTGTTGTTGACTGTTTGAAGATACACAAAACTTCCAATTTTCTGAATAAAAGCTCAGCCAAAGGACCTCTAAAAAACAGGGCTACCTCGGTACTTCATCTCCAATTTCCCATCTTTACCTGTGCAATGACTTCTTCTATCTGACCACTATTCAGTTTTTCCTGCAGTTTTTGCACATCACTCTCCTGTGTGTTCAAATACATATAATAGTTTAGTGAGAAGTAGAAAGTCCATAAAAATCATGAAAACAATCATTTAACCAGATCACACTCCAGTCTTTTACAGAACTACTATCAAATTAGCTGCCTTATATCATTGTACATTATCAAAAAAATCTCACACTTATTTGTTGCTGAAAAGCAAACATCAAACCCTCAACAATAAATACAAAGAATGAATGCTATTTAATGAATCCAAAGAAGTATTAGCAGATAAGGGCTTTAGTTTTTATCTTGGAAAAAAACCTTGTTCTTAGATTTTGCTAAAATTATATGCAAGGTTTCAATTATCATCTTAAATAAAGAATACCAGCATTGCACAGTTTAATACAACAAAAAGTGGTTTTAAATATTGAAGGCAAGGATTGTGCTATTACACTGGCAATAGCACAAGTGTGTGAAAATGACCACTTCCCTATGAATCTTTGAAAAAAAACTATGTTTGCTTCTCATTTTCACAGAACATCAGAGGAAATTAGCAATCCTTTTTCATATGCCATCAAAATATCCCGGCCAATAACAAAAATAAACCTCAATACTTTAACTGTTTCTGAATTGATACCTGAGAGTTACATGTGCAGCCCAGAAACAGCCAGGTACTCCAAAGATCACTTTTCTCATCCTACAAAATGTTATTAATGAAATAGCATTTATGAAACAGCACTGTATTTACCTTTTTCACCAAATCAAATCGCTCATTGACAATCTGCTCGGTGTACTTCCTGTAAGCTGCATCTTTGGGAATGTTCTGCAGGACACCAAGGATTTTTGTGTACAGTATTCGCAGACGCTGAAGTGATCACAGGACATGGTTAAAATACACAGCCACAATTATTTATCTGCTTGTCCTATCTCTTGTCCTGCTAAACCTACTAAGGTACTATCTATACACAAAAAACGGTAAGATTAATAATTGTAGTAAGATTAATAATTAAGTCTTAGCCCCTCCATCTTGGGTAAAGCAGAGATTTATAAGGACTGAAATATTACTGCTGCGAAATTCCTCGGAGAAAAAAACAACAACAACAAAAAATCAAAAAACCCAAAGAAACAAAGGTGAAATCTGAACACACTTGATGCAAAATGAAAAAAACAGTAAAGGCTGCAAAGCTCTCTTAAAAAAAAAAAATAAAAAAGAAGCAAATTCATGTCTAACCCTTCAGATAATGAAAATTTACCTGAGGAAGAGACAAAGAGGTTTTAATGGAGGCTTTTTTGTCACTTTTCCTCAAGCTGGTGCTAAGTTCTGAGTAATAAATAGATTTAAATTAAACCTGAAATTTTTATTGCTGGATTTAAATACAGATGAAGGACACACTGTAGTGAATAAATTTACACTTTTTTACTGGGCAATTGTATCTACCGGACAAAAAAGAAAAAAAACCCAGGAAACAAAAAGACAATTGGCAAGGAATCTGAACTTCAACTAAAATACTGTCCAGTACTTCACTCTCAGCTTTAAGTTGCTGAAAAAACTAAAATATACTAAGTTCACCCAGAAGGTGTCTGACAAGGCTGCAGAATGAGCTAGAATACTTTCTACCAAATAATAGTGATTTTTTCCATGGGTTCTTTTTGACAGCATTCTTAAGTATTGGATTCAAAAGCATTTTTGACGTAGAGCTGTTTTATAATCAGAAATTTCAAAGAGGAGAACTTAAAAAAATTACTCAAGTTCTTTCGAAGCTAATGCCCCATGAATAAGCACGATGTGACACACACAGTACCAAGCCTGAGGAGGTAAAAAGAAAGCCACATATTGCTATGATAACCACCTAATGCAGCTTCTGAGCACCACTGAAGTATTCCAATCTCAGCACTGCCTGCCATCACAGGGCTAGTCTCATCATCTAACACTATTCCTTTAGTAGAAGTTATTTCAGTACTTGGGTACACAGCAAAGCAGCGAAAATCTTTTTGCCTGTGAAGCAGGAACTATATTTATGAAGAACTGAATTTCAAGAGTTGTTTTGGCATTACTGATGAAAGAAATCAAGTATTGGTTCATAAAGATACTTACACTAGAGAGGTTTTTGAAATCAGTGCATGCCACAAAAAGTACATGTGTAAAATAATCTATAACGGCATGCATTAAACCTTTATCACTGTGGATAATTTTAATTGTTTCATTACGCTGGCATGAGATACATGCATACCTACACATGCAAAGACATCACAAAAACCTTAGATCTCACTGAGAGTTACCAGTACTACAGAGCGAGATGTATGACATACCTCATGAGGGTTCTCAGCCACAGCCAATCCTACAAGTCCAGTGGTCTGCAGAGAGAGCATAAATATACTTAACACAGCTCAGCATCCATTTCCACACTAATTATTTTGTTTTGACTCAATATACACCTGAGAGGGACCATTCTGTGACATTAGCCCTGCCTCCAGCTATATGCCTGTTATCCCAGAGTTCCAGGGCTCCCAGAGGGACCAGATCACCTGACCAGAATCAAAATCACAGAATATCCTGAGTTGGAAGGGACCCAGGATGGGACAAGGATGATCCAGTCCAACTCGTACCCCGTACAGCACCATCCCCAGGAGTTCCACCCTATGCCTGAGAGCACTGTCCAAACATTTACTGAATTCTGGCAGGCTGGTGCTGTGACCACTTCCCTGGGGTAGCCTGTTCCAGTGCCCAGCCAACCTCTGGGGGAAGAAAGTGTTTCTAATATGCCACCTAAACCTTCCTGACAGAAGATCAGGCCATTTCCCCGGGTTCTGTCACTGGTCACCACAGATATCAGTGCCTGCCCCTCCTCTTCCCCACAAGAGAAAGCTGTAACTGCAATGAGGTTCCCCCTCAGCCTCCTCTTCTCCAGACCAGTGACCTCAGCTGCTCCTTACAGGGCTTCCCCTCCAGGCTCTTTGGATGCTCTATAATAGCTTAGTATCTTTCTCAGGTCGCGGTGACCAAAAACGCACACAACACTCAAGGTGAGGGCGCATCAGTGCGGGACAATGTCCTCCTCCGAGCGGCTGGCGATGCTGTGGCTGCCGGGGCAGCTCCGGTGTCCCCGGCTCCAGCCGCCCCGCACCGCGGGCCCGCCGCCCCTGGCTGCCGCGGAGGTGACCCGCCCTGCGCTGGGTGCCGCTCGCTCTCACCCCGAGTACTCCCTGCCCTCCCCGCAGAAAAGACGACCCCGCGCAGGAGCGGGACGCGGCCCGAGGCCCCGGCGCCGCCTCACCTTCCTCAGCGCCCCCGCCATGGCCGCGCTCGCGGCGCCCTCAGAGGACGCAGCGGAGGGCGCCGGGCTGCGCATGCGCCGCAGCGCCCGCGGCCGGCGGAGCGGAGCGGAGCGGCGCCAGTGCGCGTGCGCCGGGGGCGCTGAGGCGGCGGTGTGTGCTCGGTGACGGGATCGCTTCCTAAAGCAAAAAACGCCCTAAAACACAACTAGACAGAAAACAGGGAACTTAATTAGTGTCCTTGAGATACAGACAATGGGATAAAAGAACAGTGAAAAGACAGTTTAAATTATTGGTAGAGGAGAGCATGATATTCATTTGAAGATCCCTCTATTAAAAGTCTTAGGCTCAGTTGCTAACTAAAAGGGTGCGTAGTAATACTTTATAATAATTATGTTTATAATAATTTTTGTAAGTTTATATGTTATTGTAGACAATTTTTTTTCTTTATAATTCCTCTGCCCTGCTCTTGAGCTCCTGTTTTCCATAACCAGTAAGCAAACTCCACAAACTGAGTTTCAGAGTATCTTTGAGTTTTCCCTGGAAGCCAATCCTTAGATAAAACACGCACTTCCACCAATGCAACTAAAGCAAAGTGGTTGATACAGTTTATATCAGCATCCAGGGTTTGTGATTCCCCATGCCTGGCTCTTTCAATTGCAGGGAAAGAGCTGGAGTTTCTTTCCAAGGTACTGAAATTCTTTCTCTTTCCAAAATACCAATCCTTTTTTTTTTTTTTATTGGATCAGCCCCGTGCTTTGCCTTTGTCTCTGATGGTCCAACCAGATGATCTCTCCCCGATCACACTAACAGATTGCAGCACAAATGGTTCTGCGCCTGGCGATCTTTTGACGCTGTTGTATCATTGCAGCAGCAGTTTTGAGTGACTGTTCAGACAGCCTAAGCGCGTAGGAGTCCTTGCCACATCCTAACAAAGGGTGAAAAACAGCAGGCCTTGTCGATGAAAATGTTTGTGAAATCAATCTCAAAGTGGGAACGTGGGAAATTCTCAAAACTGGTCAAATCCTGTTTCCATACATGACTTATTTTAATATACAACATAGCTGAAATGTACAAAGTATTATCAGTGGACAGTCAACAAGTACAGTAATTTCACGATTATAAGCCGCACATTTTTCATTGAAGAATCCAGCCTACCCCAGTAGTGCAGCTAATCATCAGGTGCGGCTTATTTATGGACAAATCCCAGTGAAATGCCAACCTGGAAGTGAGAGCCGGCCAGGGAGGGCGCCTGGGGCTGCCTTTAAAGGCTTCGCTGGTCTATGAAAACTGTTTGCAACTTGAGCACCTGACACCAAACCCCGTGCTGATGCGATTCTGTTACTAACTCGTTACTTTGTCACACATGGATCCTTGCTTTTAAAAAAAAAAAATTGCAGCTTATATTTTGGGTGCGGCTTATATATGGACAAATCTCGTGGTCTACCCGGCTACCCGGATGTGTGGCTTATAATCAGGTGTGGCTTATAATTGTGAAATCACTGTACCTGACTTCGAAAACAAACAAACAAAAAACCCCCAACACACCCGCATAGCATTTCACGGTTTATTTATTGTCTGTTTTACACTGGAGATTCTGTTAGAAGTATTATCCTATGTGTTAATGTTCTGTACGTAGATAACCTAAGAAAGTCTTGCTGTAGCTCTTGTCCCATGTTTGTCTCACTAATGAGTTTATCTCATGGTATTGTATCTCAAATTGCCATGTGATTTGGTATCTGGACAAAAATCTTGTTTTTTCTGCATGAAGCGTAATTGATGGATTTATATTTAGTAATTATGTAAGAGTAGAATCAGGCACTTGATGCAGAATGCATAATGTTATTAAAAATCTCTGAAAATCCAAACAAGACCCTGTTCGTAATGTGGATATGTACTAATTCTGATGGTGTCCTTGTTAAGTAAAGGAAACGAAAAAACTGAAAGTAAATAATTACAACATTTGTGGTTTTTACATGTATTATAAATAGATGTTTTTCATTTTTTAATTAGATAAGAATATTTCTCTGCTTATATCATCTCACAGACAGAAATAGAGCAGGATCTCAGCATTGTTTCTGTTTGCTTCTGTTATACTGGGGTTTTTTAAGGGAGTGCCACCTTTTACTAGGTTGCACTGGCTGAAGAAGTTGCAGTAAGTATTATTTATCATCATTAAATGTTTTTTTTGATCTTGGGGTCAAAGATTGAAATGCATGTAGTGCCTTAGTTAATCTTACACTTTGGTGGTCCTGTAAATGCAAGTGAGTCAAAAGTCATGGAGGAGTTCACTGTAAAATTTAATTTCATTAGAAAACAAGAAAAGAGAAATTGGAGTTTGGAGGGAGATTCAGTTTGTTGTGTACCCTTATTGTTGTTCCTTGTGGTGAAAATGGTAACTAATTGGTTAAAACCAGAACAACACAGAGGTTTTGAATCAGCAATGTTTCCAGCTTCTTCCTCATCCATGCCTGGGTTTAGCTTGCTGGGTACTGCTGTTCTTGATTTTACTCTGTGGTTGTTCTGTATTTTCATCGCTGCTGTCTATGGTGCCATGCCTCCTGCTTCAAGTTATTAAAATAGTTAAATAAGTACTGTAATTGTCTGTCATTGAATCTATAAAGCTTTCCATCATGTCAGCCTCAGAGAGAGAGGTTAGTGTTTGGTGATGTAATATGGTGGGATCTGCAACTAGTTAAAGGCTAAATCTTCTCAAATATGTTGTGATTTATTTAAATATGCTCCCGTATGTTGTTAACACTGTGCTTGAGAATAATTGGCAAATAATTAATTTTCTTAATGGGAGTTGTTTAACCAATGAGGGCACAGATAATCCTATATCCCCAGACCTCGTGTTACATTTGATGAGATTTTAGAGAAGTCATGTGTAATACTTTCCTGGGGGTCAAGTCTGCTTATGTTACAGTTGTACAAGGTCAGACCTTAATTTATCTAGCAACTGGGTATTTAATTTTAGAAATATCACAGGACACCTCAGCTTGCTGGGCACCATTCCTGGCTGTTCAAAATGAAGGCCCCAGAGTCACAGTAACACTGGCAAGATAATGGGTTGAAATGGTGACACTGTGGTGTGCTCGCCAATTAGACTAACAGAGAAATAGTTTAAAAACGTAAGACTTAAGAGTCTGAGTCCATATTTAGATTGCTAGTAATTATTTTGTTGCTATGAATAACCTCTGTGCATGCCTAAGGGCCTTCTATTTATAGAGTAAAGCTTAGATTTTCTAGTTTATTTTAAGGATGAGAAATTAGAATAGCATTAACTCTCATATAACTTTATGTGTTTAAAAGTAATAAAAATGCTTGATACACTTCTTTCCAAGGAAATATGCAGCTTCCATGATTAGCAAGTAGTTATTTTTTTTTCCTAATGAAAAACCCATAACTTAGAGGGAAGAACACTTTTCTAGGTAAAACATCATGAAGTAATATATAGCTTTTCAGCTGTGAATATAAAAATCAGAAAAATACCAGGCTACTCAAAATGTGAATATAAAAATCTGAAAAATACCATGCTACTCAAAATATTGTTTAAGAAAAATATTCTTCATAATATAAAAAACTAAAACTCCTTTAGGGTAAGAGTTTGCAAGTGTTTCCAGTGATCTGTGTGTGGGTCTGGCAACTGAGAAACTGCCAAGGGTGAAAGGAAGAAGATTTTCCTGCTGAGCTTTGTAGCCTTTTCATTGCCACATCACGTAATGTGGCAGCGATGTTTCTGTTGCTGCGCAGTGCATCAGCTGTGCTGTTATGTTCCCCTGTGATCCTTGTGGAACATCCATGCTTTGCTCAGACCTTGTCAGCCCAGCACAGTGTATTGCCAGCAGTGATATAGCAAATCAGGCTCTCGGAGCACATGTGGACCCTTGGCAGTGTGTCCAGTGCTTGTGCTGTGGGGAGCTCTTTGCCTTATTCTTACTCTATCCTGTTACAGTTACTTGCTACCTTACCAACTTTCTCATTCCACAATATATGAATTTTTGTGAGTGTCCTAGTTTGGTGGACAGGTGTCTGTTAAGAAAGGCAGGAGCCTCTCTTTGAAATGGAGAATGTAAACCTCCTCCCTCCAAATTATTATAATTTTGAAATTAGGGGGCTCTCAGGCAAAGATTTGGGAATAGGAATGACAGTTCTTTACTAAGAAAATTAGAATAGAAATATAGTACTACAAAGAACAAACCTCAAACACTGACAAAATCAGAATATAACCTGACACCCCATCAGGCAGGGTGTTGGTAGCAGTCCCATTAAATGATGGCTGCAGTCCTCCTGCAGTGACAGATGTGGTTCAGTTGAAGCAGTGGTTCTGGAGAAGGGTGCAGTTTCCCTCCGAAGATCCAGTTATGATGTGGAAAAGTCTGGTTTTCCTCTGGAATCCAGTGGAAAAAGGGCTCCCCTAGTGTCCCAAAATCTCTGTTTTTATCTTGGTAAGAAATGTTGGGCTCTTCCCCCTGGCTGGAGGATCTCACAATGGGATGAAGTGATTTTATCAGTCACACAGTGGGACTCAATGGCCATGAGCAGAAGAGAACTCCCTGCAGGAAGGATGGGTTGTGAAAAGATAAAGAACAATGCCCCACCTGGTTTCAATGGATGACCCATTAGCAGAATATCTCCCACAGAGATAAGGATCACTGCCCCACCTGGTCACAACAGATGGTGATAGAATTGATACTTTTGATCATCCTGTATTGCAACCTAAGACAGTGGGATAAGATAATTTGAAAATAGTACACACGGCAATTCTGAAACACTGCTCATCAGAGACCTTTCTGGTTAAGTTTGTATTCAAGACCTTAGTGATGCCTGTGGCATAATCACTCAGGTGATTCATGGAATCTGCATAATCAGAGAAAATTTTCTGTGATGGCCTCTAAACTGATTTATTCCTCTGATCTTTTGGAGAGAAAGGAGTTGTAGAAAGGAAATACATGCTAATGAAAATAAAAAAGATTTTATTACTAAAAACTATCTTACTTAGTGTTCTTAACTCTTCCTGGAAACACAGATGTTGGGAGTGTATAGATCATCTAGCAGGACTAGACCATATGTGAACATTGTTAAAAATATTTTGTAATACATTAAACTGTCTTTTTTTACAAAGAGTTTGCGATGTGAGGTTCTGCTCTAAGGCCTATGTAAATCTTCGTGAGCCTTTTCAGTTCTGGCTCTGGGGTAAGTATAATATGATGGGCTGGAATATAATAGTTCTCACCTCTCCTAAGGATGGCAACTTCAGTAAGGCTGACAGGGCAGGAAGGTCCATCCATGTGGCTCCAATAGGGTGATCTTGATTCATTAAAAAGAAAAGATTTATCAATGGCATGAAATCTTCAAGTGGAGGGTTTTCAAAATGAAAGATGTGAAAAAAGAGAAGGTAACTTTTGTCTTAAAGCAGATGCGGAGGAAATGAGATTATGGATGTTACATCTTTCTCCTTAAAATATTATCGTACATAAATTGGCTTTCATTAGGAGCACCTCTTAGCCAACAAGATACTAATGTACTCTAAAATGTAATTTCTTTTCAGCTGATGGCAGGCTGAGGTTGTACTTATATTCATTGATGTAATACTTCTGAAACTGCTAGTCCAGGAGAGATTTTATCTTTGCTCTCTAAAAGATTTGTGAGTGGTCATAGCAAGAGTGTATTTGTGAGTTAAATGATGGAAGCTTTAAGGTGCCATCAGAATTTGTGTAGTGTTAATGAAAATGAGAGGAAAAATGTGTAAAAGAACCTTGCCTCAAAATTCCCCTGCCTATCAATGGAGTGCATTGCCCACAAGGGGTGAGGGAGAGTGGTAATTGTGTCCACATTGTGATGAGCAGTTCATCCATCTAACTTAGATGTTAAATCTTCTTTTGGCCTGTTATGCTGAAAGCTTGACTATGGACACAATAGGAAGATTAGAAAAGCTTGTATTTATGAACAACATAAAAGTAGGTTTTTTTCAAGCCCTAATGAAAATCTGTTAATGAATACTCTTTTTTTTTATTCTTTGACTTCTTTTTTTTTTGTGTTCAAAGATGGCACTGAAGGTCCAAGTTGTGTATTTTCTCTGTCAGAGAAAATGGTATTGAACTTGAGATTTTTAACATCTTCCTTCCAGTACACATTGAAAGAAGTGGAAAACTGTATTATGTGGGAATCTAAATCTGAGACACCTTTTGTTATATATTGAGCACAATAGGCTTAATTATCCAATCAATATCAAATTTATTGAAGCAGGGAAGGAAAAGCAAAGTAACAGCGCTGTACGACAGGGGAGTCACCGCTCCACCAACTGCCGTAAAGTGGCAGTCCCTCCCTTCGGTTTTTAACGTCTTCCGAGCTTCCTGATTGCATTACAGTTGCATCCGTTTCCGGAGGACATCTGCGGCTGCGCCATCAGTTGCTAGGGGGTCTTAATCTGCCTTCTGGTGGTCGTAGATGAAGGCTCCGGCAGTCTTCCTCGTTGCCCTCTCCTTGACTGCAGGCTATGTGCTACAGGGCATGCTCAAAACGGTTATACAAGTGATCTCATCCCCTTTAATTACAGTCCATATTTGGGATGTGGAAGCAGACTACAGGGTATGCAGTTTATTATCTACAGATTATGTTCAAGGATATAGATATGGTCAGTCTCCCTTCAACCTCCCCAACAATGAACAAAAAGGTCACCAGTTTCTCATCACACCTTTAGTTTCTGAGTCAATCTGAATGTAAGCCCTTACTAATTTAATTTTGGTTTTCAAGCTTTATCATAATATGCTAAGTAGTAAGGTATTTGTGGATAGGATTATAATATTTGCTGTGGTACTTTAAGTGACTTTCTACTTGCAAGAGCAATGCAGAAACTAGGCTGAAGAGAAAGTTGATTAACATCTTCCCTTGAAAATAAGTTTCAGGAGATTTTTCCCAAATAGTATTTACAATGTTCCTTCTCTATTCTCAGGATGACTAGAATCATGATCCCACAACAGGGACTTTGTGTAATACTTGTGCAACATTTTGAAAAGAAGTGTTCAGTCTGGTAGAAAGAGCACATGACGGCGCTGTGGGAATAGTACAGTAATTTCACAATTATAAGCCACACCTGATTATAAGCCGCACGTCGGGCTAGCCGGGTAGACCACGAGATTTGTCCATATATAAACCACACCTGAATATAAGCTTCACTTTTTTATTTTTTTAAAGCGAGGATCCATGTGTGACAAAGTAACAAATTAGTAACAGAATCGCTGACAGCTGGGTTTGGTGTCAGGTGCTCAAGTTGCAAACAGGTTTCATAGACCAGCCAAGCCTTTAAAGGCAGCCCCAGGTGCCCTCCCCACCTGGCTCTCACTTGTGGGTTGGCATTTTGCTGGGATTTGTCCATAGATAAGCCACACCTGATGATTAGCCACACTACTGGGGTAGGCTGGATTCTTCAATGAAAAAGATGTGGCTTATAATCGTTAAACTACTGTAGTTTAAAAATAATTTTTAAAAAAAGGAAAATATTGAACAGGACAAAAGTGTTAAGCCACTAAGATTGAATCAAATGGAGAAACTATCAAAACCCAAAGCTCATTTGGAAAAATCTAGGTAGATACAGCACATATTAACTTAAAGCTTTTTTCTTTCTGTGTTTGACAACATATAAAGACTATATTTTACAGTTCAAAAACCTAGGAGATGTTGTAAAGAGCCACATTCCTGACCTTCCAGTTATAATGAGAATTTCCCAGTAAGATGGTTGGTTGATGTGATATCATGAGGAAAAATCTTAGTGGACGTAAGCCACAGTTACAGTTGGTGATATGAGCAGACTGAATTTAAATTGATGACTATAGTTAAAAGGTTTGACATATTCTGTTACTAATCCACTGAGCATTTCAATGACTCTTGCACCTTGAAAATAATAGCTGGCATGGCTTGACCATCGCCTGACCTTGTGTACCAAACTCATGTGAATGTCCATTAAACTTCACTGCAGAAGTAGTTCGGGGAGTCCAAAGTCCTTTGTATTCTTCACTTGACTGTGCTTTGGGTGGTATAAAGATAAAAGAATATTTGTGAGTGTTTGTGGTTTGTTTTGGAGGGTTTTAACATATTAAGGACCATTAAAAAACATAATTAATGACACGAGAAGAGACCATTTTATTGTATCGCCTAGTGAGAGCAATAGGAAAATTGTAATGTCCATGAAACTAGGTGTCCTGGGGTGGAAACAAACAAACAAACAAAAAAACCCTAAAATAAAATAAAGTAGTCCCTTTGCAAATCTGAGCTTTTGGCGTATTTTTTTTTTTCAACTGCATCATGTTTATCTGTTCAAGTTTCTAGGGTATCTGGGCTTCAAGAATTTGTGAACCTGACATGCTTTGAAAGAAAGTGATCAAAGAGAGTAGTTTCCACTGCACAAGGTTGCAGCTTGGCCAATTCCACAAGTATTTGAAGTCACTTTAGATGGAAGAAAGGTTAAAATACCCCATAAGATGAGGAGAGAAGCAAAGAAACATAGAACAACAAACAGGCTAGAACTGTAAACTAAAAGAAGTAATGGGGCATCTTGCTTATGTTGTTTAAATGTCCAGGCAAATTTTCTGGTTTTGGAAGACTTGCATCAATTTACACCAGCAAATAAGTTGGACCATTTTTAACATTTTGTTCGGAAGCTTACAGACAAGCAAAAATTGCTGTTCAGTATTCAGTGTATTTGGCAGTACTGGTTAGGTTATCATAATTACAAATACTTGTCGTAAAAACTTAGCATTTAAGAAGTTCTGATGTATGTGTATGTGTTAACAGCCTTGTGCTTTATTTTGTTTTATCTTTTTTTTGCTTTCTTATGAATTAACATGGAAATACAAAACATACAGGGGAAAAGAGCATTAACTTTGTTGGCTTTGTGGAAAATGGGCAAGTAGAATGATCCTGGAAAAGGATGTTTATCCCAATACCATTAATTACAAGGAGAAGCTCCACTTCTTATTGGTGACTCCTCTCTCTGGGTTTAAACAACATGACTTCTCTGCTCAACTCACCCCAGCACTCCTGTTGGCTTGTGTGGTTTAGCTGCTGCTCATTACTTTAGATGAAACTAAACACCCAGCATTCTGTTCAGCACTCATCAGCTTCAGGTGGTCACTGAGATCATCTTTAAGATGCTCCTCATGTTTTAGGTGAATGCTGAGCTGTTTCTAGGAAAAGGGGACCAATTTTTTTATTCAAGGTACTTTCTCTGTGCTATCAGGGCTACCTTTACCAACCTGGTCCTATTCAGCCATCCTAGGGTAGAAGTAAAATAAAAGAACAGTCCATTGTTTTAACTGGAATGTGATTTTTCTGGAGATCTGGAGCTCAGTGCAGATTTTTGGTTTTATCAGATGGTTTCTTGAGGAGTAGGCAGGTATTTCGAAAAACCTCCCCTCTTGTGCTGAAAACAAGAGACATAAGTGAGAGTTATTGTACATGAGTACAGTAATTTATGCCTATAAGGCACACACTTTTGACTAAAATTTTGATCGAAACCCAGAAGTGTGCCTTATAGTCTGGTGCACCTTATAGTCGTGAAATTACTGTAATTTACCTATATTAGCTTCCAGTTTCTGTTAAATGTCAAAATATCTTCATGATTCTGAATCATTTATCTGACTTTTTGTTA
The DNA here is from genome assembly GCA_009812075.1 of Sialia sialis. NCBI lineage: Eukaryota > Metazoa > Chordata > Aves > Passeriformes > Turdidae > Sialia > Sialia sialis. The sequence continues at coordinate 31,482,368 of VRYO01001878.1, forward strand.
ACTTTCATCAGATTCAAATACTGTATTATCGTTTTAAGATCCTGAGGGATTTATAAGGTGTTTTTCAGAAATGTCTTACTGTCAGTTCTTTTAAATTGTAAGTCTGTGAAAATACCTTCAGCCATTACTTTTAATGAATCCTGTAAAGAGATAACTAGAGCTGATGAAAAAGGTCTTTCTCTGTATTATGACAATTTAATTCCCTAAATATTTCTCTATACAAACTCCTGAAAGTGAGGTCTGTCATCAGTGTATTGTTTATGTGATGCTTTTTATGTTTTCCTGTCACTTAGCACTGAAAATGTGGATGTGGATATTGTTGTGCATCATACATTTCAATACTAGTTTCAGTGAAACAGAGAGTCAGGTGCTTAACACTTAACAGATGATGTGCATGATTCAGTTACTCCTTTTATTTTTAAAACTCTGATGTGAGGTCTCTTAAGTAGAAAGGTACATGCTGAAGACGTATCTATCTGCTGGGATCATCTGGGCTTCCAGGTATATTTGGTCATGCTGTACTTCAAAGCAGTTGTGGATAATAATGAAGACTGTTGCCCTCTTGAAAACCTCCTTATATAATGGGACATTCACAAAAGTTAAATTTGCTAATCCTGTGGAGGTGATCTCCCCTAGCTGCCCCACCAGTGAGGGATCTGCTATTACAAAGCAGGATTCCTTATTTTCAGAAGTAAAATAAGACTCTTAGTCAGCATCACTATTGTATATGTAAGTAATTTGCAAGAGTAGATGTCCATGAAAATCATGGAACCTCAAAACCACAGAATATATCCTCTAAGTATGGCAGATATCAACTGTACTTTGGTTGACAACAACTACAGAGTACGCAGCAGGATTTGAACTACCAGGTGAAAAAGAAAGTCACAAGTGGAATTTTCTCAGGACACTGCAACATTTGCAACAACTTTAAAAGGACCATATTTGAATATTATGTGATTTTAATTTTTTGCTTTCCTTGTGATGTACAGTAGTGTGCCTAATCATCAGGTGCGGCTTATTTATGGACAAATCCCAGCCAACCTGGAAGTGAGAGCTGGCCAGGGAGGGTGCCTGGGGCTGCCTTTAAAGGCTTTGCTGGTCTATGAAAACTGTTTGCAACTTGAGCACCTGACACGAAGCCCTGCACTGGTGCGATTCTGTTACTAATTTGTTACTTTGTTACACATGGATCCTTGCCTAAAAAAAACCAAAAAACGGTGCGGCTTATATTTGGGTACGGCTTATATACGGACAAATCCTGTGGTCTACCCGGCTACAGGGAGGTGTGGCTTATAATTGGGAAATTACTGTGCCTGCTTCTGGATTCTGCCTTCCACACTCTAGACTGAATTTTGAGCTTGTATTTGAGTACCTTGATTTCCCAAGAATATGACATTACTGTTTATTTTCCTTGTATTGGATTCTCAGATTTCTAGGACTGGAAGTCTTTTTAATTTTCTCAAATAGAAACACAAGAAAAGTTTTTCTAAAGTTTAGAAAAGCTTGGAAAACTTATAAGATGTGCATAAAACATTGGTCAGCAATGCAAGAAGCCGCAAAACAGAGATGCAAAGACAATTTTGATGGTCTGAAGAATGATGGAAATGTAACATTAAGGACAAATATTGAGTAACACCATTAGGGGTTACAGCTGCATGTGGTCACTGCAATGTGCTGGAGCATCTTAAGCAATTGGTAGATGTCAGGATTACATGGGGCATGGTCTGTTTAGTTAAACCCACAATTATCAAATGATTGTATTGGAAGAGACCTTAAAGATCATTTAGTTCCAATCCCCCTACCACAGGCAGTGACACTTTTCATTAGAGCAGGTTTCTCAAATCTGTCTCCAACTTGGCCTTGAACACTTCCGGGGATGGGGCAGCCACAACAACTCTGAGCATCCTGTTATTTGAGAGATATGCTGCTTATCACACACACACATATTCACACAAACCAAAGGTCAGCTCCAGTATGCTCCTGTCCCTTTCATTGGTTCTCCATGTTCTTCAGAATTTCTCCTTATTTGCTGAATGTCATTGTCGTGTAAAACCTAACTTGCGAGTCAGAGATGCAAATTCCACTTCCAAGGGCAGCTATATCAGTCCTCGTATGTCTGTCCTTTGCCATGATGGATTCACTGCAGTAAATGGAAACAGTGAAAATTTCTGGTCTGGGACATGAAGAGGTCTGAGCCAGAGCCCTGACAGAAGGATGCCCCAGGTGACTGCAGACATGGCCTGAGCATGTGAAGCCAACACAGCTGACTGCAAATCTAGGCTCCACTGGCTGATACCTCCTGGCCAGATAGGACAAATACAGGTATGCTTCCTAACCTAGAAACTGACATTTCTTTGTGGGAATTCTTAATCAGAAATATGGCCTAATCATAATAAATTTTAAATTGTGGTAATTTTAATGAATACAGTGACCACAACGCAGGAATCTGGATAATCGCATATCTGATACAATATACTGCAACCAGCAAAGGAAACATGATCAAATAAGGCTTTGGACAGGAGATTTTAAACCCTTTCTGAGGCTAGAGCCAAATTCCATTAGTAATTTTAGTTCACGGGCAAAGGTTTATATTTAGGACTTCATACAAGCATCAGGCAGTAGTTACATTGCCGGCAGCATCAAAGCATTCAGCACTGAGCATTGCCCCAAGTGTTTAAAATACCATGAACTAGTCCTTTCAATATCATTAGGTAAGCTAAAAAGACATGGTATTGGTTGTGTTTATCTTTTAATCAGTACAGCCAGGCCCTTTTTTTGTTTGGTTGCCTGTTATAGGAGGTGGACTGTTTCTGGTTTAAAGCTTTTTTGTCCTTCATCATTGAAAATGTTTATTTATTGAAGACTTCTGCCAACCCTTGCTTCCCTCTCATCCCACCCCCTACCCCTCCCAACACTAAAGCAAGTACAGCAAGTACAGTTTCTCTCATATTTTCAAGGTACCTGTGAACAGAATGGAGGGAGAAGCAAAACTTTATTTTAAATTAAATATGAGGTGAGATACTCATGGAAAGGGAGCTGTTTTCCCCAGGCCAGGTTTATGGCATAGCTAGGAATTGAACACAACTCTTTTGACTCCCATATTTTGCAGCCAGACCGTTTGATGCTGCTTCTATGTACTTGACTATGTGGCGGTAGAAGCAGGTAGTGTACAGTAATTTCACGATTATAAGCCGCACCTTTTTCATTGAAGAATCCAGCCTACCCCAGTAGTGCGGCTAATCATCAGGTGCAGCTTATTTATGGACAAATCCCAGTGAAATGCCAACCTGGAAGTGAGAGCCGGCCGGGGAGGGCGCCTGGGGCTGCCTTTAAAGGCTTGGCTGGTGTATGAAAACTGTTTGCAACTTGAGCACCTGACACCAAACCCCGCGCTGGCAGTGATTCTGTTACTAATTTGTTATTTTGTTACACATGGATCCTCGCTTTAAAAAAAATAAATTAAAAAAAAGGTGCGGCTTATATTCAGGTGTGGCTTATAATTGTGAAATTACTATAACTGGACCAGAGCAGATGCTTGTGTGAAAAGACACATAGGCATCATCCCCAGGAGGAAAAATAAATTAGTAGAAAAAAACCTTTTTATTTTTCCTTGTTGGACTGTGATTGAACCCTTGCAACATTAGAGTTTAATTTTCTTGACTATTTGGGTGTGTCTCACAGGCTGTTCCACCGCAACCCAATTCCATGGCATGCCTGCCCCTGGGCGATGTTGTCTACAAGTAATTAAATACCCTGGCACTGCTTCAGGCATGCTGAGGGATAAGGACTCCTATCGATTTGGGGACAATGTTTGAAATCAGAGGTATAATTTGGTTTCTATTTCTCACAAGATCTGACACAAGCAGCTGCACCAGGCTGGGAGCTCTCCAAGGAGCCAGACATTCAGCAGTGGTTACATCAGCCTTTAGCCTTTTCCGCGCCCGTGGGATGGATTTTATAGCTGTGAGTGTTTTCAGAGCTCACTGAAGGAGGGAGCAAACCATAGCCATGAGTCCTGTACGAGAGCAGCTATTCCCTGTAGAAGCCCCAATGTTGTGTGTGGGTCATCTATCAAACTCTGTGCACTGACTACCATCTAATTTTGGGGCCTGGCACAGCAGAGCTTTTTCTGGGTGTCAGGGTGGGGGTGAGGCTGAGGTGGGAGGTGAGCAGCAATTTTACTGCATAGTCTGTGTTCTGGCATGGGCTCCAAAGTACCTGAGCTGCCCTTTCTCAGACTATTGTCATCAATACAGGAGTCACACATGGAAAAACACAGTCATGAAGTCACAGGCTCTTTTGTGTCTACGCTGGGTTAAGGTAAAGGGATTTTTTGTGACCCTTACTTAGGGCAGAAAAAAACCCCTACTAAAATATCTATGGTTTAGCTATGGCTTCATGGACATACATTTGTGATGAGTTATCTCTATAGAACAGGTCTTACCTATTTGTTTTTCCATCACTTCTAGGAGCTGGAGCATAAGTCTTACGAGGAGTGGCTTAGGGAGCTAGGGTTCTCCTGAAAAGCTACAAAAATGTATTAATGAATGGTTAGTAGTCATAAGAATGATAGAACAGTGTAGCTCTAGTGACAGATGAAATGTCATTTAATTTTCAAAATTCAAATTTTCAGTAGAAATCTCTACATCTAATTGGGCAAACCCATTGCCATTTGTCCATGTATGCTGTGCACAGTAGATATTCCTAGAACTCCTTTTATCATTAATATGGACTAACAAAAAATAAAAACAAAACAAACCCCTGACGTAATTAAAGACAGCAGAGAATTTACCTGGTTAGTACTGATGCTTGTACTTAATTCCCTATGAAGCATATACCTTGTTTATAATACTGGTATCTCTTTTTCAAAAAAATCTTCATAAACACACACTCTTAAAAAAAAAAAGTGACAAAGCAAATGCTAAATATAGTAAGTACCTGTTTTGCTCTCCGTGGATAAAGAAATAGCATAATTTTTTAAACTGAATGACAAACCATAGGTTTGGTTAAGTTACATAGGAGAACTGTCTGGGATTCAAGTACTAAAAAGGGATGAAATTCATGCAGTTTTCATAATCACTTATAATTCAATAACTACCTGATATGGACATGCATAGTACAGTGTATTTGCAAACACCACCACAAATAATACAGTTCTTACATTGATAGATTTTACCTATTTTATTATGCTTCTTTTTTTAAGAGTAGTAGGCTAACTGCATCCCAGTGAAGTTACCCTTCCAAACCCCACATTTTTGTGCATACAGCGGTTCTTCTTTTACTTTCTTTGCAACTTCCTTTCCAAACTTGTTGAGCAATATTGCGATGTAATTCCAAACAGCTGCTGTAGTCACCCTATGTCTGTACATCAGTGGCAAGTGAAACGATTTCTATATATAGTTTGTAAATCTGTTGGCAATATTTGTAAAGCACACTGAGATTCTTCCTGAGGAATAAGAGCAGCTATATGAAAGCAAGAGCATTAAGACCATCCTCATGTACAAAGCAGTTTATCTTTTTGGTGTGGCAGAAATGAGGAAATGGTCAGTCTGCAGAGATGTGAAGAAGCACTTGCTTTGGGCAAAATCCTGGCAGGAATAGTTTCTGCTGTCAAAGATAAGCAGGTTCATCTCATGCTGTTATTACAGAACATGACATTGTACTGACATGAGATGATTAAAAAATATTGGCTGTGTAGGAAAACTGGAAATGGGAGTGACATTTATTCAATAAGATTTATTTTTCTCCTTTGTCTTCCTTATTTTAGTGTGATTCAGGTGTGCAAAAGGAGCAATAAACCCTGAGTCTGCTGCACCTTTGGCACCCAGCAGCATCCTCTGTATATAATAAAATAGACCTCTAGCATCCATGCATGAAGGTGCCTCTGCATTGTGAGCAGTGAGTTTTCTTTCTCTTAATTAAAAGTTGAGAAATTTGTTAGTTCAGAAATGTTTTTATTTCCACTATTATGTATTTTTTCCCCTAGTCCTTCCCTGCAGTCAGGTTGACCTCTTGACTCACCTTCCAGGATGCATCTGTACTGTCTCCCCATCAGCAGCACCCTCAGAGCCCATTCACTTCTTCATTCCCTCTTACTCTTCTGTATGACTAGTAAGGCAATGCAAACACCCCCACCATTGAAATACGTTAGATTAGTGGTTGCCCTGTGGCTTGTTGGTATATGGTGTGTAGTTATATCCCCAGCAGCTGTTGAGAAAGCTGTTTTCAAAACTGATCTGAGCAATAAGGCAGCCCACATGCACATGTTTTTGAGTGAAAGCTGATAAATGTTTGTGATGGTCCAAGTTGTTAAACAACAGCCTGGACCTGGAATCTGCCCTCTGGGTAGTCTAGGGTGTGTTGCAGGGAATCTGTAGGGAAAATCTGTCTTTGATTCCCAAGCAAAGACTGGTTTTCAATCAGGATCATCTTTGCACTTACCGCACTTTGTGTTCCCCCAACATGGAGGACTGAAAACATCTTTTTCTCCTGTGTGACTCCCTGTTTACAGCATCACCCCGAGTGATGGTGTGAACAACAGAATCATCTAGCATTGAGAAAAGCAGCTGAAAAATTTTTCTTCAAATGCCTTCAGTGCATGCTTCATCCCATTTGCTCTGCTGATACCACTGTTAAATGTAGGTGATGACACATCCCTTTCAGGCACAGTACTGTGCACACGATTTCCACAAGTTATGCGAGTCTCCCAAGGGAAAGAGCTGCAGCTTGTCCCATCAGTCTGCCTCGTGGTCTTGTGTACTTGCCAGGCTGCTTGACCCTGTGTCTCTCCAGGATGGTTTGAATTCTGCATTCAACTTGGGCTTGTGCATGCAGCATACAAAAACTGAGGAACATGAGGAACATGCAAGAAGAAGAAGAAGGAGAGGTCAGCTTGCAGGGAAAGCAGGAGTGGGGAGCCTGCAGGACCAGGGGTGGAGAAGGCAGCACAGCAGCAATAAGGCATGAATAGAGAACTTGGGTGAGTGTCTCAGGGTTTGCTGGAGTGGACAGCACGAGTGGAGGAGTTGGTGGAGGAATGAGAGTTGCAAAAGTGGTGGTGGGAGGCAGGAGCAAGCGGCACTGCAGACAGGCAGCAGGAGACATAGGGAAAGCCCAGCATGCTGTGGTGCATTGTTTTTAATGTGCTCTGTGGCAATTGGAGCTGTTCCTGCAGTGTGGGACTGAGTTCGGTATGAGCCAGCATCTGTCTGACAGGCTGTCCTCGGGAGCTGGGACTGAAATAGCCCCTGTCCTGAGCCTGAGGACAAGGTTGGACAGCCCTTTCTCTGCCTGTCTGCGGTTTTCCCTGCTCTCATCTGAGTGGAAATATACAGTAATTTCACGATTATAAGCCACACCTGAATATAAGCCACACTTCTGGGTAGCTGGGAAGACCACGGGATTTGTGCGTATATAAGCCGCACCCGAATATAAGCCGCGCCTTTTTTTTTTTTTTTTTTTTTTTTAACTCCATGCGGCAGAGGGGGCGAGGCGCTCTGGCCCGGCCCCACACAGCCTGGCTTCCAAGCGGCAGGGGCCGGCCCACCCTCTTGCAGCCCCCGTTCCCGGCAGTCCCACACTCCCGGCGGCTCCCGGTGGCACAGGGGCCGGCTCGCCCACTTGCCACTCTGCTTGGCCGGGTCTCACTTCTGGGTTGGTGTTTCTCTGGGATTTGTCCATAGATAAGCCGCACCTGAATATAAGCCGCACCACTGGGGTAGGCTGGATTCTTCAATGAAAAAAGTGCGGCTTATATTCGTGAAATTACTGTACATTTAACTGTGGGCTTTGTCCTGCTGAGGGGTGAGTACCACCTGCCACATGTTGCTGGTGGCCTTTAAGCAATTGAACCAATGTGCCCCAAGTGTAGAAATGTGTGAAGCAGAACAGAGTTCCCTGGGCTGCTGATTGAAATGGTTAATAGTGTTTGGAAAGGCAAAAAGAAGACTTAGAAAGGTTTGCTTTTGTAAAACCAAGAAAATAAATAATTTTTCCACTAGGTTAGGAAGGATTGAAAGTCTTGTCTGAAATCTATCTGCTGGAAGCCTGGGTGCCAAGATCAACAATGACAGAGTGAATCTTCCTCCTATGAAGTGGATGCTTCCAGTTCTCATTTTCTCTCAGCTCAGGTTCTGAACTGAACAAACCTTTTAATAATTCTGTCGAATGAGAGGTGAGTTTTCATGGCCTATTGGTGGAATGGTAAATTCCCTGCATACGGGATTTCAGCAGGGCATTAGGGAGATGAGTTTGGGTTTTCTGTTTGGAGTTGGCAAAACACTTCATCAAATCATCACAAAGATCTTTTAGGTCATCAAGTTCAAATGTTAACCTAATGCTGCTAAGACCACAACTGAACTATATTCCTGAGTGCCACATCTACACATCTTTTCAATACGTGCAGGGATGGGGACTCAACTACTTCCCTGGACAACCTGTTTCAATGCTTGACATCCCCTTCCATGAAGAAATTTTTCCTCATGTCCAATTGGAGGATTCATCCTAAATAGCAGTCAATGTAGCCACAATAATTCTGCCCTCCTGTACTACATATGGTTCATGCTCTACTCACTGCTTCCTGTGATGGAAGAAAGCTCACTGTGCCACTTCACACAGTCCACACAATGGTCTCTTCCTAAACTGTTTATAATGGTGTGATTGAGAACACAGCCAGGGACATAGAACAGTTTGCTGAGACTGCTGGGTTTTTCTGCTTTTTTTTTTCAGAAACCAGAACATGTGTAGTGCCTGAGAAAGGAGACTATGGAACAGGAACAAAATGTTTCAGGTAAGAAAGCTAATAGCAGGAAAACACAATCACTCCTGTCTTCACTCTGAGTTCCTCTTGGAAGTTGGAACCTGTGATCTGAAATGTAAGGGTGGGAAGCTTCAGCTATGGCTGATGCCCACAGGAACTGAACCCTGATCAGCTGAAGTCCTCCTATAATGCCAAATACTGCCAGAAAGAGAATCCAGAATTCCAAATTAGAGGGTACTTTCAGTCTTAAGATTTCTGTAGCTCTCATCTTCTTCCTTAAAATAGTGGTAGCACTGTCATGTTCTCTGAAAAGGCCACTGGACAGTTAAAATAATTGACAGCTTTACTGTGCTAAAGAACAGGGGCAAAATAAAATGCTGAAAGGCTATTAAATGTGTGTGTTCTTTCCCATGCAATGAAGAAGAGTAAAGGTTCTGATTACTCATGTGTCTAGGATCAAAGTATATGATTACAGAACTGTGGAATTAAGGACTGTGTTTCAGTGCTCAGCAGCAGGCAACAATAAATACTATTCCCAAATTTTCTGACCTGTGAGTACCTGTCTTTATAGTTTTAGCATCTTTTTTTTTCCTCTGCATGTAATTTGCCGTGTGCTGCAGCTTTATTTTTTTTATTAAAATTGTCCTAGAAAATGTTCCTGGCTCTTCACCTTTGGCCATTCCCATGTAAAGAATAGGTCCTAAAATACCAGGAGTGTCATATAGGATCAAGAAGGGACACAAGCCTCTCATAACCTCACCTGACTGCCAATTTTCCCCCTGCATTAGTGAAGAAATGTACAAGAAAATAACTTTTCCATCTTTAGTAATATCTTTAAATTATCTTATCTCATGGCTAGAATGGACATTGTTGGCATTTTGTGTAGAAAAACATCTGGCCCAGTGTTGTATCATGTCTCAGCAAGGAGTAGCATTGAAGGTAATATTCATGTTATTTAATCTTCCTTTGGAATATTGTTTTAGAAGTGACTAATACATGCTGCTTTTTGAAGTTTCTTTGAGCTTGGAAAATTTGACTTATACACAGGAAACTTTGAATACATAATTCAGGTATCTTTATGTTTGTACTTTGTATAATGGACTCTCAACTCAGGAAAATTGAAAGACTTAAAAATTTTGTTGTACCTGACAAAAAAAGAAAAGCAAAAAGCTGATATTTTTCTGGGAAACAATATATTTGAATAGATTTAATTTTTAGCAGTATATTTTTGCTTTTATTATTTTACATACCAGTGTTGCACATATCAACATTGTACTAATAAAATATAGCATATTTCTAAAAGCATTTCAGCTTCAACCAGCATTTTCCAAACAGAAAGCCTGTCCAGTTTACATTTCCTAACTCCATAAAAAAAAATGTTTGCAACAAAATGTTGTCAGCAAAAATGCATTCAAGAAAGATAACTTTATCGTGCTGCTTCTCTGGCTAACTCTGGCTAAAATATTTATTTTATATTCAGGTGCACAATATTCTTATGTCTGCTTTATTAATGTATTTTGTAGATTAGGAAGACTAAGGTTATAAGCTTTCATACCATTTCTTGGTGTTTCTTAAAAATAACTGCATGAAGTCTATATAGACAAATGATCAAAGGAAAAATATAATTTCTTTATCAAGTCTTTATGAAAATCATGCTCAATCTCCTCTCTGCACTGTCAGTAAGGATGTATGCATAATGATGAAACTAAATGAGCAATTTGGCCAAACAACATATGTCAGTTCAGATGGCCAATCCATACTGATCAAAAGGAGATTATGTTGGACAAGAACAATATTTCAAATTATGGTCACTTACATTTCCATCGAATATTGGCTTGGCTATCTAAAACACACTGTGTGCTATCATATAAGAAGGCTGATGTATGTTGTTATAGACATGTTCCTACTTCATGTACCAAAAGCTCCTCTGTTCCTCTCCCTCCCCTCTCTCACAGCACAGGTTAGCAGGTTTCAGAAAATACTGCTAGTTCACCATCATTCACCGCTAAATAGAAAAAGAGAAAAAAACCAAAAAACAGCTACGTCAGAAAAACAAACAATAAACGTTTGTGTAACGTTTAATCTTTCTTTTTGTAATTCTTCTTACTGAAAGAGGCCTGTAAATAAAAATAGTATCAGAATAATATATCATCTATTAGCAGAAGCTATAATGTAGCTATACATTTAGAATAAAGAATTGAAGGGCACTCTCCAGCTGCACGTCAGTCAGTGACAGCAGCAGCCATTAAAAGAATAGCCACTAGAGGCCTTCATTGCTTGGCCTGTCAGAAGTGATGAAGGCACGGCGCCCCTCTGCCCACCCAGGACTTGTTACTCTGAATTCTCTGGGTGACTCTGTCCTTTCCCCCCAGCAGAGCACAATTCTGCATGTAAAAAAAAAAAAAAAAAAATCTCACAGGTGCTCCAAATGGACACGTCCAGCTGATTCTCACTCTTGATAGTCCTAGAAAAAGGAAGAATAAATTAATAAATTAATAAAAAATTCAGTGGTGTGATTTGTTACAGGCAACATGTGACACTGAGGGAGCAGTTCTCCCCCCAGCTGCTGGCACGCCGACCTCCTCCCCTTGGCTGCCTTTCCACCGATCCCAACCGCCTGCAAACACCTTGGTGGGATAACAGCATTCCTCTAGAAAACCGTGAAAGTGAGAGGAAGTCCGCTGAACAACGGCGAGGGTGTTTGATTTCCAGCCCCTGTGACAGCTCTGGATTAAATGGATTTTCATTGTTCTTTCCCTGCTGCAGTTTGGACACGATGCCCGTGTAAGTGCGCCCGGGGTTTTATTTGGTGCTGCCCCCCCGTCTGCGAGGCTGGTATTCTCCCACTAGCTGCCTGCTCTAAATATGGCCATGGCCAGTGTGTCAATAATCCCCCTCTTTAAGGGACTTGCAAACATTAGTGTTGGGACATTCTTGCTGTTCAGATGTCTAGCTGACGTCTGATGCTTAAAATGGAGCATGCTTTCATCCCTTCATGCATTGTCGTAAGCCCCCGATGATTACTCTTAAAAGGGTGCCTCTGGCTATGCAGGGAAACAGTTGCTGACCACACTGAGACACGGCTTGCTCGCTTCAGCCTTCTTGAATGCCCGGTCACTTCAGCTTTGTACTAGCCTGACCAAGCAGGACCATGTCTACCTTTGGGTATAGAAGAGAGCTCAGTAAATATGAAGACATTGATGAAGATGAGCTCCTGGCTTCTCTCACGGAAGAGGAGCTGAAGGAGCTGGAGCGGGAGCTAGAGGACATAGAGCCCGACCGTAACCTTCCAGTGGGACAACGGCAGAAGAGCCTGACAGAGAAAACACCAACAGGGACTTTCAGCAGGGAAGCTCTGATGGCCTACTGGGAGAGGGAGACCAAGAAACTCCTGGAAGAAGAGAGGTTGGGTGCGTGCGAAAAGGTAAGATGCTGAGGCATTTCTGTATCCTAGAGATAATTGGTTTCATTCTTCACTGGCATGGTCTCACTGATTGAATTTCTTTTCAGTCCCTTGTAGCATTTTTAATGACATTGTTAGCCATACCTCTTTGCCTCCTACAGCATTGAGTATTAGCTCAGAGAGGTTTTGCTCTTTCTGGAGGTACCTTAAGTGCTCAGTTCAGAACAGAAGAAAGTGCCTTCAAAACGATCATTAGTGATTAGAATAGGAAAAAATTTAAAGGGCATGTTAGAAATTATTAATAGGTAGAGATGTGGGCTTTTGGATAGCATTTGAGTTTTTTTTGAGAAAGCTACACAAAATGCCTTCTCATTTATTTAAAAACAGCCAGTATTGACTGCTGACAAGCATGTAAGAAAGGTAATTTTGAATACATGTTATGTCAGAAGTTGGGTAAGGGGATGCCAGGCTTTGTGCTTGCTGGAAAAAAGCAGTTGCAGTCAGCAGCTTGTGTTGCTTTGTTCCTGCTGAGGATCCTTGGCATGGTTCAGGAGTCTTCTGGCAACTGCTGTCAGAGGGCTACTGTACATTATTTAAAAAGTGGCCTGGGATAGAATCATCAATCAAACCATTTAACTGCATTCCCCAAAAAACCCCAGCCTACAGTGTTTGTTAGGCAAACTCATCCCCCAAGATAAAAAAGTTAGTAATAAAAGCCATTTCCTGAACTGCAAATGAGCAGTACAGCTGGGCAGGAGGGAAGGGCTCAGGCTTGGCAAGCAGTGAGCACTCTCAGTCTCAGCTGATAGCACTCCTGATCCTTGCTAAAAGTATATGTGAGACTGAGCCCAACCAAAAACCAACTTCTATTTTCATGATGGCTCCATGTGATTTCAAAGCAAATTGAGGACTTGGGAATTTTTAAGCACTGCTTCATACCAAGCTCTTGCTCTGTTTGTAGGGACACATTTTCCCATGTGTAAGCAGTAAGAAATGCAACAAAGACAAAGGCAGCAAAACTGAACTCAGAACCTCTAACAGCCTTGATTCAGGAGCTTATTTCATTTGCAAGGAAATAATTGCAGTTTATACATTAGATAAAATATCCTCCTAGAAGAAAGTCAGCTGGATTAAATTACCCTGCAATATCCAGGATGATTTTACATGTAAGTATTTTCTCTTGTTTGTGAATGGTGGTATTTTTGCAGGCAAGAGCACAGACCAGTAGCTGTCATCAGACCATTAGTATCAGCTTGCAGACATCAACTTCACTCCCTGTTTGTCAGTCCTAGAGAGTAAATGGCAAGATTAATCTTTATTTCCAGCTTAGCCTGGAACTTGAAACCTGGGCAGTTCTAAAAAACTTGCTGAAGAGGTCTAATGCAGTATCTTATACAATGGCAGGATCCTTCTTTTTTTTTCTTTTTCCGTGCATTAATGATGAGTACTGGCTAAACCTCCAAGTCCTGGCAAAAGACTCTATACATTTTGATCTGAGAAAAAACTTCCTAAATGCATCCCTAAACAAGAAAAGTTTGATATGCTGATGTAGAGGTCACAAAGACTCTCTCCACTGAAGGCAATAAGAAAGCTCCTTGAAAACAAATTTCTTCTTGCTTTCAACTGTCTGGAAATTATGCACCTTTATCTAAGATGGTTATTCATGCTCCTTCTATAGTAAGTGGTGACAGATCAGCTGGTCCAAAAGGCAAACAACTTGCAGATAGCCTTTTAGGGTGAATAACTTGTCCTCCAGAGATATTTACCTCTGCATTGACTCTCAGTCCTAACTTTTCATCAAATTACTCCCACAAATCAAGGTGAAGCCCTACAGGCTGCCTGCAGCAGTCCTATACCACAGTGCTGCCATAGTAAGAATACATCTCTGTATTCCATTTCAAAATCACCATGCAGATTATTGTAACACCAGACAATGCACATGGCAGGCAACTAAACTGTACCTTTGACCTCAGAATTGCCACTCAAAAAAGTTAAGTATGTTTTTATAAATCTAGCATCACTAAACACATCAATAGTGCATTTAAGGGCACCTCCCTCTGCTCATCTGTAGTATATATTCCTTGAGATATAAAACCAAAGCTATGAAGACAGGGTTTTGGTACCTGGTGTTTTCCAGTCTTAAAGCCCTACACATATAAAGAAAATAGAGATATAAATCTTAATACCATAATAAGCCTATAGGTAGCACACTATCTCTCAGCATAAGGGCCTTGCTGCACCTGTTCTACAAGAGAAGCAATAGGGCTGAGTCCTACAACATCTCTGTGTGCAGGCCAGTGCAATCAGACCCTGCAAGACCCAAAGGTATTGAATGCTCAGGAACATCAGCCAGAAACAGCTCAATGTCCTGTTTCATTAAGAGTCACAGTTCTGCAAATATTACAATTAGCATCTTTCTTGCATATGTCCCAGCACAGAATTATACTGAAAACTGTGAAACAGTACCATGCATTTTAACAGTTCTCTATTTTCACAGCCAGATAAGTAAGCACACCTAAAAGTGCACCAGTTGTCTAAAAATAGGCTGTCCTGTTAGTAACACTTTTGTTTTCCAGAAACAGAATCACTGTGTCTTTCTAGAGTGTTGTCACTTTGGAAAATACACTCTAGTATTTTACAGAGATTAAAACACAAATATTGCTAAAGTAGTGCATACAGAACAATTATAATTAAACCAAAATTTTGAAAACATTACCATTGTAAAGAAAAATGCATAGTTTTTCCAGTGGACAAAACACAACATGGAAGATCTTTTTGAGCAAGAGGCTTAAGGTTGGTTATAGATTCTGGGTTCTGTCACACCCCATAGATCCCCATCACACTCCTGGAGTCCTCCATGTGGAGAGGGAGGCTTTCCTGCAGTGAAGAATTTTTCCTGCTTCTCTCCAGAGACGTCTCTTTTGCCACCATAACTGCTAAAGGCAACAAGCAGAACTTTGGGATATGGTTCCAAATTAGTCTTCCGGGTACCCACCAAAACCACTAAAATAACCTTGTGTTTCAGAAAGATAATGCATTTTCTCTGTAGACAATGAGTTATAGCAATTTACAGTATGGCAGGTGACCTGCATCAGCTGGCAGTAAGCACTGGCTTAGCTCTTAACAAACATGAAGAAATTCAGGGGTTATTGACATGCAGTTACATGTTACCTGTGGGAATGCATCTCAATCCTTTCTTCACAAATACTTTATTCCTATGTACAGCCCATGCAGTACACCCAAAGTACTTTTCGACATGACTTCTGTAATTCTGTGTTGTTTTGTGTGCTGATATACAAGACTACACATGCAGATGCTATTTGTATTTTAAATCATTGCAACCTTTAGTTTTTTAGACATACTAACATATGCAAGGGAGTCTGAGATGTCTAATCCTCATGAAATGAAGAAGCTTGCTTCTCGTGTTGATTCTGAGTTTGTTGTCTTATGTTTCTGCTGTCAAGGATCCAAATTATATCCCCTTGTAGACATGCCAACACATAGAAAACCTGAAGTATTTCTGTGTCATAATACCTTGTATCAAGTTTTCTCTTGGCAGAAATCACTGACATTGGTAAGGTACTTGTTAGATGAAACATTTTCTGTTCTTCTAACTGTGTCTGTTTGTTTTTAGCTTTCAATGTTAACTCATATAGTGTCAGTATTAATGTTCCTGTGCTGAAAGGCAGTAGTCACATTGCTTCAGTCATGTTTAACATCCACACCTACATTCCTGTTCAGGATTGTGAGCAAGAAGAAGACAATTCAGAAGAACTTCAAGAAGAATGTTTCACAGAAAGCAATAGTGAAGTGTCTGAGGAGGCATATACTGAAGAGGACGACGAAGAAGATGAGGAGGAAGATGAAGATGAGAGTGATGATGAGAATGAGGAAGAGCAAAATGCTGCTGCTGGCAGGCATTCAGACCACATCAGACACAAAAAGTGTAATGGTGCAAAGGACAATGAAAACTTCCTCAATGGCCATGACGGAAAAGACAGTGATAGTCGGAGCTTAAAAAGCAGTGCCATCCACCCTTGTGGAAATCCAACAGTTATTGAAGATGCTTTGGAAAAAGTCAGGAGCAACGACCCTGACACCACAGAGGTCAATCTGAACAACATTGAAAACATCACATCACAGATGCTTATACAATTTTCTCAAGCCCTGAGGGACAACACAGTGGTTAAGTCGTTCAGCTTGGCTAACACCCATGCTGATGACAATGTGGCAATAGCTATCGCTGGTATGTTAAAGGTTAATCAACATATAACTAGTCTGAACATTGAGTCAAATTTTATCACGGGCAAAGGCGTGCTGGCCATCATGAGAGCTTTGCAGCACAACAAGGTTCTAACAGAACTGCGGTTCCACAATCAAAGGCACATCATGGGCAGCCAGGTGGAAATGGACATAGTCAAACTGTTGAAAGAGAACACCACTCTGGTAAAGCTGGGCTATCACTTTGACCTTGCTGGCCCAAGAATGAGCATGACAAGTATCCTGACAAGAAATATGGATAAACAGAGGCAAAAGCGCATGCAGGAGCAGCGGCAGCAAGAGTCAGGTTGTGACGGAGCCATCAATCCAAAGACCAAAGTTTTGCAGAAGGGGACGCCTCGGTCCTCGCCTTATGTGTCGCCTAAAAGCTCGCCATGGTCTTCCCCAAAGCTCCCTAAGAAAGCACTGCCAGCGAAATGCCAGCCTTCAGCACCTGCACCCCCACCTCCCCTTCCCCCCTCGCCGCCTCCTCCCCCTCCTCCTCCCCCTCCTCCGGTTATTCCAGAGAAGAAGGCACCCACCAGGAATATAGCTGAAGTCATCAAACAGCAAGAAAGCTCAAGAAAAGCCTTACACAATGGACAGAAAAAGAAAAAAGGCAAAAAAAGCAGAAAACATGAGAACAGCATATTGAAAGAAATTAAAGATTCTTTAAAATCAGTCTCAGACAGAAAATCAGAGGAAGGTTCCCGGCCCTCCACCCGGCCATCCACCCCACAAAGGTCTCTCCATGACAACCTTATGGAAGCAATTCGGGCAAGCAGCATAAAGCAATTAAGGCGGGTAAGTACGAGATCCTAGTGCAGCAACTGATTGTGGTCCAAATATAGCACAAGCTCAGTTAATTTTAGTACACACATTTAGTTAAAAAAAAAAAGAAAAATCTTAGAAATGTGAACATAATAAAGCACTTGGGAGGAGGCTTCCCTCTGATTAGGCTTTTCTCAGCACAGTCATTTCTGTCTGACTGTGATTTTGACAGAAAGTGGGGTGCTTTCCCAGGCTCAGTCGTGTTATGGGAGCTGATGTGCAGCACGGAGCTCTTGGCAGTGTATGTCTGGCAGGAATTTCAGGTGTTTTGCCATCTAGACTGTACAGACAGTGTAATGAATGCCCTTCCTACCCCTGTTTCACAGGTGGAGGTACCAGAAGCCCTTCGGTGAAAGCCTGCATGACAGAAGAAGCAGAGCAGTGATCGAGGGGAGGCTGCTTGTCCTTTCACTGGTGGTAACAGACTGTCTAGAAAGCTGCTTCCAAAGTATACTCTTAGATTCAAGCCATTTCTCTTTTATTTCAAAGAAATAAACCCGCTAAATACAAAATAATGCTTTAAGGATCCATTTGCATTGTAATCTGTAAATATGGAAATAATTTTCTTTTTTTATTTAATGAGATTTATATTGAGAAATTGTTGCTTATTTAGATATTCTTGTCAATATCTGATTGCACATCACTGGACAAGTTCTGTACACTGAGATGTAATAGTTTACCAGCCTGTGGTTTCTTCTTCTTTTTTTTTTTTTTCCATTTATTTAAAATAAATGTGGTTTGAAGCTTTCAAGCAGACACATAGTCCTGGATTTCTGTGAGTGAAAATCCATCAGATGGTTGCATCAAGTTCATGAGCATTCAGGAAGTCTTCTGGAAAAGAACCTGAGGTCTTTCTCAGCTGCACCTGAGCCTGTGTGGAGGACAGTACCTGAGCCCACATGTTAGTGCAGTTTCATATTTGCATTGGAAAAATGGTTTATAGGGGGATATACCACTAAAACTAAGCTATGGGTTGTGTCAGGTCACCACTGTTTGCGCACCAGGTCCTGAACCTTGGCCTAAAAAACTGGGAGATGAATAGACCTGTAGTTCACCTTGGCTTATAGACTGATAGTTAATGTCAATATTTTAAGGATGCAGCAGAGTTATTCGAGTGAGATCCATTCAAGTGCTGTCTGTGATCAGAACTAACCCCAGTGCAGACATCCAGTCAGACAGAGAAACTTGAAAAGCAGCCTACCATCCAGGTGGAAAAAAGCTTTCCTATGGTATCAGTTGAACAACAAGCAGAGTGTGAACTGTCAATATGATACGGTGGAAGCAGAGCCAACATCACTTGGAGATGAACGACTGGAGGTATCACATCACAGGCAATGGCACGAATAGCCCTTCTTCATGTAGCACTAGACATCTCCCTCTGTCAAATTAGTTATGGTTCTGGGTGCTTCAGCTAGTGTGAAGGCAGTGATAACATGAAGAAAACTGAGTAGTGGCCAAAATGTTGAAAGGCAAGAAGAGAGATATGTTCAGAAGCACTTCTAAGTATTAATTAGTTTGCTCATTGCAATATAAATAACAGAATTAGTAGTTCTTTTGTATAAAGCCACATCAACGAGACATAGGCTTGCCAAGTAGTGGTACCGAAAAAATAAGTGTAAACTTGTACCTACAAATATTAATGAGACATATTTTCCCAGAAATAGGAACAAATTTCTGGAGGGAAATTCAGCCTAATGGAGAGAGAGTCTTCTAATGAACTGTCAGAAATGTTACTGACATGGCAAGAAAACAGCGAAGACACCTTTTTCTTTTGCATTTATTGACCAAAATGTACAAAAGAAATTTATATCTAACTGAAACACTTCTCAAAAATTTTCTTCTTGCTCAGGATCACAGAAATTCATGAGTGTTTCTAGATCCAGTTTTACAGGAAATATGGTATGTATGATTGGTTTTTAGCCATCTTTATAACTGTATAGGCTCCCATAGCATAAAAATTGACCTATGGTTAATCTCCTATGACCAAATGGAAGCTGAGGTTTGGGATCTTCTGAGGATAGAAGCAATGCTGGAATGCAGACCACATTCAGGAGTAGACCTGTGGCCCCAGATCTTGTATGCAGAAACATGAGAAGGATGACAAACATCCTGGATGTTTAATCAAATGGCAAAGCAGCTAAGCAGCTACAAGGGAAAATAAGGGGAATGAGGGAAGTCAGGGAAAGCACGATGGAGAGGATTTGGACAAGACAAGTACGGTAATTTCACAGTTATAAGCTGCACCTGATTATAAGCCGCACTACTGGGGTAGGCTGGATTCTTCAATGAAAAAGATGTGGCTTATAATCGTGAAATTACTGTAAATGTTTTTTAAAAACAATACCATACTTTTGAAGAAGGAAGTAGAGTGAAAAGTGAGGAAACTGTATGAGAGGTGAAAAATTAAATAGAAAAAGGAGATGATAAAGAAGAAAAGGAATACAAAAAAGTGGCAGATGAGAGAGAAGAAAAATGTGGAAGGAGAAAAAGCCTAGAAAAAAGGAAGAGGGTAGAATTTGTTTTTCAGGTTGGCAAGAGCTGTTGAAATTACACTTTTGCAGAAGAAGAGGATGATGGGCACAGCTCCTGTGAAGCTTTGACCAGAGCTACTGCCTGTGGTGGCTGCCAGGTGGTCAGCAGCCCTCCCAGGTGTGAGCCCTGCTCTGAGGTGTTGAGCAGCAGCCATGTGCGGTTATTGAAGCTCCTGCGGCACGCTCCCTCACCAAGTGTCAAGTCCTGTGCCTTAGCCAAAGTCTAATCTGGGCAATTACCTTC
Source organism: Sialia sialis (assembly GCA_009812075.1). Classification (NCBI taxonomy): domain Eukaryota; kingdom Metazoa; phylum Chordata; class Aves; order Passeriformes; family Turdidae; genus Sialia; species Sialia sialis. The sequence continues at coordinate 31,502,395 of VRYO01001878.1, forward strand.
TGCCTACATACATCTCACAGCAGTTTCCTTTGGAGGCATTTCAAGGCATGGCTCCTATTTGCACAGCCACAAGGCACCCCCAAACCCCCACACACCTTGTTAAGGTTTTGATGCCTCCCTGAAAGGAAACCAGTCCTGTTCCCTGTGAGGTGTCAGCTCTGCTGCCACTGGTGCTGAGCTCCCTCACAGAAGTGTCCAAGAAGCAATCTCTTTTCCATTCAAACAGGGAAGCAAGCACTGTATGACAAGCATCCCAACCCCTCTGGGAGCTACTGTGCTGCCTTCCTGGACAGTAATATGGTTTAGCAGGAGCCAAGAAGTGCCAAGCCTTGGGAACATTTACCCTTGGGCCATTTCCCCTGGGGCCCAGGTCCTGCCTGTAAGCTCAGTTCACTTCATTTTTTGGTCACAGGCAGACAACTGATCTCTGCTGGAGGCCTGGCTGCCTCTTGTTTGACAAGCAGGAAAGGTGTCCTGGGGTCAGCTCCTGCACATGCCGTGCTGCGCTCCCATCAGAGCTGGACACAGGAGCCCCAGGATGCAGGTATGCTCCTCCTTTGGCTCATGAGGCTCCTGCCATTTGGATGGTGACCATCCATTTTCTCTGAAAGAGCAGCCAGAGAAACAAACGCATCAAAATCCATCACGTGTGTGCCCATGTACAACATGGCGCAACTCAGCACTTGAATCCTGTGCACCTCACTGCAGGAAGGACACTGAGGAGCTGGAGCATGTCCAGAGAAGGAGATGGGGAAGAGTCTGGAGAATGAGTCATAAGAGACGTGTCTGAGGGAGCTGGGTGTGTTCAGCCTGGAGAAAAGGGAAACCTTGTGGATCTCTATAACTACCTGACAGAAGTCTGTAGCCAGATGGGGCTCAGTCTCCTCTCCCAGATAAAAAGTGATAGAACAAGAGGAAATGCCCTCAAATTTCACCAGGGTTAATAACTGGTTAATAACCAGTTTAGACTGGTTATTAAGAAAAATTTCTTCAGCAAAATGGTGATCAAGTGGTAGAATAGGCTGCCCAGGTAGAACCATCCCTGGAAGTGTTCAGAAAATGTGTAGGTGTGGTGCTTAGAGATATGATTTAGTGATGAATCTGGCAGTGCTGGGTTAAGGGTTAGACTCAATGATCTTAGAGGTTTTTTTCCAACCTTAGTAATTCTGTGATTCTATAAAATAGCTGACCTTTGAAAGAATCAGAAATACCAGAGTCTGTAAATCCAGTATGTAGACCTTTTAGTTCATGCCCCACCACCTAGGGAAGTGTCTGAAATTATAGAAAGAAGAGGAGATCATAAAAGAGCAAGAAATTTTATTTTCACATCTTCTGGAAGTTTTGCTGCCTCCTTAGTCACCTGTTAGTGTTCTGGACAGTGACCCACCCTGCTAGGGCTTGGCTGAGGGCAAAGGTGCTGGTCTGACTGCCCTGCAGAGGTGAATCCTTCCCACCAAACAGGGCAGGTGGCCTTGGGGGCACTTCTGGAGGCCAAGTCTGTGCTAAACACAAGTGGGGAGCCAGAAGAGCTGGTGTGGGACAGTCCTGCATGGCGTGGTGGGAGAATGGATGTCCTGAGAGGCTGTAAGGCAGAGAGCAGTGGGAGGCTGTAGCCAAGGCCTCTCCCTTGCCCACAACACAGGACTCTTGCAAAACACAGCAGAAGCTGTGAGTATTGCAGACTTCCACGTCACCACTCGCACATCCTTCCTAGAAATCCATCAGTTCAGGGGCAGTAATGATTAAGGCAGAGCAGCTCCACACCCAAAATAGAGAGGACTTGTCTGCAGGCTGTTTAGAGAGTGACAGGAATGACCACCATGAGGTAGCCATGAAGGGAGTATTTGCAATGCCTGGATGTAAGGGGAGAGGTATCTCCAAACACTATTTTCACAAGTGCGGGCCCAAGTGAAACAGCATCTGGAAGGGTGTGTACAATTTCAGTAACTAACAGCCAGGAAAAATTGTTTTGAATTGGAAGAGGGACAGAAAATGGCTGGGATAATTGGGGAACTGAAGAGGCTGTCCTGTGAGAGAGATGAGAACAGGTGGTGGGATCAATCTAGCCAAACAAAGGCTCAAAGGGATTTCAGCTCATGTCTATAAATACTGCAACATGGAAAGAGCTACAGGACATAGTTAGCAGCAGGAAAAAAAAAGAAACTGTGCACGACTGCATTTGGATCAGAAATCAGAAGACATATTCAAACTCTTAGAACAAGAAGGTGTTTGGAACAGCCTTCCCATTAAAAAAAAAAAGGGCAAATTCTTACTGTTAAAGCAATGCAAGAAGCTTATGAAAACAGTAGTACGGTTTGGTGTTTTCAGAAGCAGAAGCTTGAAATTGGTAACACAGAAGCTATACCATTATTTAATTAATGCTCTTAGAAGTGATAACTCCACAGGATCTGCAACCTGGAGTAGTACTGAAAGTTGTAAAAATCTCCTACAATTTCTAGTAAGATGCTCTGTTTTTAAATCCATGTAAATGTAACTTTAGACAAAGACTATCATATGGAAACCAAAGTTTTCTACCAGATTCTGGCTTAATACTATTCACACTTGATGCCAGCAAGAAACTAATAATTTGCTAGAGGGAGTAGAATTTTGTTCACTTATTGATAGGAACCAGCACTGCACGTACACACTTTGGTTCTGACAGATGCATTTGTCCAATGCTGCGCTTATGAAGGAATTAATTTTTAGATTCATTCCTCAAAAGTTATAAAACAACTTGACTTTGACTTGCCAGTTCAATTACTTGATTTTGAATTTTAAGTTCTTAAATAGGATAGTGATAATTGTGCCATATACCCAGGAAGAAAGCCTTGCTTAGAAAAATATGTGTGCCTGTATCACTGAGAAGATGCTCTTTAGAATCACGTGGTGATTTGTGGTGGCCCCTTTTATATAAGTAGAATAAGATGTTTTCCTTTTCACACACATGAAATATCTGCCCACTTGCAGTGTTTTAAGTTAGGCACTAAATGAAGTTTCTGTTCAGGACTGTGATTTTTGCCATATTTTTAGTACAGTAATTTCACAATTTTAAGCCGCACCTGATTATAAGCCGCACCTCCCGGT
>VRYO01001878.1:31510221-31569857 GCA_009812075.1 Sialia sialis
CTTGTAATCGTGAAATTACTGTACTTTGTCATGTTCCTAGGTGAAAAGTAAAGTCATTAATAACCACGCTGGACATGGATGACCATTCACACTAGATAGCTATGACTGACTACCTCAGAGTGGCCTTATCTGTGAGTGACTGTATAGCATGTCCATTCTGCAACTTGCTGTGTCTCTTTCTAATTAATTAAATGCAGGGTGAGCAGATCTATTCAATGCAGAGGGCATCAGGATCTGAGCCAGCCACCCTCAGAGCCCCCAGCTCCTTGCCCATGTCAGCCAGCTGTGATCCCACCTGCAGACTGATTCTGAAGGTCAGCTTTCCTCCCTGCAGTGCATTTCTCCTCAGCTTTAGTCCCACACCAGAGATGTGGTGCTGAGTAACTGGGAATGTGGGGTCCTTACCACATTTGGGGATCTGCATCACCCAAGACTGCTCTCCCATCCCTTGCTCTGCCTGTTGATTATCTGACACTGTCTCACGTTGTATTGACACTAGCAGTGCCACCTGGGATAAAGTGGCAATGGGGTGATAGATGCAGGGTTCTTTCATCAGAGATGGGTGAATTCATCCCTTCCAGGGTAGAATTTCTGGGTCTCCAGTGCTGCTGTTTTGGTGACACTCACATGCCTGAGATGGCTCAAAGCAAGGACCTGAACTTCACTCTGTCATATTTCAATGAATGTTTAAACACCTGCTTTCCAAAGCAGCTTCTTTCCAAGATAGTAAATATTTAACCCCTCCTCCAAATGGAGCAGTGGTCTCAAAAGATTTTCAAATTGACTATAGCTTTGTTTATAGGATATTTTCTTCTTTGAAATTCAAGGTTAATGCATCTCTTGGGCAGACTTGGGGTCTCTCTCTCATTGGATTTTAAATTAAGAAGTCTGGAGAGTTCATTACTTTTGAGGCAAATGGTAAAACTACTCAGTTCTTCAAGAAGCCATGAGGTGGAAAACTGCAGAGCTGCTCAGTCCTTTTGCTGGGTCTGGGGGAGCTGCAATGATGTGTGAAAAGAAGATTCAAATGTGCTCACCTTGTTCCAGTATTTGTCAGCAAAAGATGCTGCCTGCTATCCAGAGGTCGTGGGAAGTTTCCAGGGCCCTTCCTGGCATTTAAAAGCAAGCAGTGGGCTTGAGTTGTTATTTCGGACACAGAATATCATACTTTAAAAGCAGAACATCTGGTTTAGTTGAAACAAGCTGGAGATGACCTGAAGGCAAATCAAGAGTTGCATAATTACACTTAGCTTCTAAGTGAAATTAGGGATTTAGTCTGGAAATTCTGTTGAAGCCCTTGCTCTACTCTGATCTCCTGCCTCTTACACCAGATATATTATTATCCTTCAAAATGCAGACACTGAGCTAACCAGTGCTGGCAGAATTTCCTTCACGATATCAGCACAGCTGCTGTTGAGTGGGGCCCCTCTGTGCTGCAGAGGGGAAGGCTGCATTCAAATACCTGAGGAAGAAAAGATGCTGCAGCCCAGCACAGTAAGGACATCTACCAAGGAGCGAGTCCAGAGGAGGCCATCAGGTTGATGAGAGGGATGAGCGTCTTCCCTGTGTGAAAAAGCTAAGAGAAATGGGATTGTACAGCCTGGAAAAAAGGTGGGGTGACTTTGGGGTGACCGATTTGCAGCCTTCCAGTACCTGAAAAGAGCCTGAAGGTTGGAGGGGACTTCTGTAGATCAGGTAGTGACAGCACAAGGGGAATGCCTTCAAACTGAAAGACAGCAGGTTTAGATTAGATATTAGGAAGAGATTGTTTACTGTGAAGGTGGTGGAACAGGCTGCTCAGTGAATTTGTGGATGCTCCATTCCTAGAAATTTTTAAGGCCAGGTTGGATGAGCTCTGAGAAACCTGGTCCGGTGCAAGGTGTCCCTGTCCATGGCAGTGGGGTGGAACTAAATGATCTTTAAGGTCCCTTCCAGCTCTGGCTCTACAACTCTATGATTTTATTTGCCCTTCCCTAAGTGGTGTGTGAAGGATCATCTTGCTGTGGGGCAGAAGTGAGCAGCATCCTGCCAGTGATCTGACTTCTCACTTGAAGGGCTTTCTCAGCAGCTTGGTCTCCATGCTGCACAGCACCAAGAGAAGCTTGACTATGGTCAGTTTGTCTTTTTTTCTTTCCATAGCTCTTGCCATTCCTCCAATTACCATTTTCAAAATTATGGATATCCTTCATCCCTTCCATTTCCTTCTGCTGACCCTTCCCTTCATTGCAGTGTTTTCCATAGAAGAGGCTTGATTTTTTCCCATGTTTGCTTTGGGACTAATGTCTGTTTAGTAACTCTCTTGGAGACATAATTAACGTGATTCAAATATTATCAGCTTGGGCTCAGGGGCTCTCATCAGTGTCAATCCTTTCCTCACATGTCTGCTGAAGTCCACATTTTTATGTCAAAAGACACCCTGCAACCTTTTTTTTCCCCTTTCTTTAATCCTCATCTGGCATTGCACAGGTAATGGGAGATGAAAGTACCTGAGGTAAGGAAAAGCCAAGCCTAACCCATGAAGACAGTCTGAATCAAGGCTTCATCAAGCTGCTTTTTCTTTCCCACTGGCTCTGAACCAAAACAAAGAATAAGACATCTTTTCATTTTATGTCTCACCACTGATGAAGAATATTCTCTCCTAATAGATATCACACAATTCCTCAATTGTGTTATCCCTCTCTGTGTTTCAGGTAAAGGGTTGTGTGCTTGTGGTTATGATATCAAGCCTCTTGAGATCTGAGCCCCCAAAAATTGGAATAAATTGAAATATTTTTTTGTTGTTAATCAGTAGCTAGACCTGGACAGTTATGATTAAGCAATTGCATTTTGAACATTGTGTGCTTGGCTAATCTTTTGAGGGAAAGGGAAGAGAGTCTCAAGCTGAATGGGCTGTTTGGACAAGAGCCACCAGGAGTGAAGTCAGCAGAACTGAGCAGTAACTGGGGGAAAGGTAATTCCAGCAGTGGGAGATCCTGACCACCAACCCATTGACCACCTACTCAAAACAAACCCAACTCAAATGGAGGGAAGAACTGTGCATGCAGACTAATTAGCATGAGAATGAGAGCTCAAATTAGAAATAGTTTCAGTATTACCCAGTGAAAAAAGTTATGTAATCTGTAACCAATGAATGCTGATGCCTTTGTTAACATGTATAAATGGCATAAAGTTTTGATGATTGAGGAGCTAGCATACACTTCAGAGGAGAAACAGTGATGAAACACAGAGACAACGTCATAGCATGAGTCCCTGACAGGTAGCTCTGGCACAGGAGAGCTGCTCAGTGGACCCACCCTCTGCAGACTAATAACCCTGCTCCTATGGTTGAAGTATCACACCAATTAAACACATATTCTTCTCTGGGACTGAGACTATTGCTAGGCAAGTACAACTGTACCTCTGCACTTGCTGCTGCAGAGCTCCCAACCTGGCTGTTTCCAGGACATCCTAACAGCATGCACGTGCATACACAAAACAACCAATATTTAAACTAAGTTAAAGAACTTGGTGTTAGTACCTCTATGAGTTTCTGCTCAGCAAGACCTTAAGGAATTGTGTAGGGCAGAAACATTTTGCCAGTTTCACTGAAATTAGCAACAAGGGACAAAGGTTTTGTTTCTTTTAACCTTCTTTATTGCAACAAAATAGACGCTGCTAAATAAGCACCCGTATTCACAGTAATAAAACAGAAGATCAGATTTAAAGAGATGAACTTGCCCTTGTGTTTCTTAGAAGCTTTCTCCATGTTGACAGTGCAGCTGTTCACTGAAAATTATGCAGCAAGATTAATAAAATCTTAGCTGGAATCTAAAAGCGTATGGCAAGCCCAAATTTTTTTAAGTAATCATGCATCATGTTGTTCAGATGCAATAGCTGACACATTGTTATCTTATGGATGTAGTAGTTATTAAGTACAAATTGTGAAAAAATAAAATTAATGGAGGAAAGGAAATCAATCTGCCTTCAGCCACATCCTGTCACAATTTCCCCTAATGTCCCATGATGATCCAGGAGGCTGGGGAATATAGAGTGACTATCATCCAAAATATTATCACATGCTTCAAAGCTACTGGCTGCCTTTCCTCTAACAAAGTCAGAGCTCTAACGTGCACTCCGATGAAAACAGGATGGCCCCTTTCAAACCGAGATGACAGAGACAGACGAGGCAGTAAGATGAAACCAGCAGAAGCCAGCACACACAGAGCTGCAGTAAATCTAAGCCATAAACAGAATGCCTCCTGTACTTCAGATCTTCCAAGGGCCCTGCACTTTCTGCAGCAGAGTTGCTGCACCTTTGACCTTGCAGACCTATAGGCAGTCGGAGAAGCAACGACTCTGATTTTGAAATGACTCGTGCCCATAAAACTATGGCTTTTCACATGTTTGGGGAGGAACATGTGGCTGTCAGTGTGCAGCCAGGGAGGCAGCCTGGTGCAGCCCTGGGCACAGCCATATGATAGGGCTGCCCACACACTGCTGCAGGACTGCCTGTTCAGGATCAGTTAAGCTTCTGACAGCGTCACTCACAGTGAAGTGCTCCTGGCGGGACCTGTGCTGCAGACCTGGCTTGGAAACCAGGGGATTAGCAACTAGTCTGTAGGTCCCAAACTTCACATCTTTCACATAGTGTTTTAAAAACATTTTTAGTTTATTAAAACTAAATCCATGGGAACTGCATGCTGTGGTGGGGTTTCCAAAATACTAAACTGAAAACCAGTTAGATTCAACACTAGAGTGTGACCCAATATTTTTACACACAAGTAATCAAACTGCTCAGATTAACTGCTCTACAGACATGATTCATGTTGTTTTGATTTTCATTTTGAAGGCTTAAAAATGGCTAGTGATTCTCCAAACCAGGCCTGGTAGAAACGAAGAAGTCTTACCCGATGTTTTCGCTCTGAGAACTGAGATAACTAAATTTGAACAAGGAAAACAGCATTTAAAAATATTTTAAGTGTCACATGTCTGGACTGCAGTGCATGTCTGGACTAGATGTATTTATATGCATTGTGCTATTAGCACCGTCAAACAAATAAGCAACTGAAGCACAGGGCAAGACAGATTTGGTTTCAGTTAAAACACCTGCATCTAAGTGTCTGAAGTGCAAGATGCACTTGCTCAGTGTCTACATGCTCATTACAGCGGGTGCAGGTAAGTAAGGTCAGAAAAGTCACTGAGTTGGACAAATGCAGGATTCCACTTTGCACTGCGTCCCTGATTGCTCAGTTACACATCACATGTCTGAGAGAGCACAGCTACCCCTCCTGAACACTGGGCCCTGGTATGTGGGACACCACCCCCATGCTGTTCTCTAGACTTTCTGTACACACCACTGAGATACCCTGTGCAGGCAACCTGCCCTGATGGCCTGGTGACTCTTCACCTTCAAAAGAGCACCAACAAAGCCTGCTTGAGGTTTGGCAAGATGCTTCTGTCACACATTAAGGGCTCTGTCCTCCTGCTAACAACCTGAATTCGTTTTATGGCAAAGAATGAACAAGACAGCAAGTGTACAGATAGCTTGATTTTTCTCTGTCTTACAGAAGGTACTAGTTCCATCTAGGCAAAGAAGGAGTATTTGAAGAATGGGCCAAAGGCCTAGTGCTGAAAATAGCTTGGAGAAGGATAGAAGGAAGCATATACAGTAATTTCACAATTATAAGCCACACCTGATTATAAGCCGCACGTCCAGGCAGCCCACGGGATTTGTCCATATATAAGCCGCACCCGAATATAAGCCGCATTCTTTTTTTTTTTTTTTTTTTCCTTTCCAAGAAAGGATCCATGTGCGACAAAGTAACGAGTTAGCAACAGAATCGCACCAGCACAGGGTTTGGTGTCAGGTGCTCAAGTTGCAAACAGTTTTCATAGACCAGCGAAGCCTTTAAAGGCAGCCCCAGGCGCCCTCCCCAGCCGGCTCTCACTTCCAGGTTGGCATTTCACTGGGATTTGTCCATAAATAAGCCGCACCTGATGATTAGCTGCACTACTGGGGTAGGCTGGATTCTTCAATGAAAAAGATGCGGCTTATAATCATGAAATTACTGTAATCTAGTTTTGGTGGAAAGTAAATGATTACAAAAATCTGTGATGATTTCATACTGTAATGATTTCATATTGCATCATTCTTCTGGAGGATTTTAGGATCAACAAGAAAGGCTGTTCTGACTTGAAAACACAAAGGATACAACTAACAACTTGATCTACCAAGGTATTTGATTTCAGTCAGGAGGCTGAAATTACAGCCTTTCAGAAAACAAAGATACCTTGTGCCTACAAGTAATGCTGTGACAATTCACTTGTGCTTGGCAGAATACACAAGTCTCACCAAATCCTCCTCACTGCAGCATAGCTGAAGGTAACTCAGGTAAAACCTATCATCCAGGGCACAAAGTACAAGGAATCTGATTTGAGCTCATTCCCAATCCAGGTATCATCTAGACTGGACAGGCACTTGACTGAGGTTTCATATCCTATATACAAAATGTTGGAATGATGATGATCAGCCTGGTTGGTTGCTGCCCAAGTTGTACATGGTTTCCTGAGCACAAACAATGAACCAGGCAATGTGCCAAGTACCAAAGACTGTAGTATTTCTTTGTTTTCTATGCAAGCAGTGATGTCTGTTGGGTTGACTCCTTGAAGAATGCTTCTTGGATTATACCTATCCTTTAACCAGCCACCCACCTCTCACAGTGCTTATGAGAGCAACCACACAATGCTTTCCCAACTGGTCATTTAGGATCGCTTTTATTTATCACCTTGGTACATAAGTAAGACCATTTTTTTTTTCCCAAAGAGGAATCCACATCAGGACAACTTCTGTTGAACAGAAATGTGTTGAACAACAGCTGTGTGCTGTAAGCTGCTGAAGGTATTTGTGCTAGCTGTATTTCTACCAGGAGATTTAGGGGCATTGCTAGTGAAGACAAGAATGGTGCAGTAGTAAGGGCTGAGATGTGACAACATCTGAGTGATCCAGGCAGACATCAGTGTAGTATGAGTCAGAAGAGTATCCCAGCTCCTGTAAGGCAAGCATGGAAGATACTACAGCACAAAAAGGATCCTTTAACATTACAGAATGATTTCCTACTCTTTTTCTTCTACCAGCTGCAGGCCTGAGCACTGTGAACATGACTGACAGCAGAGAGGCTTGCTCTCCAAAAACTCCTACTCTTTTTACCTGTCTCAGAGACAGCAGTGAGTTTCAGTAACATAGTCTCTAAGGATTAGATACTAAAAGCTACTACAGGTGAAAAAGACTACTACTAACTAGCAGATTTCTGATTTAACCACGGGCCTTTCACATTCATACACAGGAGATGAACCACAGAAAACATGTTTTATGTTAGTTGGGTGCAGTCTGCCTTTTCCATTCCATTTTGAATTTAGAAATAAACCCAGATTCTCTGCTGACAGTTGGAGAACCATAATGCTCAATGACTACACTCTGAGGATTATTTCTTCTCTTGATTATTAAATAAGCGCTGTTTTCATCCAAAGGATTACTGCTCTGTAGTATTATCCAGAAAAGAAAGAACAGAAAATGTGCAAGCTTCTCAGCAGTTTGTCAGTCCATGCTCCTTGTATCCTGAGCATCTGGGAATGACCCATCTACCAACAAAATCCAGCTCAAACGCTCCAGTTCCCTGGTTTTTGGCATCAACATCCAGAAGAGCCAATTCTCAATTCTGTGTTCTTGCCAACGTCATTTAAGCAAAATACTTTGTCTGACATATGATACAACCATTATTCTATTTCTTAAGATTTCATTGTGTTCACAAAGTGTTACATACAAAAATATGCTGGTAATGGCTGTTTTTGAAGCAAAACTTGCACTTCCTCATCCAAGTAATAAATTTAGAATTCATACTGCACAAGTAACCAAACTCAAGATGATTAAGCTTCAGGGAGGAAAAAGCATGCACATGAAGTAATGGCTCAAGAATTTCACTCCAGAAAGACTCCAAAAACCCTTTAGTGCACAAGAAAAAAGGCCTTAAAGTATATTTGTTGATACTAGTAGATTAAAAAACCCCCAAACAACCCCACAATAAAGGTAACATATCAAAATTCCTAATTTCAGGCACTGTTTCTAGATGAGCAAGTCCTGCAGTTATTACCTAAAAGTATGTTAGAGAAAAATTTAAGTAACTGATAAATTACTAGTCTAATTCATTTTAGCAGGTTATAACTGCAAATAGTGTAAAATTCAGCATAAAATAAAATTTGTCAGGAAAACATCCCACTAATTATATTTGGGCAATGATTCTATTTCTCAACTGATTTTTTTTCAAACCTGTGATCTCAAACAACCAATGCTTTATTTTTTTTCAAGCACAATATAGCAGACAAGCCATAGAAATTTGGCAATTAAAAAAATACAAACCAAAAAGGCTCCTTCATAACTGAATAAACATCCTCAAACTTTCAAAGACTGTCTTAGATGTGTCAGGCTTGTCACTGACAAGGTGGTTAAAACAGATGTTAAACCTCCCCAGCTCATGTTCTAGTTCTTACTACCCCATCCTTTCCATCTTCTCACTCACAACAGAATTCCAGCCAGTAAACAAACACATAGCAACAGGAGCCCCTGCTGCAGTGGAGGATAACACTGGTCCTTTGAGAGACAAAGGCTGAGTATCTTCTAAGCTTCCCTAAACCATTTTCACTTTTCTATAAATAAAGCTGCTTATCACTGTACTTAAGCTTCAGGAACTTTAATTAGACCAAGAATTCCTCTAATGATTAGATAAAGGCTGTTGCAGTGGACTGCTAAGTCTTAAAAGCAGTAGGATCTTTCCTCTCTTTTCCTCTTCACAAGGATCTTACTTGGGAAAGCAACCACTGTCAAATAAAAAAAAAAAGCCCCCTTTCAAAAGCACATTTTAACCTTCTGCTTATGAAGTGGAAATGATTATATACCTCAGCTCATCCTGCAGTTAACAATTCCAACTCTGCCTCACACTTAAGGCCTAGAAATCAGATATGCACTAACCTGGTGTACACTTTGTTTTGAGATTAACCGTCTGAAATGCTGGACTCTTCAGATGCTTTAGGAGAGAGAAACAAACTTCTGAAGTGTCCTGAACTCAAAGTCTATAACATGCAGGACAAAGATTTACATCTGTACAATCCAGATTGAGTTAGAACGTTCACTGACAAGAGTTAATTATTTAGAACTTCTTCTAGAATGTTTATTAATGATCCCGTGTTTGTTTGACCTTGAAATGTTGCTGATTTACTGCACTTGCCTGCAGCAGTAGTTGTTTCCAAGGAAGCTGCTTAGCAGCGGTGAGATCTGCCAGGAGGACAGGGTGTCACATTCTTGCTCATTGTGTTTACTCAACAGCACAATCCAACTTTCCAGAGACATGAAACTACTGTGATTTGACAGTGGCTATTTACTGCTTTGTGAACTTGGCCAGGTGACCAAAGTCACTTTTAAAGTGTGTATTCCATCTACAGATCTATTTTAAAACCTGTGCCGCAATCAGCACTTAAAAACCACACAGTTTTACACTAGTTGGGTCAAATTAATTTTATTATGCTTCATGATGAATTGCCACCAGTGCAACATCCTATTCACTGTACATTTCAAAAATTCACATACTAAAAATTTCAGTTTGATAAATGGAAAACTGAATGATTGAGAAGTTCTCACGGATTTCATACGTACAAGTGGCTAGCTGATATTGTCTATGCACATAGAGTGTTGAGATACAAAAGCCTCATGCTAGTTTGTTAATTGCTAAGGCTATCTGGACAGTCAATTAACCAGAATATATAAGAGGCCTTCATTACAATGTTTAGCAACAATGCACCAGTATCATGAAATGCTGTCTTCTGCTCGGAGTGCAAGTGGCAGAGTGCTGAAGCATGCAGCTATGACCAACGTAACTGCCATCACAGTCTGGATGCCTGAAATTTATCATGAACAAACACCATTTTAAAGTAAATATTAACCTGGACACCACAGGTATGAGTGTACTTTTTGTATGAAGAAATAGAAAACCCAAAAACTTTCTTTGGTCAGTATCTACAAATCAAAGTTTTATTCAATAATGCAACTTCAGAGCTCCCAAAATCCAGAAGAGAAATTTGATTAATGAACTGTGATGCTTAATTATTAACTATATTACAGAAATTTCAATTCTGGGAACATAACAGCTAAACATATCTAGTAAGTAGCATGTTAGGAAAACCTCTAGGCCTCATCTGCTTAATTTTTAAATGCCCTATATGCAGTAAAAATAAGAGTGCAGTGCCAGAAGTTATATAAAAGCCATACAAATATTTTCCTAATACACAAGTTGTTAACTCCACTGCCATTAGCTACACCAGGCTGCACTTGCACTTGATCCAAAGCTCAAGCCATACAGCAGCAAAGCTATCAGGAAGTGTTTCTAGCAGTGGAGGCCAACGTGAAAGTTACTGCAAGAAAGTGAGACCACTTGGCAATCTTTTTTTCTCAAGTTATGTGCTTAAATTACTCTTGGAAGAAGTCAGCATCCTCTGAATAATTTAACTACCACCTTACCATTCCCACTACTTTTCAGCAACTTTCTTTTCTCCTCCTACAACTAAATTAATTTGCTAAAGACTAGGTTATAACTGGGTTAGAAATCCAAGCCGTATCATGCAGGTCCAGCCTGTCAAGATCAGGTCAATGCTGGGTTTCAGTCAATACTTTTCCGATAACTTAAATTTTCGTTTGATACCCTGACAACAGTCAAAGACCCAGGACACTATGTATTAACTACACTCCAAATGTAACTGACAACTAAACATTCTGTGTCTGATAATGTGGTTTTAAAAAGACTTTTTACCTGAAAATTACAGTAAGTACAGTAATTAATGCTGCAGATATTAAATACCCACATAGCATAGATTAGTATTTCATAATAGGCAGATGTGCCGATGTTTACTGCACTACTAAGTACAATGTATATAAATGTGCAAGCTGTGAAATCAAAATCCCATTTTTTTGTCCACCTATTCAAATACTATTCTTGTGAATCAGGTTCTTGATCTTCATCACAACCCTTGGTCTTAAAGCCAACATATGAAGCAAAATACTGCCATAAAGTTCAGTACTTATCCAAAGTGTGTAATTCTGAGTTAATGACTTTCCAACCTACAGGATGTAGGATTGGTGTTTCAGCATCTGCTGTGTACCATAAAGCAAAGACTGCAAAGTAATACCACTTGTGTTTATTAGTACACCAATGTCCTACAGATTTAAAAGGTAATTAAATGCTATTGAAGCAAGCCTTAAATGCAGCCCTTCAGCCTAAAAACCACAAAAAATACAGCCCCCAGGAATTTAGACATCTTCATTCTGAAAGTAAGAACAGGGAAGAAAAAGCCAAACAAACAAAAAACAAACAAACAAAAAAACCCACCCAAAACAAAAAAACCCACAACCAACCAACAAAACCCAACCCCGCAAAAATCCCCCAGAAACCCTCCCCAAATCCCCAAACCAAAACAAACTGACCAGACCTGGAACTTGTCTGCAAAGTTGCCTTTACCACTATGACAATATAGAGCCACCCTGTTTAACTTCAGATAGAGGTCCCCAGTTGAAGAATTTAATTACTACTGCTGTTTAATAGCAGTCAGTAGTATAGTTAGGGCAGGCTAATTTCCACAACTAGCTGTGCATTTCTGTAGTGCTTTTGTGTTATGTAAAGCATACTGCTAAGATTTAAACTGCAATGTTTTGATGTATTTGGAACCATGCAATAGTATAAACCAGCCTCAACATTCATATAGCATTGCATTTGAAATCAAGGGGCTAAATAAACTAAGAGCTGCATCACTTAAAGAACATAGTGCTATACTAGGCTTTAATAAGAAAATTTAGATACAGAAAAAGTAGGGTATGAAAATAGTGTTTTCCTTCTTGCATTATAACTAAATTACATTAAGGTTTTTGTCAGTCTCACATATTACATTTAAACTCCCTTATTGATGGAATGGAAAGTATTCACATGTACATGATCATCCAGGTGTAAACTTGCACACATTAACAGGGAGTAGCTTTGTAGAGGATTATGACAAACCTTTACAGATTAAATGAGGTATTGCACAGATTAATAAAAAAGCAAAAGGCAACAAAAATATACAGCAAATTGGTAGAACATTTACATGATAATTTTACAGAATCCATAGACAGAAAGCAGTGTTTAGTATATCATTCACCTTAAAAAATATATATATAATATTTGATCAATCATCCCATTCATCATCATCCTCAAAGTCTTCTTCATCATCTTCATCCTCATCTTCATCTGTAAGATAGGAAAAGCAAGTCACTTGCATGCACGGAATTAACATGGTAAAAGTATTACTGATTTCTATCACAATTTTATGAAAAGAGAATGATCAGTTCAAGGTCAATACATTTAGTAAAACTCTATTTTAAGATTGCTAGACATGACATCCAGTTCAGATAGTTACAAGCTGGAAGTTAAATCTAATTTGTTTCTTTTCTTTCACTTTTCCTCACATAGGAAAAAAACATGTTATATTCTAGAGAAAAAGAAACAGATGCTCTTTTTTAACTGTTACTACATATTACTCTTTTCTTAAAGAACGTGCAAGTTGCTAGTTTGTTCCAGACTGGGTGTTAAACTTCAGGAACAGATTAATTTCTGGAATTTAAGAACTGCTTCCCCAGGTTTAGTATATAATGGAACTTGTTTACTTTACAAGCAGATAGAAAAATAACCCCCCAAAAAAGGTCTGGTGAGCTAAAAACCATTGTGGATACTGAAATGTTCTAAGCTGTGTAATAAATATCAACTTCAAAGTCAATGCTTGTTGACTTTATTCAGCCTTCCACTTCTTTTATATGCATCATACTTAAAAAAATGTAGCCTGTTAAAATTAAACTACTTATTTGTTGGACAAGGGCATTTCCTTCCCATAGGAAAACACTGCATTTAGCTCCCTTCAGGGATTTAGTTTATATTAAGTACCAAATTACTACACAGGGCAGCATATCAACAAACCATAGTGCACTGGGTCAGATGCTCTGCAGACTACAGACCTCTGACATAAAGCAAGGTCTAGAAATGTCTCAAAGCCTAAACAGAACAGATGTAGGCAAACAGCTGCATTGCAGCTACTGAACTACATTTCTTACAAGCTGGTATTTGAGAAATGCAAATCCTTTTGCAGCCCTGATTTTTCCCAGCACTTAAGCATGGAGAGTCATTCCTGGTAGAAGAGCCTAGTCAAGTAACACTGAGTATCTGCTACTCATCCAGAAGGTGGCAGCCAAAGCCCACCTGGAGCCACAGCACAGGAGCTGAATAGTGGCAAGAGATTTAGTGTCAACAAACAGAAAGCGTCAAAAACTTTCTTCTAAAATATTTTGACAACTTATTTCATCAGATAGCTAGTAAATAAAAACAAGTCAGTTGCAACAGCAACAAAGAAGTCTTTATAAGGATATTAATCTTGCTTAGTAACTTAGTTGTTGATAACTGCAAAATGCTACACCCCAGTAATTCAAAGCAGCATGTAGGAACTGTTCAGCCCATCACCAGGGCACTGCCAAGAGCATTCTGCCCCGCACCATAGGCTGGAATCCATGATTTTCTTCATGAGTGCGTTATAAGAAGTGTTAACTCTTGAAAACCTGCTACCATGAGGTCAGAAAAATTCCATCAGACGCACCTGAAGAATGAATGGCTTTGCTCCTTTTCTGCATAACTTCCATTAATGCACCCACAATTCCTGAGGTGGGTGCAGGTGTAGGCGGTGCACTCTCCTGACCATCAGATACCTTGGGAAAAAAGGTTACAAGAGAAAGATGCAATTAGCAAAACAGAACTTCTGTATTTTGAGACAAACTTCCTTGTATGATTAATGAGTGGATTTTCCACCATAAGAAAGTGTGGAACAGTTTGTTCCTTCAGCTCAAACTGCAAATTCCTTATCAAAAAAGTCAACTTTTTTACCATATAACAGAATTGTGGTTAGCCATACCCAAGGTTAAATATCTCAGCTCTGATGAAGTGAGCACTCATTCAAAGGAAAGCTTCTTAATATGGTTGTACAGGCCTGACTTGTGTGGCTGCATAAACATTATTTATTCTATCTTTGGTATATACCACAAAATATTTTTCATTGTTTGGGTTTGTAAACTGAGACCGCTTTGGGCTGATGATCCCTTCTGAAGTAATTAACTTTGATAATGCCTACCTCTAAAGGGAAATAAACATGAACACACCCTTACACTTTTTACAGCAGAAGCCTTGAGTGCAGAGGGGTGGCAAAAAATAAGTACCAACAGGCAAAATAGTTTTTAAGAAATTACTTTTAAGATAATCAGTGGCATCAATGAGAAACAGTAATAGCCTGTGCTGCAGCAGGGATAGCTACGGTATCTCCTATGGGCAGCACTTGTTGAAACTCAGGACAGGCAGCCACCTTCTTAAAAGCCTCAGTATTTACAGAACACATGTCTATTTCAAGCTGAAAACAGAAATGAACTAATAAACCTGGTGTTTGCCTTCCACTACCATCACTCCTAAACTCATCCCCGGCAGATTAGATGATTTCACTGATTACTGAGGAAAGCAGCAATCTTTCATAATTCTTGCAAAGGTTCTGTACGGCCATGATATCATTGGCATCATCACTGTAGGATTTACAGATTTTACTCAAAAGTGAGACATGAGTTTGAAAGGGTAATTTCACGCACCAGGACTCATCTGTAGCAAATGTGTGTTCTTTGCATTTTCTCAGTACTACTGTTTAGTCATTGATTCAGAAACTCTAAAACTCACAATCCAGCCCCCAAAGCAGAGCCTCATTCTACTGCTCACAGTGCATTTGCAAGTCCCAAGGGAGCCTGGATGAGAAAGCTTTTACTCACAGATTTCAACTGTATACCCTGTCGTATCTGGTCTAGCAGTGCATCTCTTCCTGAGCACGACACTGGTCGACTGTTCTGTTCTACCTTCTTTAACTGAGCTCCTTCTCTGATTTGATCCAAGAGCGCTGCTTTGTTTCCCGCAGGAACTGGAAGCTGGTGCTCAGGCTCTGAAGGAAGGCCTGGTGGTGGAGGAGGACCAGGAGGGGGCGGAGGAGGCGGAGGGGGTGGAGGAACAGATGACCCGCTTGCTGGTGGCGGTGGGGGCGGAGGAGGGCCGGATGGCGCAGAGGAGGAATGCACTGGTGGCGGAGGAGGATACATGCGGTTGGGAGGAGGCGGGGGCACCGCTACACCGGGTCGAGATGGAGGTGGGGGTGGAGGCGCCGCGGTGGGAGCTCTTGGAGGTGGAGGTGGGACCCCTCGGCCCCTGGCAGGGGGAGGAGGAGGGCCCGAGCTATGGGGAGGGGGAGGTGGAGGGGGTCCTCCTCTGCACGGTGGTGGTGGAGGTGGAGCTGAAATGAAACAAAACAACTTGGAATTAATTGCTGCTCAATACCCGTTAAGTCTTTCAGAAACCAGCAGAAAAAGAACACAGGCTGTGCCTTGCCTTTTGCAAGGATCTCTGTGCCTGTGCAAATTTTACCAATTCTGGATTAAATTGGATACAGCTGAATATAAGCCATGCCTACAGGACAAACCAAGCTAAACAGCCTATGTCAGTTGTGTATTTTGTAAAAGAGTCAACCACTGCAGGAAGCAGGTGCAATACATAGAATGACTGATAAAATTCACAAGAATCCTGTAAAATTCTGTTGAGCTAGGGCAGAAAAAAGGGGAAAACTTTTCTGAAAATACACATAAAGTGAAATACAGAATTTCTACTTTCTGATCTATCCATTATTCTATTAGGTAATTATTGAAGCAAACATTTTTTGAAGCAGTTATTTTCTAGTAACATTCCCCCCCTCAATGCATTATAATGCAGCATAAAGCTTTAACTGACTATTAGTCTTTTTTAATGAAAATAACTTCCAACAATAATTTTATGCCAAAAGGAAGTAACTTTAGGGCTACACACAGGATCATTTCTCTGTGAAGTGGTCTTGAAGTGTACTTGCTTTGCTAATGGCATTTTAAATAGCACTGTTTCATTTCCTCTTCCACTAAGCATCTAATGGCTCATGGTACTTTAAGTTGTGTGGTTGCTGAATGTAACTACTTAATAATCCAGGTGCCATCATATAACTGAGAAAATTCAAGACTGATTTCACATGCCTTTATAACCAAAAGGGTGTTACACTCAATAAGGTACTTCTTTACTTCTTCTATTCTCCCCTTCATGTTACTTGCAAAGAAAGCAGACTGGCTGCACAACCATAGAGAAGGGAACTTCCATAAAAATGGGATTTTGGGGAAGCAGGAGTCACTAGTACCTCAATGCCTCCTCATCTTTAGAAAAAAGATGTTACTCTTAAAATGCATTATGTTAAGTTCCACGAACTGCTGCTTTTTTTCTACCCCTTCACAAGAACAACACAGAGAGAAATCCTCTGAAATGCCACGTACAGTAATTTCACAATTGTAAGCCACACCTGAATATAAGCCGCACCTTTTTTTTTTTAAGCGAGGATCCATGTATAAGTAACAAATTAGTAACAGAATCACTGCCAGCTGGGTTTGGTGTCAGGTGCTCAAGTTGCAACAGTTTTCTTAGACCAGCCAAGCCTTTAAAGGCAGCCCCAGGCGCCCTCCCCAGCCGGCTCTCACTTCTGGGTTGGCATTTCGCTGGGATTTTTCCATAGATAAGCCGCACCTGAATATAAGCTGCACTGCTGGGGTAGGCTGGATTCTTCAATGAAAAGGGTGCAGCTTATAATCGTGAAATGTATTTTCCAAGAGACATACTGCCAGCATACTCGATTTTTGGCTGATGTGGCGGCAGTTCTGTTCGCGGCCACTGGAGGGCGGCATCACCAAGGGAAGCACTGCAGCCGGGTCTAACACTGAGGAGGTACCATGACTCCAGAGCCTGTACTGTCCTAGACTGCATACACAGGTTAGCTTCTCCTGGGGGATATGGTTCATTCACATCATAACTAGAGAGATATGCCACATGCAATCTGTGGAAACAGCATTCTGCCTGTCTGCTCTCAGCTGAAGTGAAATGAGACAGGAGCAGCATGGAGAGAGCACCGTTAACTCTTCTCCCTCCAACAGATGGTACTAAAAGCACTAAAATAATTCTGGGGATTTCTTTATAAATGCAAACTTATCTGTACACTGCTATTAACAATAAAGCTGTATAATTGTCTATAGATGGTACTGTCACCAAAAAAACAACCACTAGTACCAAAGCTAGGGAAAGGGCGGGGAAAACAGGAAAGTATTTTCCATCTCAGCAGAGAATGGCTTGTCCACAACTCTCTAGTCAACATCCTAGCACGGTGAATATGTAAGCACAGAAATTCTTGCAATAAACACAGAAAAATGTTTTTCAGTTGAGAAAGAACACTTCAAACAGCAGTCAAGCCCATACATCAAATAACACAATTGTGGATAAACCCACTGAAATATTGGAATATTTTATCTACCTCTATCAAAAAGCACAGAGGTAGATTATCACCATGCACATTATAGATGAGGCAGTTTTTCTTTTAATTGCATACATGCAAATGGTCATAATGTGAAGTTAACACATACAAAATAGAAAAAGAGGCATTTAAAAATATTTTAAGCTAATCATAAGACTCCAAGCCAAGTCTCCTCAATCTAGCTTTAAAGTTAGCAATCTCAGATCAACAACCCTGTAAACATTAAAACAGAGTTAAGATTCTATAGAGAAGCTGACAGATTTCCTACTGAGAAAAAAAATTCATAAATGGGAGTTTTGCTTGCAATTTAACTAAGAAGTTTGAATGTATTTTCTAGCATTGCATTCCAGATAGGTGCAGAGTAAGGTATCATCAAGGAAAGAAATCACACAACAGCATGAATACTTTGAAGCTTATGCTTAGATGCCAGCTCAAGTACATACCATTCCACCGCGGGGGACCTAAGGAATAAATGTAACAAGTCATTGTACCCTGATTCTGTATCTCTTCAGCATCTCACTGCTTTCAAACAGCAATAATTTCACCTTAGGTAATTTTTCTTTTGAGAAGAGCTCTATACAAATTTTTGGCAGTATAATTTTTAACTGACTTGCTACCTTCCACTAGATAATGCATCAGCTGAGGTCACGTTTAAAGGTGAGGCAGGCAGCAGCTTGAGATTTTTTTTTGCAGCAGAAGCCTGCTCAAAACTGACATTTTTAATTTCAGATTAGAAAAAAAGTAACTTTAAAAAAATAGCTGTTGCAAGGCTCTCAACAGACTGCTGTCAGGGTAAACAGGTGGCATGCATACCTGCCAGCCATCTACTCCCACTACAGCTGAAAACAGCATTATGGCTTCCAAAATTTTATTTATAATATTGAGGTTATAAATAAATATTTAACGTACACAGTCTGAAAAATCTGTATCAAACATACTGCAGAGCTTTGCATTCGGACTAAGTGCTTCCTGGAAATTACTTAATTGGGATAAATATCCTTATTCTTCAGGGATAAGTACTCTCATGGGTCCTGCCTGAGCATTTTTACATAGTGTATGGAAACATGATCCAATGTAACTGCAGTGACATGAAGTCCAGAGAGGAGAATCAAAAGCTGCTCACCATCAAGTTTCTACTCTTATCCTTAAGGCAAAAAACACCCTGGTAATTTTAATGTAGAAATCAAAGGAATCCCACCTTGTCTGCGCAGTTCATTTTTTACAGCTTCAACACCTCCTGTTTTTTCAATGAAATCATATATGACCTTTGAAGTTTCTTTGTCTTTTAGTTGAGCCTCTGAAATTCCACACATATCAAACAGATTTTTCAGTTCTGGGTCTAAGTTGTTCACCTGCAAGTCAGATACATTGGTTTTAAGTAGCTTGGAATGCGGAGATATTTTTCAAATATCATTTGTATTAGGGGAAAAAAAATACCCACAAACCATATAGTTACAAGGTGACATTCAAGTTGGAAAGTACTACTTTAGGAGGACTAAGTACCCTGCATGAAAAACTGAAGGTTTTACATCTTTTCCCTCTCCCAGTCCCCTTGCTTATTCCCTTCTACTCCAACATCTCTGTTTACATCATATAAAATCCCAATTTATAACTATTTAATTGTACAGTTAACTTATTCTTTAATGCAAATCTTTAACGCAAAAGGTCTCTAAAGTTTAAATCATTGTCTTCAGTAACTTATTAAATTACTTACATCAAAACCTGTGTTTGGATCCCAACCAACATGTCCAATGTGTCTAAAAAAAGCAGAAAAGTCCATTTAATCAGCATAAAAAGAATCTCCTTGAGTAAGATAAGAAGACACCAAGACAACAGAGATGTCTACCAGCTTCTAAACCATTCTTATTCCTCAGTGCCCCACTTGAGAATGGAAGAGTGAAACTTCTTTACTTTCACTTTTTGTCTCATGTCCCAAAGACCAGGTGGAGAATTTCTCTCATTAGGTTACAATCTGTGGCAAACTATGAAGGCTTCATGCCACCCTGTGGTGCCCATGGATAGTGATTGAAGGACTGCACAGAGATCAAGGAGAAGTTTAGTCGTAATACGGCAACTGGAACTTGAGCTATTGCCAGTTTTTTCAGTGCCACACAGCTGGAAAACCACCTCCTCCCTGTCACCACTGTTTCTCCAATCACCCCTTTCCTGTTCACATCTTTCAAATGTAAGTCAGCACTGTTTTCAGCTGCCATCTTCCTAAGCCTCTGGTAGCCATTTCATGTGGCTATTAAAGCATTATTTTATGTTAAGCTATAACCAATTAGATCACAGAGTTTTGTGTCCCTCCAAGCTACTTATCCAATACTGTTATCGGATATGGAAAAGAGAGCCATAATGTTACCAGAACTCCAACTTTTGTAATTCTTTTCACATATGCTGACTTTTAGAAGCAAGATACTGTTTTTAGGAAGTTCACCTCAGAGTTATAAAAAATACCAGGTGAGCTGTTAGTAGCCAATGTTGTCTAAGCTAAGCTTGCTACCGTATTTTTCATGACTAAGGTACACTGAAAATCCTAAAATTTGATCAAAAACCAGCAGTGCGCCTTATAATTCAGTGCGCCTTATATATGAACCTTGAGTATTGATGGGATCTCAAAACAATTTCTGTTTCACAATGCACAGTAACAAACATGAAGCTCACAATCAAATGACCGTGAGCAGGCACACACACGTCCCTCGGGTCCGTCCCTCCCGATTTTACACTAAAAGTTGTAAAAGTTGTGCGTGGATCAACTTTGCCTAAAAAAAAATAAAATAAAAAAAATAAAAAATGCACCTCAATGCGGTGCACCTTATATATGAAAATAGTTTGAAAATTTACCGTTAACTGATACTGCGCCTTATGGTCACGAAAATACAGTATTATTATAAAGACTTTTAGGCTGCTGTTAAACAGTGTCTTGCACAACAGACCTTGTATTCTTGCTTGGGTCTGTTTTTATCAACAGCACAACATGAAATACTCATGTACAAATGATCAGTTTTGGTATAACTATGACTGGATAACTACTTACTTTAAGAAGCAAGAAAAGTCAAAGGTCTGGTTTAAAGTGACATTATGCCATAAAAAAGGAAAACCAATAAAGTCTCTCTTTTGGGTAATTATTTAAATGCCTTTAACTAACTATCAAAATATTGGATGATTAGTTGATTACAGAATTCTGAATGCTAAGCTATAGCTTGCATCACATAAATTAGACATGCATTTCCTAAGAGGGTCTCACAGCTGATCACAACACATTAACCTGGCATATGTAAATCGACATTATCACTAATATAATTGTACCCACATATTTGTGCACATCTGTGTGACTTGGGATGCTCCTTTAAGAGGTTGTGAGCATAGAACTGAGTTTAGTGCACTTAGCTGACACTGAAGTTTTATATGCCATAGTTTTAACATTATTTTTCATTTATTTTTCACTCTTCAGAGTAAGATGAATTACTTGTACATATTGACTGTAATACACATTTTTCAGATCTTTTCAAAGCTAATACATACTTATCAGGTATCCCCAAGCCTTATGCGACTTAGAGAATGTATTTAGTAATAAATTGCATTCATGTTTGAGTACAGATTGTTGATTTTTTTCTCAAAACACTGACAGAAAGCATTTATAAATTTTATCTACTGTTTTCAACTTTGATCTGGCATAAACAGTGACCATGCTGGTCTTCACAAATATCACAGCACAAGTAATACAAGTTATCCTACTGGCTTGTTTACCTAACAATAACAAATGACAGTTTCCATATGTTTGTACAAAACCCACAATTAAAATATCTTACATAGTAAGATCATACACAGCTGCTGCACTCTACAGGAAACTTAAATAGACCTTAAAGCCAAAAAGACTT
This sequence comes from Sialia sialis, assembly GCA_009812075.1. NCBI lineage: Eukaryota > Metazoa > Chordata > Aves > Passeriformes > Turdidae > Sialia > Sialia sialis. The sequence goes on from VRYO01001878.1 coordinate 31,531,590, forward strand.
TCAACAGATTTCTTTTGTAAAGGTTCACATTTACAATTTAATGTTACATTTAATGATACTGGAACATCCCTTTTGTTTGAACATCAGTAAATATTTTATCACCTCACTCTCAGCTTCTCTAGGTCATAGTCTGATAGACTCCTCTAAAAGTCTCAAAGTTATTTTATCTATGCTGCTGCACAATCCCTTCCATAAAATTGCAAACAGAAGTCTGACAGCATAATGCAAATTTTGTCCACATATGCTCAAGTCTGCATTGGTACAGTCACAACAATGACCAGCTACCAATCACCCTTCATCTTTGTTTCCCTCTTCCTTTTTTTCTGTATTTTTCTGTTCAACTGACAGGTACAGAGCAGCACCTCACTGATACTCAGATCAGCAAGAAAAGTTTGATGCCTGGATTTTCTAAGCAGAATCTGTTCAGGGCAGTGTTTAACCCACCTTTTTTATGTTCCATCCATTATCCCATTCCACAGAGCACTATCTCAAAACGGTGTGCAGTAGTGTTACTGTAACTAGTAATGTCTACATTAATGGAATTTTATTCTGGGAAAACATATCAGTTCAAAAGAGTAAGACATTCATTTGGCATGTAAATGTCATGCTGATTTTTCTCATGCTTCACAGAAATGGATCTGTCTTGTAACTAATTTAAGCTCTAAGTTCCTGTTGCTTCAGCAAACACAGTACATTTATTTTAAAGAGCAGAAGATTATTACATCAATTAATATTCAGGAAAGCAACAGTTCAGTGAAGTGACCAAAATGAAGTTTCATGAAAATTAAGCTTAAAGTGGTACATTGTAACTACTACAAAAGATTAAAGATAGGTAAGAAATAACAGTAAGAAAAATTCCTAAAGTGTATATGCTGTACTTTCATCACAAGATACACATCCTAGCCTACACGTCAGAAAAAGTTTGTAAACAGAAAGCAAAAGACGAAACTATGGCAAGTAGTTTCTGCAGCTATGACAAGTCAGGACACAAATGTGCATTTCACATGACAATGCACAACTAAATCTGCACAGGTGTAGGAATCATGGTGTTAAAGAGTTACCACTGAGGCTGAATGTGACAACTTCAATAAAGCACCTCTATGCAGCTAAAGTGTTTTCTAAGCTGATTTTGGATAGCAAGTTACTTTTTGCTTATAGCTGCAGGAAGATACTCATCTACATATAAGCTAACCTTCTTTTAAACCCCACAGCATTCCAGATAGTATTCACTTAGTTCAGGTTACACAGATTCAAGTGTGACTGACAAAAAAAATCAGAAAAGCAAAATGCCAACATCTCATCACCAACCCCCCTGCAAAACAACAAAATTCCCACCCATCCAAAACCGAACTCAAACTCAAGAACAAACTTACTGGAAATTAGATGGAGTTCCAATATCTGCCTTTGTCAATCTTCTCTTTTTAGTTTTTCCTTTCTTCTTTTCTTTGGTATATGAAATATTGTTGACTTGTGGAGTATAAAATCTGTTAGTTGTAATTTCTGGGTTTTTGATATCAACAGTTGCCATTGGTAGATTTGGGCCTGTGAAAGTGAAGTACAGGATTTTTACTACTCTGTTTCACCACCACGTTCAATCCACAACACATTGGGAGTTGTTTTTTAGTAGAACTCTTGTGCTCTAGTGTAGCTCTACATGCCACAGGCATTCAGATGGGTTCTGGATGTCAGATGCATAAACTAAGATATTTGATGAAAAAAAACATGTTGCTAGAGCAGAGCAACAGGAATATTTTCTGAACTACAGCTTGTTTTTTGACGGAATGATGAGCCACGTTAAGATACAACATAGCTACAATCCTAGATAAGATCAAAGATGTGACTTCCATAAACAGTGAGACCCAAAGGGCCAGCATGCCATTACCTGGGCAGTGCACTAAACTGATCTTTCAGGAGACAGAGGCACAAGGGAATGCCTTCTGCCATCAAACACAGAACCTGAACATCACAACAGCTTCAGAAGGCTGCTCTGGACACACTACTTTCTTTAAGTATAGCACAATATCTGTGGAACTATTCAGGATTGCTTATGCCTTACTCTTTGACAGGTTTTCTAAACAGTGAAGTTTCGGATGAGAAACACCTTGCAGAGACAGTAAAAAGAAACTTAGAAGTATATTTTGTAATTTGCGTATTTAATTTATGTTCTCAAACTTTGTTCTTAATTATAAATACTTCTGAATAATTAGTCTAGTTATTTAAAATGCACCTGAGTTATACTCCTGTCAATTTCAGCATTTTAATATTATGTTACTTGTGTAATACCAGCAAACGAACATACCTAGCACATGTTCTACTCAGGTTTTTTAACTCTGAGAGAGGATAACTCTTGATATAAGCAAGTGATAGCAGTACTTAAATACTAAGAGGCAATTTATCATATACATACATATGTATACATACACATATACACAGGCATATTTTTAAAGAAACCTACAAGTCAAGTAATTTCAGTTTTGGAAGAATGAGATTAAGCGAGCCATTTAAAAACAGTTTGGCCAGAAATAGCTTGAAAACATTCCCTACATCCCTGTGAGTCAGGACCCAATGGTTAGCAAACCAATTGAGGAAAGAGTCTTACTGGGCAGATGACAAAAAAAGTCTAATTAGACTTTGATAAATCTGAACCTTGTTCTGACACTATTTCTTCAAAACTGCATTCAGAAATAAGCAACAAGCCTTATGTTCACAGTCCAATATAAAAATCAGAAAGGACAAGTAGACAACACAACAGATAACACAGCTGACACTTGCAGCTGAACACCTCAGTGGGAAGCACCCAGTACTAGTCAGAACAAGAAGCAAGAGCAGAAACATCACACTGGGTTAGACAAAACTCATCTATAACATATGACAACTCCAACACTCCTGCAGGAATCTTATAGGACAAGAATAAAAACTGCATTGAAACTGCATGGAAAAATTCCAAAATGTTTTCTGCTAAGCACAAATGCTTTTATCTAGAAATGCTTTGATCTGGACAACTGTCCTTTGAGAATACCAAAACATAAACTGACCACATAAGACTACACAAAACAAATTGCATTGTTAGAGTTTCACTTAAAATAGCACTGAATTGACTAATTATCAAATATTATCAACTCTAAAATTAGCAATAAGTTTAGTAAAATCTTCAGAATGAATTGAAAATTACAATCTTAATTTGGTACAAAACCCAAAAAACACTAGGGGTTAATCTTCACTTTAATCACCCATTACATTTTCTGTTATATTCCGTCCATCCTCACCTATTATATTGGTATTTACAGTTTCAATAGCTAAATTGACATTCAAAAAAGAAACAGGTACTACCTTCTTAATGCTAGTAAATTGGTGATATTCTTCTCTCAATTACTAGCAGTTTTTGAAATGCATCTTTTTGTATACAAAACCCTGAACTCACCGAACATGGTCAGTTGTAAGTAAGGCAGTAGCAATTTACAAATGGAAGTTTTATTCAGCTGAGCTAAAATCAAAGGACTGATAGCCTGACTCCTTGACAATAATATTCATACAAGAGGTCATGGTAAACTTAAAGATGAAAATTTTTCTTACCATCTGGTTTAGACCTTAGATGTCCACGAGGGATAAAAGAACTCTGGAAACAATTGTACTCTTCTAGAACTGCCATATTTATATCCAGTAAAATTTTTCCCATCATTACACATGCACCTTCCCCAGCAGGTGTAGACAGCTCAATAAATGAAGATGAGAGAGGCATATAGAGCTCATCATTAGGAAGTACCTGACAATACAGAGGCCTTAAGCATCCACTGTTATCAATTTCTGTGACATCTTCGGAAGGGGCTCCAGAAAACGTTGTACAGAACATTTTGAAATGCTAATTCTAGTCTATATTTTATTTAGAGGCTCTCTAGGTACCTGTCCCAGACTACAGACAGTCCTACAAGAAATGTAAACTGTTCTAGTTAACAGCTGAAACAAAATTCTGCCACGTGGTTCTTCAGGACTCCCTCAAAACCTAATACTCTGACAAATCCTCATTTCATCCTCATCAGTACTTCACTATGAGGTCAGTTCAACCACAGTAACTCTTCTTTATTTGCATAAAGAGACCTAGCTATTACAAATGAGTAGAACATAAATCCCAGGAAATTACAGACTAATACTTTTTACATAACGGTTAATGCCAATTTGAGTTTAATCCTGCAATTCTACAAAAAAAAAAAAAAAAGAATCTAAAATCCCTATCATTGAAAACGTCATACAAAAAGACCAAGTGCTTTTTCCATGCAGCTTCAATGTATGCAGAAAATCCAGACTAACAAGCGCCAGTAAAACAAAATTCCTCGCAGTATTTCAACCATGGGTCATGTGAATACAGAAATGTGACTGTTCTTGCTTTTCAGTTTTAGAGCTAATAATGCATTAATACCCAGCACAAAAAACCAGGTGTTTCATCTTTTCTCCCCAACAGAATTCCTGAACTGAAACTGCATATAGAGAGTAAAATAAAAACTAGCTGTTATTACAACAGGTGTGTTTTCCTTTCTTCCAGTTCCATGCTGACAGTACGCATCTGCTCTAGTCTTAATTCCAAATACTGAAATGCCAAGTCTGTGTAGAATGTAACAACCTGAGGCTATAACCCATGCCCTGCCCTGCCTTATCTATGACTGAGGACATGGCCACACAACTTTTCACCAGCAGAGAAGCCAGGCATTACAGAATTTTATAAAACAGAAAAGGAAGAGGTTTTGAAAGTGGATATCCCAGGGAAACAGTTTATTAAAAAACAGATGCTGAAACCTTTGAAGTGATTATAAATCTGGAACATTGAGCATAAACCCTATGTCTTCCACAGAATACTCAGGATACATTCAGTATAGGGAAAATGACTGCAAGTTTAGTATGAGAGCATTTTTCTCAGAAAAATATTGTCCCCAGGTCTTATAGCCTGAGTTACAGAGAGCATTTTAAGCACAAAAGTTTTTGCAGGCTTATTTTTCTAAAATCTTGTTCTATTCAAGCAAACTAGACCAAGAAATTGTTTGTGTTATAACAGAGACTAAATTTTTTGTGGGAGGTGTTACTACATGATCACTGCTGCTGTAATTCCCATATGCTCTGCAGGCACTGCTATCGGGGATGTGCTGTTTAGGTAAGCAGAGAAGTTAAAACCTTCTGAAAGCTCAGAAAAGCTGGCAAGACCATCACAGATGGTATTACTATGAGTGTTTCAAAACTTAACAGCCCGGTCAAAGTTTAATCTATAACTAAAAATGCCTGACCTAAACTGATGATTGCCTGAATTTCCTCAAAACTTGAAGTTTATGAAAAAGAAAAAGCAGTTTTTTGAGAAGTATTCCATATGATGGAGGTTTTATCTGGGTATATAAATGTTAGTTTCCATAGTTCAATATTAGTTATGAATTACCTATTTGGGTGACCTACGGAGAGATGCTTGAATAACTTGGTTAGAATAAATTTTAAGGCTACAACCTCAAGCCATAAGCAGATTCCAGAAGATCGGTTGACTCTACCCTTGCTCAAGCAGCTAACTCACAGATACATGCTATGACCTATGATCTGGATCACTGACAGAAATATGACAGGAGAAATCCCTTTTTAACTTCAGTGTGAATTGGGAAACAAAACCATCAAACCTGCTATTAATTGACGTGCCTTTTTCATGATTTTAGAACGAACGGTAAAAAAGTTCTATTAAACTGATACATAGTTTGATTCCTTCCATCAATTTAATAAGAGGATCTCCTGAGGAACCTGTATCTTCATGCTAGTGAGACATGCTCCTGAGAGGCAAGGAGATGCAAATAATTCTTCATTCAAAAGGAGTTTAACATTGATGAACATATAACACAAACCCAAAAGACTGTTGCATGGTTAGCCAGATACACTGAAATTGAAATATTATATTCTATTAAATCCATCATTATTAAGACAAATGGACTAACCTTGTACGCTAATCCTATACATGCATATTCTGAAGATCAAGCAGCAAATGCAAGATACAAAGTTTTCTTCCCAGTTAAAACTGAAGGGCCCTCTCTCTTACTTGCAACAAAACATGCTCCTCCAGAAACATTTTTTACAAATGGTAGCTAAGCCAAAGTTTTCAAGCCACAACTAAACAAATACCAAAGAACAGAAAGAGAAAGAATACGGTAACCTCCACTTCACTGCTTTTGTTACTTCATGACTATCCTGAACAAATCTGAAACAAAGCTACACATAAACAGTAAATGACAGCAAAGGGAAAAAATAAAATGCAGTGATCCATGCAAAAAGCTTACCATTTGGTGGGTCTCGTCTTTTTTCTGTTGAAAAAGAAAAAGAGCCATTTAATCATAGGTATCACAGGAAAAATTAATTGTAAATTTTTAGTGTCTAGTGAAGCTTTCAATGATCTTGACATCAAACTTAGGAATCTATTAATATCCTTAAAGTCACTTGTGCAGATGAAAAGAAGTATTACAGAACAAAAAAGAAAATCCAATCTTAGATAATAAGCACAGATTTCACGTGTACAAACTGAGCAGTAGCATAAGGCAATAGCTACTGACTTGGTTTCAGGCATTTTGACCATGAAGAAGAGTGAGATATACAAAACTATCTCTTTTAAATACAACCTATCAAAGTAAGACTCTTGAAGCATTATGCTTTTTTATAAGCATTGAATGAAACTGTTTGCCAGTTTTCTCTGAAATGTAATTAGCGCTTTTTTAGGTTATTGTTTCCTCACAGAAACTAAAATTTAATTAATTTTCTGCTTTATGCATAAAAGAGTGGACACACAGGGGCAAGACACTTCACCTAGGTTATCCAACAGGTAACTGAACAATATGAAAAGAACTAGACTCTCCTTGATACCAATATGATATTCTATGAAGAATCTGGCTTGATGATTTAAATAAAGATTTCACACCTCAATATTCTCAGCCTATAACAGTAAGTTCCCCTTTAAAGGAGATTTCTCTCACTTTTAATTCCTATCCATCCCCAGCACACATCTACACTATTTGTCTATCTCTACACACACTCTTAAGAAATTTGGATTTAGCAGCACCCATAAAGGCAAGCAGTTTATGACATCACTGCAACAAAAGCCACAGCTCTGTAAGGATCTGGAGTATCTGTATCATAACAGAGGCTCCCAAGAGTTGTATAGTAAGAATTTGTAACAGGTACTTCATTTTCCAGCAAGCCCCAGAAAAATGGTTAATTTGCTGTATTTTTCCAGACTCACAGACATAAGAAAGGAGATGGTGCTGCTACAAATGGTGCTGACCTTGTCCTAGAATATTTAAAAACCCAAAAATATACAATCCTCCCAAAAAGATATCATCTGAAGTATGCAAGGCAAGTCAGCCTCATGACAGTCTGCTGATCTTCAGGTAGGAATAAAGGAATCTGTCAGGATCATCAAACCTTCATGGGAAGGTGTCCAAAATCCATTGAGAATCAACTTTTTATGAACAAGCCTTCCAAAGACAGTTCATTTTTAGGTCACAGCAGGTTAGTTTCAGGCATAGAGGTGGAGAAACTCTGCAAAGATACCTCAGCATAAGGTATCAGGTCTGAGGTGAGAAAAACTTTTACTTTTTGACTAAGTACTGTGCTCTCTCTTCCTACAAGATTCAGTTTAAGAAACCACATTTTGTACTGTCCCCTGGAAATAAATTAAAAAAAAAAAAATAAATAAAATCAACCCCCCTCTGGGCCATAATCAGAGTTCTAGTCAGCAACTCAGAGACAGCAAAGGAGAGTGCAGGACTGGTTGTAAGCAATCTGCCATAGGATGGGAAGATGGCAAAAGCAGGAGGCATTCACAGGAAGTATTAGATGGCCTTGAGTAAAATCATGGGACTCCTTTACCATTTTCATTATAATAAATAGTTCAAGAGAAAAAATAGTGGGAAACAAACCAAAACATTATATAGACTTCCTGTAATTTTTACTGGCTAGATGAATTTACTGGCCCAAAGAGACTAGCTCTATTTTTCTGTGGTTACCACTGCTGACAAGAAACTATGAACTTTTGTTCCTGAAGTGCAAATGACCTGATGAGAATGACAGATTTTTGGGTTTTTGAAGATGAATGTGCTTACTGATCTAAAACAGATGAATATCAGAAGCTGCCTATGTACAAAAATCACAGCTCGCTTCAATGAGCATTCCTGGAAATGAGAATTATCTCTGCCAAGACTTGAATCCAACGCAAGCTGAGCAGGCTGCTAGAGATGCCCTTGTCACTTAAGCAGCAGAAACAAAAGCTGTGACCAAAGATGAAAGAAGAAAACCAAAGCAAATAAAATCCCTCTCCATATGAAGTATCTACCTTGAAACTTATGAAGTCCTTTATAAAGGTACTCAGGAGCTAAAAGCTTGTGAAGGAAAAAAAGCAGTTTTATGGAAGGTTAATATAGCTCCCACCCATGAGCTACAAGCAGGACATAAAAGCTAATCAAGAAGCCTCCTACTTCAGAAAGAACTACCTGCAGTTAAGAACAAGTGTCTGTTTCTCCTCAGCATGTGGAGAAGGCACTTGTGTGTGCACATGCATTAACATTTCCGAGGCAAGATAATAAAAATAAAAACTAAGAGTATCTATGTGCAATACCCAAAGTTAGAGTGTACTGCAGTGACAGGTACTGAGAAGAGACACACTGTGCTCACCCTGCTTACTGCGAGAACTATTTGAGATTTGTTTAAGTAGTAAATGGGGAGATTATTTAAGTAAATCTAGAAACAAAATAATGAATTACAGCAATTTATTTCTAATCTAAGGATAAGAATTTAATTGACTTTAAAAAAACCCCCAAAGACCAAACAAAACCAAAAACCTGAAACCCCAAAAATGAAAAGGCCAGATGAAACACTGCACTATTTGAAAGATTAGGACAAGAGAGCAAGAATTCTTTCTCTACCTTTGTCCCTCACTCTATTCTCTACTTGATATTTTGTAAATTTGCAAGCTTTATACATTCTCTGGAGCCAAACTTTCACCTCTCTAGAACTCCAGATGCACTTACTCAGGGGTTGTCTGCATATTGGAGTGCATTTCATGCTGAGTGAGGAAGAGCAGAACCCTGTTGTTTCTTCTCTGAGCTGTCAGACAGTATCTTGTGTACTAAGCTCAGCACCAAAGCCCTAGCTTTGTGAGCCAGAACTGCTGTTACTGCTACCTTTCAACAATATCAGCTTTCCACAAGACTCCTGGAGAAGTCTCTCAGCATTGCCCTGAACGGCAGAACAGGCAGCTAAATGATCACATGGAGCACTTAGCTGAGTTGAAAGCATCTCAAGTGGCACTGCTATGAAATTAAACATAGTTTGGAAGGTATGAAAGTAAAAATCCCGTTAAAACTGAAAAGCATCAAAATTATCCAACTATTACCTCTGTGACTGCAAAATTATGATGTACTAGTATTATAAATGATATGCAACTATGGAGTCATTTCTGTATATATATATGTACACACACATGTAAATTAATGTATGTTTTATGTAAGTATTTATAAGTAAATAAAAGCATCAACACCAATAACAAATCAGCTTTGATTTGAACAGTGCAAAGCCTGTTATTTTAGAAGCACAATTAAACAGTCACAAGGACAAATACAGAACTCCATCTGGTGGCTTGACTAAGGAATCTTGTAACTGTTTTAAATTCTTGGTTTGCAGCTCTTAACAAGGAAAAACCTGTAGTGTTTTGTTTTGAGGGTTCCTGTTTTTCATTTCGTTTTCTTTTTTAAATAAAAGCTGTCTTGAAGTTGCAAATGTCTGGGTAAAGTGGAGTAGTTTGTGAAAACAATATATGAAGTAACATGAGCTCTGGCATACAAACCAAGATATTAGTTCAGAGAGTAAACTAGAAAAACTTAATGTAGTCCTGTGGGGGAAAAAAACCAAAAATCACTATGTGGAAGAAAAACTCTGAACAGAAGGTTTGACTGAACCACTTTTTCAAAAAAAGTTTGCTATGGCCAATAATGCAAACATACTTCTTCCCATGTAATGTCTGGGCATTGTTGCATTATGTTTCAGACATGTAATACAGTAAAACCTCAGCAGATGCAAAATTACTTTTGCAATATGAGTATGAGAAACTTCATAATTGCCACTTCTTAATGATCCCACTTCTTCTCATGAAACTTTATGAGCTTATTCTATGCTGAGGGAATCTTAAAGAAGTCACTTAAGCTCCTGGAACAAGTGCTCTCTCCTGAGTCACCATGTCTTGATGAAATCCAAGTGAATCCATACAGATAATGCACATTCCCAAGAGAACTTGCAAGAGCAGTTCTCCAGGATGAAGGTTTCCTCCTTCTACAGTAGCCTACACTGCACTGCTAGCACAATTCCAGAATGATTACAAACATGCATCCTGTAGCTCACACACAATTCCACACTACATCTCTCAGCAAACCTGAACATATCTACTACTTCTGTATTTTACATCACTTCATCCTTCACAGACATATGGCTGTCAAGACAGCAACGTTGTTCATGGGCTTCCTGGAAAATGACCAAGACAAGGTCTGTAGGAAGCCTGAGCTGCCTTTAAAGCACAACCACGTTCCCAAGGCATCCTGCAGCTGGCAAAAAACATGCTGTGCTTCACTGACTGTCCTGTGCTGCTAAGGAGAGTAGAGGCACATTATGTCTTCTGTTCTTGGCCTGAGCCAAGATCACTACTTCTGAATAAAAGATATTTCTCTACTAACTGCTGGATCAATGCCAAAAATTCATGAACTACTGAACATACCAGATGGTAAAATTTTTGTTACAACCCACTTGGGCTGAATTTAACAAATCAGTTATAAACAGCCCAGGGCTAAAAGAGGGTTTATTCAATTTTGAAAACAACTTAAGAGAAAGATTTCCAGTTTACCCAATATCAGCTTACAATTTTGTTCCCCAAATCTGTATTTTCAAATTACAACCTTGGGGTCTCAGCTTACACAGACACTTACAGAACAGAATACTAAGGTGAGTCATTTCAGAAAACTAATTTTTTCACACTAGAGAAAGAAGCATGGCTTAATAGCATAATTACTTCAAAAATATTAATATGGCAGTAGTGCCTCCAGTGGCTTTCAGACACAGCAGTAGCTTCCTGCCTCCCCCCAAAACAACACAAACAAGCCTGAATTTAAGATTAATTTGAATATTTACCAGATTTTCTCTGCCGTCGTCCAAGTAAATCTGTTACTGTTTTGCGGAATAGTTTAGCTTCTTCTTCATTAGCAAAATTAAGACCAACTTGACATGTCTGAAAAACATTAATATTTCCCCCCATGACTAAGAAAGTGTTTTAAAGGTTTTCTTAAAATATTGTCTTACACCTTTCTAAAGGTATAACAAAAAACCAAAAAAATCACCACAAATTTGGAACCAAGTTCTAGTGAAACACTGTGTCTTAGGAATGTCTGTCTACTAATCAAGTTTCTAAACATCACAGCTAACAGATATGAGCAAAATCTTGTAGCTTCAAATCAAAAAAGGGGAGAGGAGAGGAAAATTTGTGTGTTAAGAATACATGATATGTCATAAACATAATCTGAAAGTCAAAATGTAATTTCATTAAAGAAAGTTGAAAATAAAGAACCACATTTTATGCTTCTGTACTATATATTAAATTTTCTAGCTGAGCTACCACAAAGATTCCTTTAATAAATAAGCTTTTATGAATAATTACTATGATTAATTAATAACATCAGTAACATTAAAAGAAGGCACTCTTCAAACCAAAGGCATTTTAAAATAAGTATTCAAAGACACTGAGACTCACATCTCCAGCAAAGGTATGAAAATATCCTCTAGGGCTATTATATACAAAGTTATTGTACAGCTCTTGCTCCCACAGTAATTTCCCATCCTGAAAAGAAGAAAAACAAAAAAGAAAACTATTAAACTTCTGATGAAATTGCAGTTTAGCTTCTTTTACAATAGAACCTATTAAGAATTGGACACAGCGCAGTGTTAAACATCTGCCTTGCTCTTAACCCAATGGACAAACTCAATCACAATCAAAGTACACCAGAGCTTGTGGAAGATCTGTGAAAGCCTGTTCCACTGGGTCACTGTGTTCTGTGCAAATTCCTGGATGTTTCCAAAAACTTTCTTTTAAGTTCTACAATCCTGCAACAGTGATACTGAGAGTAGTAACAGTGACCAGTCACAGGAATACAGACATGAAACAGCAACAGCAATCAAGGAGGCTTCCATCTCCTGTTCTTATCTCAACCTTGGCTTGAAAACAGTTAACCCAAACAGAACAAAAATCTCATCTTTTAAAGAAGTCTCATGTATTTAAATGACATTAGAGTTCAGCAGCCAAGGCAGAGGTTTCTGACAGTCTTAGCAATCAAGTGACCAAATCATAAAGTCAAATGCAAGTGCCAACTGGCAATTTTGAACAAATCTTGAGAGACTTCAAGCAGTGAATGCTGAAAGATAAGGAGCTGTTTCCTGGCTGCAGAGATAATGGGAAGGTTTCCAAAGTCTCAGCACAGTGAATAGGACTTGGGTTTCTCAGCATCATTCTTGTTATTGGAAACACATTTGGACACTTTGTCTCTCAGTTCCCACTCTCTTGAGTTGTCCTATTATAATAGGACAAAGATCTTCAGTATGAAGTCTATTTTTTGTGGAGGGAGAATGAAAGAAAAGCCACCCACCCCAATCCCCCCAGAAAGTCAGAACACACAACTTGTTTTTCCTGCAGTTTTCATATGCACCACTACACTGAACAAAAAGATTGCTTCCACCCATTATTTTCTTAAACCATCCAAAGTAGTGATACCTGTTAAAATTTTGACAGCTATCCATATCAGTGACAGTATACTAATTTCTACTAATGTGACTAATTCCACTAATGTGACAGATCTGTAGAGGACAGGTTCTGAGTGCTGTAAAAAAATTGGTATTTATTTCATCTATTAAAGGTGAAATAGCAAAAATAATTTAAATTTAGAGTACTTGAAAATGTTGCAATTGCCTATTGATAACAAGTGCAATTGCACTGCCTAAGGCACAACACTTACTTGAGAATTTCTATGAATGCACAGCTATAATCTATACTCCTTGAATTGAAAATGGAGAATGAATACAACCAAATTTTAAAGGCTCTGAAAACAAAAAAAGATGCTTACCTTGATGTCAAATATTCTGATAAAATATGACCTCTGTGGATTGTCCTTTACAAGGCAAGCTACACCACAGCACTTCTTTGACCACATGGCATTGCGATCTGCTGCATAGATCTGAACAACTGCTGAAGACATAGTCTAAAAAAAAAAAAAAGGCAACTGTTACTTAAAAGGAAAAAAAAAAAAAATCCTAAGTACTATAATTGATCCTTTCCCAAAGCATCTCTTAGTTTTGTTCCTTGTTCTAGGCAGCAACTTTACTGATTTCCCAAATAGTTAACACCATAAGGTTCAAATGACCGCAAATCACTGTTACGCTTTAGATTTTCACTTCTATGCAAGATTTTGACATCTCAAGAACCTAAATGAACTTTTCATTCTTTTTCATGAAAATTAGCAAAGTGATTTTGCCTGTAAGAAGCAGATCAGTAACTATGGTGGTCACACAGAGTAGCCCTACTGTGCAAGGAAATGTCTGTTTAGTAATTCAAATGGAATACATACACAATACTCAAGATGAAACTGTAAATTGCACAGTGCCTGGACACACTCCTGGGTCCTGGAATGCAACTGGTGGCATTGCTTAATTGTTTAAGTGGTCTCTGGCACATTTTTAACCTATGCCAACTAGCGAACTCCAAAAATTCCTGGGCACGGTTTGAGAATTCACATGAGCAAGGCTCATTCCCAGCTGGCAATCAGAAATTGTCCTGTTTTCACACGGAGCGATTTTAGTAAGAGATGAAGATTATTCCATACCAGATTGCTTCAGTCACATGAACATTCTTGAGCATATTTTGTAGTATATATGTGTCTTACATTAGAGTCCCATAAGGAAAGGAAAATGGAAGCCCTGAAATGATATTTATTTAGTAGCCAAGGCATAAGAACATAAAATTGAAATTATCTGCAATGGGCCAGACCAGAGGCTATCGAGCCTAGGATCTATGCTCCAGCAGCACCACATGCCAAAAGGTAAGAATACAAGAATATACAATTACTATGGAAGCATATCCCCAGGAGCTCAAAGCTCTCCAGGCCAGCAGCACATAATCCATTTTTCCTTCGTGAATTTGTCTATTCACTCTTCAGACCCCTGTGAAATTCTGAGCATGATAACACTGGACAGGATAGTGTTTCAAAATTTTCTTATGCACTGTGTGAATAATTAGCTCCTTTTATCTAGACTGTTGCCACCTGCTAGTTTCAGCTGATTGTCCCTCCTTACTCTTACACTAAGAAATGGTGTTGATGGCTTCATAGTTGCACATGCTTTTATAGATATCTGCCACACTACTCTGGCCTCTACACTCTCTTCAGGAAGTTTAGGAAGCAATACTAATTTTATGTCATTCTTGGATGAAGGAAAAAAAAAATCATACTACACCTTACCCTTGTCACTCTCACATGGATATTAACTAGTCCTACTCTGTCCTTCTCTTTATGGGGATGAGATTTATGCTATATGAATCCAGTTTGTTAGCCCTTTGAACACAGGGTCACAATAACAGTTTTCTGCTTTGTTCTCAACTTTTTTTCATTATTAAAAAGTTGCACTTTGTTTATCACTACAAAATACTAAGCAGATGTTTTCTGAGATCTGTTATAGCTCCAAGACCTTTCTGGATGACTTATATCTAATCTGAGTAATGGGGTCCCTATTAGGTTTTCCCCACCTGCTCAACAAGGATTACTTTGCCTTCATCAACACGACTACTTGCCAAAACAGTAGACATCTAGAATGCAGGCATGTCTTCTTGCATTGTAAAATTATCTCCTAAATATCACTGTCACCATGTCACACTTTAAATGGCTTAAACCTCCATAAGAATAGCCTACGTTTCATTGCATTTTTTTAAATCAAAAAACTTTCAGTTCATAATATAATCAGACTGACAGCTACACCTCAGGGAAGCTATACAACCTTTGCTCAAGCACTCTGATGCTAACTCTCACAAGACAAGATATATCTTTGTTTCTCTTTGCAGCCACCTCATCAGAAGTTGTCAGACTGACTACTAATCTTGCTGGTAACCTACAGAAGAAATTAAAGCATTGTCTGATGAAAAGAGTGCTTTGTAGTTGCTTCCTCAAATGCTCTACAGCTAAGTGTAGAGTATATAATCCTACTATATATAGATTAATATGAGTAATTTAACCATAAATGCAGTTGTCAGATGAGTAAAAAGGGACCTGAGAATTAGCCATACTAGCACAACAAAACAGTTATATCTGCAACTTAACATCATCTAAGAGATGTCCTTTTCCCCTCTACGTTGCAAACAGGCAATGATCTAATTTTGGGCATAGCTGGGCAGATTTTGTTCACAACCTCTGCTTCTCTAATGGCCTTTTCCCCTCATTTCTCCAATATTGTCTAACTGTTAAATTGATAACCTCGAAAACACAAGACTACACAAGGAAGCAAAATGAGCCATTCTACAATTCACATTTAGCCACAGTAACTCTCTCGCCACTCCTGCAAGAAACCTTCTTAACGCTCCAAGACAAGCCCAGCTCCAATAGCCTCTCCCCAACAAAACTTTTCACAGAAATGTAGAGAATGGAAGTCTTGGAAGGAATTATACAACTTAAATTCAAGGCACAGAGGACAATGACCTTTGTCAAGACAGGGCTCCCAATGCATTGCTTATCATCCTATCTAATAGCAGAAGCAACAACTGGATTATCTGGGTAAACCAGTAACTGTCGTAACTTGACAACCGCTTATAAAACCTTTAACCAACATCTACCTCATGAGTGCACACACCTCAAGAAGAATATTGCACAGAGCGTGGCCTCATTCTGCATATTCATAATATATTTAATATATACTTGGTTACCCTGTGAGTAGAGCTTGATTAGAAGTTAGAAAACTATTTCACTGAATCCAAAGTAGGTTTTGTTTTGAGGTCTACCAAGTTTAGCGTTCAATTGCATTTTAACTTACGGTAATTTCACGACTATATTCCGGGTTGTCAGCAATTTCCCGAACTTTGCCCATATATAAGGCGCACTCCCGGGTTTCAATCAGAATTTCAGTCAAAAGGATGTGCCTTATAGTCGTGAAATTACTGTATTCATTAGCATTGTACAAATTCTTAATGCTGACAAGCTGCAATGAGGCTTTTGCATATTAGAATTTAAAGTTACAAATTCTGTTGTCATACCACTCAGGATTTCTTAATGAGAACGGCAACATAGGAAAAAAAAATATAATGTGTATTTTGAGGGGGCAGAGAGAGAAAGACAAACTCCAACTCCTTTTACTTCATCCCCTGTTCATTTTCATTATGTAGAGTAGTGGTGCCAAGCTTTCTGCTATTCAGCTTCTGGAACAAAGATGGTAAAAGTAATCACCCACACCATTTGGAAATTTACAAACACATAGTGAAATTTAAAACCTGAGAAAATAAAACTTCATTTACTGCTATTTAATATGAATCCTAGCCACATAAACTCAATTTTAAAACTTCAAATTTAATTGCATAATTGCAGCATCTGAGAGCATTTACACAAATATCATAATTTGAGTATTCTACTGCATTTACTGAGTGAGTATTCATTGTCTATTTTGAAGTTAATTAATATACCCAGCTCAGTTTCTCACAGCTTTCTTGAAGAGAATATTGCATTTAAAAGCATGGCTTCATTTATATGTAAATAGTTCTTCAGAGTTGTTCAGATCACTGATTCAACATAACATTTGTATTTTTTCTGACATGTAATAGGTTACTTTATTACCACTGTATTTTCAGGAGGAGGATTTTGAAGTTGTCACTACTGCTTTTTTAAAGTTTTGGTGAGGACCTTGTCCTTTTTATATAGCTGTATATTTAGAAAAGGTGCATAGGGTAAAAAAATAAGGTAGTCCACCAAAAACTGATGGGCCATGGAGGTGAAAACCAACCCTGCTCAGTTCCCTTTACTTTTTCCATAGTCAACCTTCACCTGGAGGACATACCATTGATTCCAGGACCTGTCACACCCTTCGAGCTGATGAGCTATGAGGCAGTAAGCTTGTGTTGTCAGCTGTACACTGGCTGTCTCACTGGAAGAGCTGGTCCTACCCTTTGACCCATACTGCACCATATGTGATATCAACAAAAGGCTCACAAAAACACCTTCTGCCTGCAAAACTTAGCCACAGCCAGTCATCAGAAGCCTGCAGAATGTGATCACAACAGCCACAGCAGTTTCTGACGGGGCAGAAGATAGCTGTGTGCTTTGATTGGCTTGTGGTGTGAACATTTGCTGCAGTGGCCTGTCAAGTTAATGACTTGCTGTAACTCAAGTGTTTCTCAAAAAACAGTGAGGCGAGCCAACCCGGATTGTGGTACATCTCATTACAAGAAAGAATCATTACAATGCATGGCTTATGGCTGACAGACACCAAAACACAGTGGGTCAAAAGTGAAAACAGAGTGGCAGCAAGATTAAAGCTGCAAGATATTCAGCCACCTCAGTATACACCCGAACAGAAAGCAAGACCCATTTGAATGTTTTTTTCCAGTGCTTACATACAGGCTGTGGTGCAAAGATCAAAGGCTCATAAAATGACTCTGGTTGGACTTGTGTAAGTCTTCCAGGCCAAGCTTCTGCCCACAAAAAGGGTAATAAAAAGCCTAGAGTTCATTTTAGGGTCCTGCCCAGTTAAGTTTAAGGACTACAAAATCACTTCTGTCCCTATTCACTCCCATTTTGGTGCCTGTACAAATCCATCTAGATTTCATGTATTTCTCTAATGGTTCAGTCCTGTTATGTGTTACATCTTGACAGTACTACTGAAGACACACTAGAATTAACTTTCAACACTTTCCCAATTTTAAGAGTTTTTTTCTCATAAAGGGGCAAAACCCTACATATACACAAGTTAATCACACATGACAGGCTTCCTTTTCTGAAGTTATCCTTCCAGTCCCTGAAAGTGTCTTACAAATAAGATCAGGAAAAAAAGATTTAAAAAAAAAAAAAAGATAATATCTTCTCCTGAAATGCATGAATGTGAGTAGTAGCAGTTGCTTCCAAGCAGAGTAACCTCTTGAAGAAACCCATGTTTATACAATGGCTTCTTCATCAAGTCAGTCTGAGGACTTTCAGCTCAATCAGATACTTTTACATTTCTGTGGGGATAAAAAGCAAGCTAAGGTGAATAGTTGTGCGCAATCCAAACCCTGTCAGAATAGAAATCAGTATTTCTATTCTCTTTTCCATAAAGCATTATCTGGAAACGTTGTCCTAATCAATAGCAGAGCTGGTGAGAAGATACCCATGGCAGGTATTTTTAAGACATGCTATGGTGGAAATTCTCACTACAGCTGAGCCAACATGTTGCAGCCTGACCAGATGACACTGAGTGCTCCTGGGTAACACATTTCTTTGATACAAGACCCCACAGTTTGCTTCTAGGATGAAGAGCTGTTGCTATTCAGTGTCATTACAACAGCCACAACAGTTTTCCTCAGAGAGCAGGGTTCAGGTGCACAGGGATGCTAACATCAAGTACCACTTCACTGCAGAAATGCTTAGTAAGGCCTAACTTTAATCTGGACCACAACAACAGTAGGAAGCTTCAGTACCAAAGCAATCTCTAGTAGCCTACCATTAGCTGAGTCATGGAAGAACAGAAACAGTATCGTTGAAAGACAAAAAGCTGAAGTGAGACCATGCTCTAGAGAAAATTGACCTTCATTCACAGATAATTAGGCAATTAGACAGAAATTCAGTGGCTGACATTTTTTTCTCCAGATGACAAATATTCTGAAGGAAAAAAACAACGAAAATATAGCACCGACTAATCAAGCAGAGACAGCCCTTTAAATCTCAGTTTTTTTCCAAAATAAACTTAGGTATTAGCAATTACACTTCTAAGTGTTGATACTTTAATTAATTCATGTTATTCAATGCAAACCAAATTGCAATTAGACTGTTGTTTTGCAATTGCCTTATCTTCAGTGTCAGAAATATATGGAGCCTCCAAAATTGCAGAAACAAAACCTGCTGTAGGGACCAGGCACCAGAACTGCCATCCCTTTCTCAAGGAAAGACTTTGATGCCCGACACAACCAAACTCTACTTGCTCTTTCTGGCAGTTTAATTTTCCTCCTGCACGTGGTCCTGTTTCAAGAAAAAAAATGTAGCTTTTTTTCTTGGCATTGAGGAGCCTATCATGTGGGAACAGTATGTTCCCTTCCTGCTAGAAAGGGCTGATAACCCACTTCCAGGGAGAATGTTCTCTCCACCATGCACTCCTACAGAAGGCATCCACTGCAACCTCTCCCGGTGGCGATTTTAAACAAATTGACTAAGCCTGCCACTACTGAAATGACCCCTAACTAATTAGGCCACATAAAAAAACATGCCAGTACACTGCCCTAACAATTGCAACATTTTAAGTAGCAGAGGCATTTGCTAGAGTAGACAAAAAGACTTTCTAGCGTTTTCACAGCAACAGAATAGTTTAATTAGGTTCAGAATCCTACAGTATTTATTAGCCCTGGAAACTAGGTAAGCCAACCTTCTCATTAAGCGTGGGTGTCTGGTATGATAGTATAGGGAGAATTCAGGCCTAACAGTCAGAAATACAAACACAAATTAACATCACCATCGAATTTTAAAAATCTCAGGAAGTACTCACAAATGTCAACTTGTATTTAATTTTCAGTTCCAGATGGGAAAGAACTGAGATGGAAGAAATTGGAGAAAGGACTGGTGGTGCTGAAGGCAGACTACTCCTGCTTACTGCTAACACCTTTATCTGAAGGACTGCAAGGATTAGGGTCCCAGATAACAGAATAAGTACAACAGGTGCATCTAACTGTCTTTTTAGGCTTTTCCCCTCCAAAAAAAAGTGTATCAGGGTATTTATGGTTACTTCATCTTGTACAAAAAAAAGTGTGATTGCATGCACGACGTGTGTGCTAAAAATACTCTTCAAGCACTCCACAATATTTTCACTACAGAATTGATTTTCAGCAGTCAGATTTTGCAACTTTCCGACTGGTTTATAATTTATGTTTTCCTATCAGGTTGCCTCCAGAATCTTCACAACTGAGTCTAAATGTGTCAGCATTCATCCACAGGGGATTTGATTACTACTTTATTTCTAATTTGGACAAACTGTCATTACTTCAATTTTTAAAGCTATTACAGCTTCTAAAGATATTTAAAGAAGAGTCTTAATTTGCCAAAGACAATTGTGTATTGCAAAAAGCTACCTTCAGATGTTACCAACATGATTTTAAACTTTTCCTGTACAAAGAAGACATACAGAAATTCAATAGTTTAAGTTAGGCAGCTAGAAACATTCTTCTAATTTTTATGCCATTTACAGGATATTGCTTTCCAAAGACCAACTGACTGCTCCAAAGACAGGAAAACTAAAGCAAGACTTCACATTATTTGACAGAACTGACAAAAGAAAGCCTTTTGTAAATATCCTACCACAAGTAAAATTTTATTTTGTGCAAACTGAAAAATTACTCAGCTGAATACATGGAGGTCTCACCAGTTCTACTACTTGTGAAATTATGTGCTATGATTATCAAGTATTCAATGTTAAGCTTAAAGCTTGCTTTTCATTTTATTAATTTACAATGATTTCTCACTGATTTAAAAATGTCACATATATAGATGCCAAGAAAATAGTAAATTTTTTCCACCTATATACAAAGTTAGGCTATTAGAAATAAAGCACCATGTAAGAGATGCTACTTTTTTCTTATTTAAAAGCAGAAGGAAGAAAGAATTTTTTTTAGAAATAACAAAGCCACTTCAGGTATTTCCTATCCCTTCTGAAACATGAGAAGACAATTCCACACAACACATAGCCAAAACATTTAATGAATTAAGAGACCAAAAATAATTTTAAAAAAAAGTTAATACCTAAGTACAGATTCCCTGTCTTGCCTGTGTCCTAACAGCCAGACAAGTCAACTGCAACATCTGCACTGAAGATCTTTTATCGATGTGAAGAAGGTATCAGTGATCAGTAAGTGATGCTATAACAAAAAAGGGATGAAACGAGGGACTGCTGTTTGACAAATCTAAGCCATGAAAGTGCTTGTCTGAAACGAAGTCTCCTGTTGTCCAGTAAAGAGATCCTTTCACTCATAATCCTCAGTCAGCTTGTTACAGAGAGCTCACGTTTTAACAAATGTCTTCAGACATATTCATTTGCCTTTACAGTACCTCTCACAACCCCTCAATTCACTTAGAGCACGCCAACTCCTTTCCAAAACATTGCTCAATGGTGGATCACAGAAGACCAACAATTAAGATGTGGGCAAACAGCACAGCATATAAAACTTAATCAAACAGCACATGATTAACAGAGACATTCTTTTATCACACACAGCACGAAGATATTTTTAAATCCTGCAGCCTCATTCAGGACAGCACATGGAAGCCTTCAACCTTCCTGAGATATGACATAACCATAACCACAAGCACGCTGCAGATTACAATATTCCAAGCTGTCTCAGATCAGCAGATCATTTACCAGCTGACATCCACAACCTGAGGTTTCCACTGATGAGCAAACTGAACACTGTCACTTCCTGTTTACCTGCACAGCATCACTCACTGAGCAGCACCTCCCTGCTTAAAGCTGCTGAAATCATGGCAGCACACACAGCAAAAGAGTTACTTGTGTTCTGGAGTTGTTCATACAGTTACTTTCAGAAACAGAGAAAATGCTGCATACAGGCTTTGCATAAATCTGTCACTGTCTACTGCCACGGAACAGAAATTCTCACTAAAGCAGACATTTTGTCTCGTAGTTCCACTCCCTCTTCAGCCTCCCAAGAAACACTCAGATGCAAAGCATCTAAGACTGTTCTTGACAAAGTTCAGGGAATTTTTAGACAAAATGCTGGAGTCTACATTTCAATTTTGATCCATTTTAAACTTACCAAGACTAGGATGAACCTTGCACAACCAGACCATTGTACAGATACATAGACTAACCAGTTCCCAAAACTATGTTTTATGGTCATACACATAAATTGCAAATTCAAGTCAAGAATCACAAATTTTATGCAACGCACAGGATAAAATCTGATTATCCACTGTTTTGTGCTGTTCCACTGCCCATCCAGCTATAAGAAAATCCAGCCTCTTGCCCTCAACAGCTACAGCAACTCACTGCCTGCATGCACTAAGGTTCTCTTTCTTCACCCTTCAGTCATCCCATTCTCTGCACAGTAACATTTTTGTAGATGCTACATACTAGTTCCATATTAAATGCAGATTCTTACAAGCAGATCCTCATATCCACTTTGAAGATAGGAAAGTGCCTTGAGAAAAAACATCAGAATTCAGGCCCATGTTTTTAGAGTTAGATCTAGTTCCTTATTGACCCACACAATGATACAGGTATGGTGAAGCTCACAAGTAAAAATCTGCAGAACAACAGTTAAATTGATTAAGGAAAGGATGTGAAGCATAAACTTCTGGAATTTGTGAATTATCCCAGCTCTGGAGCACTCATTAATGAGCCCTTGCAAATGATATTTAGCATCCA
Source organism: Sialia sialis (assembly GCA_009812075.1). NCBI lineage: Eukaryota > Metazoa > Chordata > Aves > Passeriformes > Turdidae > Sialia > Sialia sialis. The sequence goes on from VRYO01001878.1 coordinate 31,554,267, forward strand.
CTTAGTACTCCCAGGTCCAGATTTAAGAAAACAGATTAAAAAAATGAATACTTGCTTTGCAGAGATGATGTTTAGGTGAACGTTACTTATGAACTTTACACTTGAAGATAGAAAACAATATGGAATTTTGACTTTTCATACTTAGGGAAGATTGAAAAAAACCAGCTTGTTTTAAAAGAACTCTTTTATAAGAACACATTCATTACATGCCAACATAAAACAAAAACTCCCTTCAAAATATTAAGAAATATGAGAAAAGGCTATTAAAAGTAAAACCTCTTTGAATAATAGCCAGCAACTGGTCTTGAAATTGTGTATACAACTTGTGTCCTGTCTTGTAAAGCAGACTCAATCCACTTACATAAAGGTGCTTAGAGATGCAACCCCCCCTCCACACTTTCACTGTGCCACAATTCCACATGCATTAATTCCTCCTTGAGCAGTTCACATTTGAACAGATTTTACGGCAATTCAAGCCATATACAGGAAAACATAACTGCATGTAAGATTTTGGTTTTAAATATATACCAGCAAATGAGTTTGCTATGAATAGGTATTCCCAGTGACAAGTCTTAAAAAGTAGATATAATATGGGGGAAAAGAGAAACATCTTAGTTCCATGATCCTTTGCCATATTCAAAGTTTACTGCAGGATAAAACGTTATACACCAGCTGAATGCCCAGGAGATGGTTGGTTTTCATTTTGTTCTGGCAACAAGAAGTTGCACACTAGTGTTTGTTTCTCATCCATGCCTCAATTTCCTCATCTGTAACATGTAAGGGAGAAATTGACCTCTAACTCTGTAAAGTGCTTTGAGAACTATTGATGAAGAAGTTTATGCTGTCAGAGACAGAAATTGTTTTTGGAGGGTGTGGGATGTGTGTCAATACTATCTTCTCTGCTAACAGCAAAGGTTATGACAGGTTAATTTCCACATCTCTTTTAGATAAGGAAATGGAGATACTCTTTTACCGTGGGGGACGCCCCTTGAGTCTAGTGACATTTACTACAGCTAACAGTTTCAATTATCACTGCCCAAAGGGGCTGCTTCTTTACAGGTACCAGCACTACACTTACCAGCATGCTGTGGAGGCCCAAAGCTACTCAAATTCACCTGTCTGTAAACCTGAGTTTGGAAGCAGTGTCACAGAATGAGGGTCTTAGATGACCCAATGTACTTAGACCTCAGGCTTACAATTTAAATCATCTATTTCCATTCTAGACAAGCCATGGCTGCAAATTCTTTGTAACAAACTTACTAATGCTTTTCTAAGTCACCATAACATTTTTTTTATACAGTACATTTAACTTGTGAGATGGAAGACTAAAGAGTACAAAACATGAGACTTAGAACTTCCCATGTACCTGGAATTTTTCAGTGACATATTCCATGACAGCCCCTGAGCAATAATAATCCATGAAGTCTCAGTATGTAAGCATTGAAAAAATGTAAGACAATGCACCCAAAAACAAAAAGGTAGTTTTGAAAACTAGGCACTCTATTTCTGACACAGCCCTTCAATAAGGGGAATATCATCCCCATATATCTAGGTTCATTTACAAAGGACTAAAGCTACACTGAAAATGCTAAGCAGAGTTTACTTTAGCTTTTGGCATTGCTGCTTGGTCCCCAAAACTTCCCTAAGAGATGAAAATTCTACAGTAGCATAGCCTTTGCAGCTCAAGATTTGTGCTAAACTCTCAGGTCAGGTATTGCAAACATTCAATTTCTATTACTAAAGAAAAGCCCCTGCCAAAAAATAATTTGTGTTTTTGTTACACTATTCCCCTTGATCGTCTGAATGAGTAGTATAAAGGTAATATTTGAGTGTAGTTTGTTGAAGGGAAAAAACAGCAACCTTAAAGAAAGAATTGCTGAGTTTGCAATATGCAATTTCCAGGGTGAAAAAAGAAATTAATACAACTGAGCTCTGCCAATCTGGGACTTAAAAAATAGTTTAAATTAAGAATTATTTTGAAATTAAGATCTTAACAATGGAGTTGACAATTTCTGAACTTACTACCCACTATCTGAAAATAAATGTAGAGGGCTGCTGAATGGAAAGCTCCTTCACTGAAGCTAAAATTCTTCTGTAACTCCTTATGGTTTCTTATAATGAAGTTGCCTTCTCTACTGAACACACCTGGAAGAGCAAAAACTGTAAAGAATCTACTTATTTAATGAAAAAGTGTTCATTTATACAAGAGAAATGTTGTAGAAAGAGGGCAGCAAGATGTATTTTTCCACTGCACTTAACACTTCAGTGTCCACATCCAGTCAACTGTTTCCAGACAAAAATTAAAGTATCATGCAATATTTCTTTTTTATTTGAGTGCTGAGCTGGCAGTACAAGTTCACATAGAAAGGGGAGGAACACATACAGCGATATTGTCCTCAATCTTTAATTATTAAACATGAATGTCTGAATGATCAGAACAAAATTATCCTCATCTTCATCTGAGGACAGCTCCCCATAACTGCTGTGTTCCTGTCTATAATTTCTGAACATTGATTAACAGCACTAACATACATGCTACATGAAAAGTTACGTGTACTCACCTGAATTTACAAGTAATATAAAAATTATTTCCCTCTACTTACAACAGTACTAGTAGTACAAGACTCACGTGAGAAACAAAGTCTACAATACAGAAAATCAATGTTTATTAGACCAATATAAGAGTTTTAGAATCCACAAAGTCACACCAATACAATTAACGTGGACACAGTAAAGATACTTTAACAACTCTTAGGACAGAAAATATTTGTTTTAAAGAACAGTTAAAAAACATCCAGTCTGAAACAGATCTTTAATCTTTTTGGTGAGTACTGTCCGAATTAATAAAATACAGCAAATTAAGCCAAAATATTAATTTAAATTAAAAAGATCTTAAGATAGCTTTGCTTGTGATCACAGTGAAGTTGTAACACTGACAACCACCAACCTGTATTGCACTGCAGTCCAATTAGTCAGTATTATTATCCCAATCAAGCATCAGATTTGAAGCATTACATGCTTCAGTTTCTGAACTACTTTTCTGCAAGTCTCCAATCTGCTCTGGAGCTGACAGAGGCTAACATGCTCCATGTTACTGCTTCCTGCTGGCTTGGGAGAATTGGCAACTGCTTTCTTGTCAGGTCAAGTGTTTGTCACTATTCTGAAAACCTCCACCTATGCAATACATTACAGTGCTTTTATAACAGTATAAAATCAGCGGGTAAATTGTTACACCACACTAATATAATAAAAATGTACATAATAAATATTACACTAGTTTTAATCATCGAACAGATAAAAGTTATTGTGACATATTGATTGTTTTTTAAGATGATAACACTTTTGGAAACATCAAAAAAACCAACTATTCCTCTGTGAGGGCACTGATGCACCTTAAATCCCAATGACTGAAAGAAGGTACCCCTTGTCAAAGCAGACTTTGAATTTCCAGTTTTTGTGTGGATATTCCCTTCCTTTGTAATCAACTAACTACATCCATTGCTCTGAGCACCTGAACAGCCTCAATCTGTTAGCACAGAAAGAGAAAACTCTTGCTGTTGAGTATATGACAGATAACACTACTCCCATGAGTATACAGTTTAGACAAAAAACAAGCTGGTTGTCTCACTAAGACAGAATTCATGAAAAATTACACCCTACTCGAGAGACTTTATGTGAATATAGAAATAGGGTACCTCTCCCAGTCTCCTGCAATAAATTGTCATAGGTATGGGACCTACATAATAGCAATACATTGCTAGAAGTTCAGTATGGCTGACTGTATGCACATCAGATTTAAGTCTGTATTACTGGGTCCTCAAAGACCTAGGAGATAAATTGCCAAAGCTTTAACACTGTGGTATAAACACTTCCTACAGGAAGATGGTGATGGAGAGTGCCAGTAACAGGTGGGTTTGGGGTAAATAAAATATCTTGATTTCCTGATAGTCTAGTATTCATTCCTGGGCACAGAGAGTAGATTAGCAGAATAAATTGAAAGCTAGTCAGCTTCATCAAAGGCAGTGTCCCACTGAACACGTTACTCAAAAGTGCATCCTTCAGAAGGCCGCAGCCATCCGCCGCATTATGTGCAATGTGATACACAACTTTTTTTTTTTTTACTAGACTGTGTGGAACTAAGATCTGTAAATCTGCCAATCTCCACATAAAAGCTTCAGTTCTGCAACAAATGCTCCAGTCTGGAGAATTCCAAACTCCAAGAAGGTGACATGTCAGTCAGCTCATTCCAGCACTAGGTTACTCTGACAAACCAGGCACCATGCTGCACTTAAAGCGCCCAGAGGCCCAAACTGAAAAACAGCCTTGATGATGCATGGCAGACATCTGTATTCATGGCTCATTTGTTTATTTGGAATAGGCCAACTATGTAAAAGCCTTTGCTCATTCAGACTTTCATCATAGTGATATTTTTTTGTATGCAGTGACCTTGGAGAAGGTATTTCCAGTCAAATGGATATTGATACTGCATCATTTCATTGCTAAAACAATTATTGCAGCCAGAATTGACATGCAAGTCACCATCCTAAAATAAAGCTTAAAAACACTCAGCTTCTAAACCCATGACAGATTGTTATCTACCTTCTGCTCTGAAGCAAATCCTACCTGTTGTAGAAGAGAACTGCTTGCACAGCACCAAGCCTCCCCAGAGGAACAGTTCCTGTCAGTGACATTGGGAAAAAAAAAGGCCTGAAGGGAGAGAGGGAATAACCAGACACTCAAGGGGAAAAAATGATAACTCGAGAGAAGTGTTTACAGAACTGAGGCATGCAAACACTATCTGGCAGAGCTTGTGGACATAGAAGACAGAATGAACTTTAAAGTTTCCTGAGCTCATACCGTTATACAGAACCAATGATTAAGGTGAGAGACCAGAACAGAGTATGTGAAGATTAAACTATCACTAATTACACGACTTCACACCCTAGAACAGTCCAATCAGGAAACAAATTATTGCATTTGAGCTGACAGTACACTGCTACCACACTCCAAAATGCAGCTTCAGGTGAGATTCCAAGAGAACTAAGTACATCCGTAGAGGCTCTAAGGATGCACAGAACTTTTCTTAAATTACATACAAACTACTCATCAGAAACAAAACCTTCAGACAGGATACATTTTCTTGGTAGGCCATTGCTCTGCAAACAAGAAGTGAAAGAAATGCAGCATCCTTTAAGGCCATCCCTGCTGTACCTCATGCACTTTGCAGAAGCACAGCTACAAGTCAGTTACATCTCCTTACCAGAAGGCAAAATCTCTATTTTTTAATCTCCTGAAATCAGAGATCAGAAACCTTATGAGCTTGTGTTCACATTATCAGTATCAAATAGACTTGGTAATTCATCCACTGCAGCAGGCAATTACACGCACAGGCACACTTTTGTCTGCTGCAAACTTCTAGGCACTTGCATTTCCTCAGGTTTCCAGAAGCAATTTCTAGGAGCAAAAAGACAATATTGAATTTTGCTGTTGGCAGGAAAACCAAGTTTGACTTAATGTCAAAGTAGACAGTTATGTGCACAGCAGCAGAGCTGACCCTTATTCTGTGATCTACATGCTACTGACAATGCTAAAACAGAAAGTTAACTTCTCCCCATCCCCAGAACTGCTTCTGTGTCCTCACACATTTCCCTGGTTGTGCAGAATGCATACATGCACAGAAGAACAAACTCTCTTCCCAACACAACACCAATTGGGCAATGATGGCCCTACCCCATATGATGTATCAGGAGCCGTTTACACCATTCTAATCTCAAAACCACACTTATATTAATTTCAGCAACTACGAGGCTAGCACTCAAAACTGTGCCAGGAAGTGTGTCAACAAACTGAACACCATGGATGGTCACAGAACAGGGCTGAGCTCATTCTACTGCTCCACTTAGGTTTGTTAGCCAGCAGTGTGTTAGCACAGCTGGCTGACAGACCAGAGGTGAGAAAAAGATGCATCCTTCTGCCACCAAGCTTAAATGTTATCAACAACATAAAGGTATGGTGCAGACAGGGTGGCCAGTGTGAGAGATGGACTCTTTGGTAACACAGTGTGAAGCCAAGAGCAGCAGCATAAACACTTTTTTGATAACCAAATTTCATAAACTATATGAAAAGAGGACAAAGAAACAAACAGGATTTATCATTTACAGGCAGAAAACAGAGTTGTTCAAAGAGGCTGTTAAGGAAAAGCCTCAATGATGAACTGAAGCATTCAAAGCAAGACCTCCTAAATGACACAAAAAGATGAAGTTAAAATCATGACATGAAGTGAGATCTACACATCCCAGCAAAACATTTAGCACCAAATCCATCTACATGCATCCTATCAAACAAAACTGTAACATAACTATAGGTATGTTGCATCTAGATGCTTGAACTAAAGCAAGGAAGGGCATGTCCTGAAGAGAGACAACAGCTGTTTTATCAGTTTCTCAGGCATAGAAATACTGGCAGCTGAATATGATATGGACAAATCTCTTAAAGACAAAACTATTTTTGAAACAAAGAAATGGTGTATTGAATCGCTACTGAGTTCTAGAAATCAAACGTTACCAGGATTTCCTGTTGCAATCACACTTTAAACTTAAAGCTGTACAAGGTTTTAAAGTTCCTGCTAGACAAACTGAGCACAGTGCTAACAGTACAGTTTAACACAAAGAGGCCAACATTGTTTAGGAAATGTCAGAATTATAACACCTATTGTACAGCTAAAAAAGACTGGTTCACATAACCACACAAAATTAAGCCCAAACCCTAAATTTTTTAGAACTGTTAATTATCAGGTTGCTAAAAACATAAATGCTAATAAATGCATGTCCAATTATAAAATCAATTTCATACCTGAGATACTGTTAACTAAAACCTAAAGCAAATAAAGAAAAAAATAGCCTTGCATTTAATTTGTTAGACAATACTGCTTCCTCCTCTGCAAATGCAAAGGGAAGCTTTTGCCTGTGGTATTGCACAGAACACACACCACTACCGGATGCTCTCAGTTTTCTTCCTCTTTTCAGTTAACCACAAAAATCAAGCACAGTTTTACAGAGAGCAGCTTATTTGGATGCCTTTGTGTATATTTAGTGTCATAAGCCAAGTGATGTTTCTGTTTGCTTTGGCTGACTGAGGGGGAGTAAAGGGAAAAAATGTCTACTTAGAAAGAATGACCACATCTTAGCTATGCTCAGAGAGAGCTGTCACATGGTCAGAGGAGCAGGAAATAACTTGCAGTTCAGTCGAAGCAGCACTAAGCAATTCTGTGGTTTCAAATCTGAGCCTGCAGACTTGCTGAAGCTGTATCTTCCAGTATCCAACTTCTTTATATAGCAGCTTACAAACTGGAGAGTCCAGTCCTGCCTGGAGAAGCAGCAGTGAAGGGTGGAGCAGTGCAAAAAGCCTGAGGAATACCACACTCCGGTTTTTGCGTACGCTTCTCATATTCACTTAAAGTTCTCTTCCCTATAACAACATTAACAATGACTTTGGCCGGTGAAGACAATATAGGTGAGAAATGAGCAATGGCCAGGTCTCAAGATTAAGGGCACTCCATGTCTGCATCAGCAAACAGCCACCTGGCATGGACACTGCTTCCTCTCCTCAGGACTCTCCTTGTGCAGTGCTCTGCTGAGCTCCAGTACAGCCACGTCTGTCCCAGCAATGTGTATGGGTAGGACTACACATCTGATGAGAACAAAGCAGATCCTCCTCTGTTCAGCCTCAAGAACAAAGCATTTGAGCAACTGATGAGGGGGAATAAGGAGGTGGAGGAGAGAATGGTGAGGAAGAGAGTCCTACCTGGAGATCTTTGCACAGATTATGGATGCAGGAGCTGAAGGGAGAAAGGAAGATTCTGGAAGCACTTGATGTGCAAGAGGAAAACAGGAAAGGAGGAAACTCTGTTACTGGGTCAGGACAGAAAATTTACTAAAAACATAAAGAAGCATGTGTGTTAAGAGAGTACAAGGAGAACATGATGAATGCAGGCACGTGAGATTTGAAGGGCAGAGGTCACTATGCAGAATTTCAAGGTACATCAGCAGGATGCGGCTAGCAAAAGAAACAGCGGTTAAACTGATTCCTAAAATAGAAAATTGCTTTAAAGTTAATAAATTACTGCTTCTGTTACAAAATGTACTAAGGAGGTTATAAAAAAAATCTCTCACTTTTCTTTATGCCCAACACAGGAAAATATTAGTACTACAAATTAATACTAATTTCTTATCCACAAATCACAAGCAGGTAAATTAGCTGTGACCTTGAGAGGGGAGAAAACATTTTAAATTTAATGACAAATTCCCACTTCCAAATATTCTTGTTCTTCAGCCCAGACAGCAAGACAAGTAGTAGGGCTTGCTACTTCATCTCAGCAAGTGCTGGCTAGCTTTTGGGAAACCATTATCATCAGTAATACTTGAAGTAAGTGTCTTTTTTTAAAGGATTTTCAATCTCAGAGCTATCTTTGCATAATTGAGAGTTTAAATAATGAAAAACAGCTTTCTGTTCAAAAAGATAAAAGTCACACTATCTTTTGCTAGGTCAGTGTTTCTCAAATAGCAGGCACAGTACTTTCAAGTGCAAAATATGCTTATATGGCAACATACCTGTGCTCACTAAACACACCACCCTGATAGTGGCTAATGAACAAGGGGAGATAAAGGCAAAATAACACATTTGCATTGAAGAGGAAGGAGATGAATGCAGGGAAATTCTGAATTACACAAAGCTCTACAGGGGAAAATGGTGTGTGAAACTGTCTTACAGAAATGGAATCACAACCTTAGTGTGATCTTTCAGCTTTAAGCTGGACACACTGGAAATGTATTAACACTGAAAAACATAATAACAATGTTTCTCAGAAAACCTAAAAAGGAAAATGCTGCCTTAAGAATCAGGATTTTAAGGACAGCTAAATAAACAGTAGAGAAAAACAGCCTTACCAAGGTGGGGATGCATGTATGAAAGCAAGTGCCTAAAGTGAGAAGCAATCTGCAAATGTGTCGTTGAGCTCTGCAGCAACAGTTTCCTTGCCAGGAATGATCATCTCCACGGAATATTATGTCTACAGGAATTGAGTAATTCATTTAATGAACTTATTCCAGAATCATATATTCTTAACACAGACATTCTAATCTGAGACACCTAAAGTGTCATTTGCTACACAAAGAGGTGTCAGCAAAACTGTCTACCTTTAACTCAGAAGTGTCTGAGAAAACACTGCTACATTTTAAGAATTAAGCAAGTGAGCAGCTTTCTAAGAAAGTCCCAACGATTGTTTGAACTGCATATTTTCTTCTATTTGGACCTTCTAGAACACTGCTCCTGTCATGTGATGATCACAGTATACTTCAGGACCTTCAAATTTAACTACAATTTCCTCTGAAGGAAACTGCACACCTACTGTTCTCATTTTATTGGATATCCAGGCATCAGCAACATGTCTGGAGCAAATACCAAGAAACTATCTCGCACAGCATCTGAATACAGTGGAGTGGGCTGTTTAAAACCACCCATGAAGATACACTTCTAGTCCCACTAATTCCACTCTGCAAGATTTACTGTTACAAGGAAAACAAATTAGCAAATAAAAAAAAAAATATATCCCTCTGTGCTAGGTAATACAATGTCAGCCTTTTTTCTGAAACTGTACCCTAACCTACCAATAAGCAACTCTGTCTAGTGCCTGTGACACATTTTCGTTACTTCCTGGATTTTATTATCTAGGTATTAGGTAATGAAACCATAAGTCTCCTGTATGCTAAGTTTTATTTCTGTACTACACAGATCCCTCAAGAGACAAGCCTATGAAATACACTCACTAGAGGAGAGGACACTATAAGTCTTACCACACAGCTTCAAGTCAACAGCAAATATTCTCAGCTAACGGAGCATTTAGAGCTCCATAAAGCCCATCTGCTCTGCAGACAGTTCTGCCTATAAAAGGTCAATGACAGGATCAGATCTTTTTCCACACTGGTTAATGAACTAGTACAAAGTTCCTAGGTGGCACTCACTCATCACATACAAATATCTTCAATGCTTCACTCCACCCATTCCAGCACTAAGCTAGAAGCTGCCAGTGGCAATTGCTGGCACCTGTAGCCACAATCAATGAAAGCAGTAGATGAGTTCTTATTGGTGGAACTATTAAATGTGGAGCAATGAGGGTCATAGGAAGTCATAAAGAAACAGTTTTTACAGGCAGAAGTACCAGAACATTTTCAAAAAAAGAAAGTCTCAAATTAGAGCATTCCCCATTATCATGTTTTTAACCCAAAACTGCATGGTTCTTACAAGACAGATCTCACACTCTTGATTTGTGACAAATTCAGTTAGTACTAAATCTTCCAGAACCCCAGAAGAAATAACCAGAAAGAAAAACATTCCAGCAATAAATTCAAAACAATATTTACAAGCAGATAAAGCCAAGGAACCGTATCAATTTTCCGTTAAAGAAAGAACAAACTCTTCACATTTACAAATTCACATGAAATAGCAAACTCAATCTTTATATTCTAACTAGAACCTAGCTCTTCCTTGGGTGTTCTCCTAAGCAAGGGCTATCTGGACTGGGTGAAAAAACTTGCAGTAAAAACTTGACTGCTCATCTGAACCCTACATTAAAACTTTGCCCTCTTCCAAATTGCTTAATATGATTCCTAGCTGTGAAAAAAACAGTAAGTTACAACACAACAGCTTGTGACTACAAATGGTTTTCATCCTGTTGAGTACGTATACCATAGGATTCCAGAGCACTCATCAGTAGCATGAGCGGCACACTTGACCATCTGATTAACCACAGAGATGTTGAGAGACTTTCAGCAATTGGCTGCCTCCAAAATAGATAAAATATATCTACAAAAGTGCTCGGAAGAGAATGGAATAATGGTGAGGCCCTAACAGAGCGAGGTACAGGTTCCAGGTCTATCTTAGCAGATCACCCTTCACCCAGCAGTACATAATACCTCACAACAGAGACAGTGACTGAAACTTGCAGCTGGACTCACTCCTCATATAAAGACAATTTGTCTAGCACATGAGTACAAGAATGACGAGGGGAGATGCAACCACTATGGTCACTGAAGCAAAGATAAAAACTTCTGTTGGCTGAGCTTTCATCTTAAAGTCAGTCGAATAGGAGATTTAGGCAACTGACAGAGAGGTTTATTGACAATTATGGGATTTTAACACCTACATTTCTGTCTTTTAATCCTTAACCATATCCCACACTTTGTGAATGATGCTTTGGCTCAAATACAAACAGCTATGAGATACAGTGCTTCTAGGCTGTTCCCAAGTGGTCTCAAAACATTTCTCATCCATAGGTAAATAAGCTAAGGCAGTGAACTCTGCTGTAAAGACATTAATAGCAAGATGTGAGGAGAAAAAGCATGAGAAACACTATGATAAGGACAATGATTATGCCACTTGCTCTACAGCATCTCATATGATCTATTACTGTGAAAATCAATTTTGTAGGCACAGGTTTGGTTCAAAGGAACTGTTGAAACCCCACTGTTATTCCTTCTAGAATGGAAGACTATCACTGGGGAGCTGTTCAGGGAACTCACTCTAGCAGATACTAGAGAGGTGTCCAAAGATGCTATGTCTTTTGTAGAACAGAGCAAATCTCAAATCCAGGTGCAATTCTCAACAGTCTCCTGCTCCACAAAACCCCATCCTTTAAACTTTACCTTCTCCCTCCACATCTCATTTAAAAACAAATGCAAAGATGAGAGAATCACCACAGAATTAAAGACTCAGTTCTCCCTACTTGTCCTTTTTAAACTGCAATGTCGATGTTTTTTGGGTGTACAGACTGCAGCCTAAACTCAAATTGAGGAGTTTCAGCATTTTCAGACACGTGAAGTTACCCATTACTTAGACCTGCAGTCTACCTTCAAGTCTTATTAACACAAGTAATCTTACAAGTCCCTTCCTGATAAAACATTTAATTCTTATCAATTAAGAGCTATAACCGCCATTCAAGTTTTTAATTTGTTTTATCTCAACTATTATTGCAATTTGTTCTTTGGCTCTGATATACAAACTTATTCTGGTCACATGCACTTTTAAAAGCAGCCAAAACAGTTTTCTTAGTTAGCTTACTGCCGTGTCACTTCTCTTTCTGCATCCTTCACCAGTTCCTGTTTACCACATGAACCACGATGGGATCTTACAAAGAACAACATATTCCTAGCCTTATTCATTACACTTATCCACTTCTGTTGTGTCCCACTTCTAGGCAGTATAAAACATCCATATTCTATTTTACCTACTTCTAATGCTACCAAGTACATACTTCTCATGGTTTTTTGGTTTCCTAAGGCCTCTCAAAAATTACTTCTACAGAATAAACTACTTTTTCATTATTGACATCTCTGACCAATAATAATCACGCAAATTATAAAAGTTACTTCTATTACAGATTATAAGTGAGACACCCAGCATTTACTTTTTCTTACAAAACTCATCCTTATTTAAAGTAACGATTTGTAGCTAACCAGAACTTCCACAAAAACTTCTAAGTTGCGCATAATCATGAAAAAATCATTAATACGCACATAACTAATCTCATAGCTCCCCTCAGTGTAAGTGTACATAAAATTTTATTTCTACATTATTATTAAAAACCTCTCACAGATAGCAAATTTTACAGCTGACCTAGATAACAAAGGTCACAAACCTCAATGAAACTTAGTTACATGCCTAAATAATGGAAGTACTAAAGGGCTTTATGCTGGTTACATTCTGTAAGTAGTTCTATATCTGGACTCATTTCAGCCAAATTAACTACAGCTACAGCTCTGACTATTACCCAGTGGCTTGATTTGGAAAGAGTGATCTGTCATGGGCAAAGGTATTTTAATTGCTTATAGATTCAGATAAACATTTTACAGCTCAGCAAGTGGAGGGAAAAAAAAAGTTAAAAAAAAAAAAAATCAATTACCCTCTGTATGTACACTTACTTGCGAGCTTTTTGAAACACCAGTAATAATTTGCAAAATAGTATCAACCTCAGCAACACACAGACTGATAGCTCTTCACCATTCCCCCCACTCACAGGAAATTTTTCTATCGGGCATCATGACTTACGATGCCATTTCCAAGTTCACAGACTGTGAGTACTCAAAGTCATACTACTAGATAAATTCCTTTGCTTTTCCATAGAGCAAAAATCAGATAGCTGTTATTTCAAAATAGCTGCCTTGTCAGAAACAAAGGAAAGACTGAAATAAATCAGCTCCAGAGCACCACTTGCTTCCTTAACTAAGCCCTTCAGGCCTGATAGCAGCACTATGGTGCCCATTAAGAACTCTATAAATTATTACTACAAAGAGTGCCTTAGGAGCATAGTTTAATGTCTCAATTTTCCTCTGGTGTTCATTGCAGTAGTGATCTAAACACAGGGTCTAGTCAAACAAAACATAAAATTATGTCAATGCGGCTGATAAACATCACATCCAGTCGCCTCTCCATGCACCAGAGTGACAGAAACACCACTTGCAGCAGCAAGGCAGCTCAGATATTTCAGGTGATTGCAAGAGCAAGCATTTAGCATCCTACAGGACTCACAAAATTTTCCTTCCTTAAAAAGCAGTGCTTGCAGTCTGAAATTTCACTAATGAGTAATTCAAACATGGATATTATGAGATCAAATATCATGAACATTACAGCAAAAAGGCATTTATCAGCACAGAATGTTGAGTCAAGCTAAAAGGTCAAGAGTACCAAGAGTCTTATTGGGCTCCAACAGATTCTATGGTTTCAAGCCAGACAGCCGAGGCTGTTACCATCTCCAGGTACTCATTCCACTTCTGTGCTTGAGACAATGCCCTCCAAGGGAGAGCATATTCAATCTGTTCACTTGTTTCTGAGTTTCTGACTCACGCCGCACAATGTGCCAAAACAGCCTGGTTAAATACCTCTACACGTTCAGTGCTCAAGCACTCAAAACTGAGCAAAGAACTCAACTGTACTAAAATTAGCCGATGGTTAACTCAGAGAGCATAAAGGGCTGGGGAAAAGGGGAAACAGCAGACCACAACTCAACTGCAAAGTCATCCATCCTAGATAATAATTCAGTGTGAAACAGAAGAATGTGTAATTTCAAGCAAGCCATAAATCCCACGACACCCAGATCCTGTGACAGTATTTACCTCAAGTCATCCTATTTATGCAGAAAAGGGAGCTTAACTAGGTGAGTTTTACAGCTGAGTATAACAGACATTAAAAGTTCATTCACCTAACAAGAAAAAAACCAAGTTACAGAAAAATTGGAAATCAATTTACTGGAAATCAAAACAAGAATTCATGCACTCTTTTCATTTTTAGAGAAAAGCTGATAGATTTTTTTTCTTTCTTATCAAAGAAGCTGAAGACACAAAACATTGCCTGAGATTAACTGAAGCCCTTCTACAAATCTATACTTTCCAAAACATATTCTTTATGGTTATACCTTCTGACACACAACTTAGCTCCTGGGATAGCATCTTATCTAACCCACCCTAATGTAAATACTCTCTACTTCCTGTTCAGTTGCTGCATCTTATGCTTTCCTTGCAGCAGTCAAGTTTGATCAACAATAGCATTTCAAAGTCCAGAGAGTTATGTGGATTCGGTATGACTACACGGATATCCTTCTTTAAGTCACAGTTTTAAGTTCATGAAATACCCTCCATAGCTTTACAGCAAGTGCCTAACAGTATTTTAGGTAGTGAACACAAAGCACCAGAAGAGTCATTGTTTTGAAAAATACGATTCTTTAAAAAGCACCTTTTTTTCCAATGAACGTGTTATCTTTTGAAGCCTTCAAATAGTTCCTCAATACAGATATGTAGTTTTACGTTACATGCAAGAAGGTATTCTGAAACCGAACTTACTGACACAGAAATAGGAAAATATGCAGCATTTGAGTTGTGTTTGAACACACGACCCTGTGGTTTAGGCTAAGAAAAGTACAGACTAAACCCAAGGCGGGCCTAGCACTGATACGAGCCTTCCTACAACTTCGTCCAACACTGCTTTGTTGCACCGTCGGTGCACCTGGGGCCGTCCCAGCCTCATCGAGCAATACAACTTTTACCCCCGAGCCCCGCGGCTGCTCCTTGGGCGGCCGGTTCCGCTGCAGCGCCCGGCTCGGCTGCAGGGCAGCGGGACCCCGGCAGCTCCATTTGCCGGCCAACAGCGAGGCGCGCAAGGACGGCGCCCACAGCGGAGCCCGGGATTGTCTCGGAGCCGCCCGGCTCCAAAGGGAGCGGGGCCGGGCCCGGGGCTGAGGGCCGGCAGCCCCGCCGGAGCGGGCCGGCTGAGGGGCCGCTGCCGCCGCTCATCGCTCCCCGCCCTGCGCTGCGGGCGAGCCGGGCAGGCAGCGCGGCCTGCGAGGGCCGCCCCCCTCCCGACGCCGGGACGGGGCAGGAGAGCAGGATAAAACTTCCGCAGCCTCAACTTCCCAGCGCCCGGCCAGGCTGTCCTCACACGCCCCCGCCCGCCCCGGGCCCGACCCGCTGCGCCCCGGTGGGGCGGCTGGGGGTGCCCCGGTACCCTCGCCCCCCCGGTCGGGACTTACCACGCATTTCTTGCCGA
>VRYO01001878.1:31570857-31581461 GCA_009812075.1 Sialia sialis
AGCACGAAGGAGAAAGACAAGAAAATGACGAAAAGGAAGAGCGGCCGCTGTCCCGGAGCTGTGGGAAACGCCGGGGCGCCGTGAGGGGCAGTGCTGCCCGGTGCTTGGGGCTGAGGCCGTGGGGAGCCTGGCTAACATCGCCTGAGCGGGGTATCCGGACCGCCCGCGGGCATGCGGGAACCAGCGTGTGCTGGAAGCCCTTGAGCTGTCAGTGGAAGCCGGTACAATTTGTAACCCGAAAGTCTTTTCTGGTTCTGTGGCAGAAGGGAAGGTTGCCCCGCCGGGGTGTCCGTGCGCAGCCCGGGGAGGCCGGGCGGGGCGTTCCCCTCACCGGAGGTGAATGGGAGCTGTTGCACGCTCTCCCGGGGCTAGCTGCTGAGAAACCGCGTATGCAATCAACAGCCTTTGTCAGCCGGGTTTTTCTTCCCCTTGCTTCTCTCCATGTGTCAGCAATCAGCTGCGATGAAGGTTGAACGCGTTTCAAAACCTGAGGACCCAAAGCGCTGCTGCTTATACTCAGCTTTCAGTTGTACACAATAAATGTTCACGTTTCTCACGTGCAGAGGTGAAAAACAGCTATCAAAGTGAGCTAGTTTCCTGTGGTTTTAGCTGAACAGTGTGTCTTATCCTCTGACGAATTGTCTCTCTGGAAGGTGAGGGTCCCCTACTGTAATTTACTGTATGTTGTAATGAAGAACTGAAGGAGTATAAGAGGAAACAAACCAGGGGAGACAAGAGAAGAACCTGGGAACCCAAGTCTTTATATGATGCTGTACTGACTATGTATCTTCCAAAAGATCAGGCAGGATAGCAGCCCCTTCTCTACTTACAGGTCCTTTTGCCTGTACCTAAGAGCTTGCAACTGTGTCCTAAAGTGTAAGGAAGGGAGAATATGGAAGAAAATCCTGATTTTACACCATAAAAATAGTTTGAAATGCATGCATATGCAGGACTCCTCAATCTGTAGGTCTCTCGGAAGTGACTTGAGTCTTAGTGTAAAGGAAAACCAGTGGGAACCAAGTGCTTCCAAAGTACTTCTCAGCAACCCTAGATTCTTCAGCTTTACACACTTTCTGTAAGGTGCTTACATTCTGTGTAAGTACGTGTGTATTTTACACTTAAGCTATAGAATATTGGCAGCATTTCTTTCATTGCAAATGTATGTAAAAAGATAAAATGCATGCAAGCACTTTACCAGACGGCATTTTGTGGGATTTTTTGTGGGTTTTTTTTTTTAGATTTGTTTGTTTGTTTGGTGTTTTTTTAATTTCTTAAACCAAACAATTATAGCTGAAGCCATTTTGAGGAAATTTACATGCCTCCCTTGCTGGTGGTGTAAATAACAAGAAATACAGTACACCTTCAAGGTATATGCTGGTACTATCCTCATCTTCTAATCACTTGATCCTTGATTATTTTTTCTCTTTAGAAACTTTGGATGTTTGCTCCTGTGTAGATCTTGCCATACTGCCTGGATGTTATAGGTGATGCATTTTGCTTCACATTGTTCTTCTCAGACCAGCTGGCTGGTAGTTATTCTTAGGGGCCTTTTAACCTTCAGGCTCTATTGTTAGGATTTTGTTTGCTTTTTTAATGAGGGGAGGCTGGAAAGGGAAGAGAAGAGGTCTATTTTCAGTCCCTGTGTTTCATGAATTATTCAAAAGCTGTTTCTGTTTTCATATCATGGTTAAACATCCAGTCCTGAAGGGAAGGGGAAATACCAATACAATTGATACATCTAAGGGATCCACTGAAAAATAGATTTTTGCCTTCGATACGTATATTTGCAATAATTTCAGCAAAAACTCCCGTTTCTGCGTAAAACATCCAGTTTGAAGGAAAGTGCTCTCAAGGAAAGCCACCAAGTAGAGTTACCTGTCTGTATTTTGAAGATGTAGGAGTGCTCTTGCTAACTTAGGGTGACTGCTGTTTATTGGAAGCTGTCCTCTGAATTTCTCACTGTGCTCCTTAGGGTTCAAATTGTGTTACCCATTGCTGATGTCTAAGAGCTTCTTGGGAAGCTGCTCTTCTTTTGTATTTTTCCATTTCAGGATACCAGCTCTTAGCACCAAGGTACTGGAATACATTGGATATTGCATAATGTATATCAATAAAAGTAAACATTGTGATTTTAAAGATCTACAGTACAAATACTTGTTTAATAAATAGATTTTATTATTCTCATCAGAGTTATCCTTGACAGAAAATTGAATTTTGTCTTTGAATGTGAACCTCTACAGTAATAGTTCATACTTTGAGTTTCACAGTTTAAAATAGTCACACAATTTCAGAAGTAACAATCTACAATTGAAAATGGAGTAGGAATGTGAGGAAAACTTTGTACCTAAAGTTAATTTTTCTAGTGCTATGAATCATACTTTAAAGATTTTTTAAATGACTGAACTATATAAGTGAAAAAAATTAGCTATCCAAGGATACATTTTTTTCTAAGTAGCATCACTTCATTTCCCACGTCTTGATCTTGTCACAGTCCTTGTTTTAGGTCATGGTTTGGTCTTCTGGTTTTCCCTAAAAGGAAGAGACAGTTCATTACACCTAAGAACAAGCAAGGGTGACAGAGAATATGCCTTTCCATGGGAAAAAAAGAATTCCTACCATCTATTCCATCTCATGTTATTTGCAGTGTTAAGTGGAGCAGTCTGGGACAAGCGCAAACCTCGCTGCAGCGACCACAAGAGTGTGGCTGGAGGAGATCAGGAGTAAGAGATGCCTGTGAGCACACAGGAGGGATATGTCAGCAGGGCAGCCCGGGAATGAACAAAAGTGAAGCAAGCTGTCCTTCCCTCAATCTCCTTTTTGGTTGGGCCTGTAGAAGACACCAGTCTGCTCGCTGCAAAACCGCTTGTGGTAACTGGAAATGAGGAACTGTCTTTGTGGTTGGAAGTGGGTTTGCAGCTGTGTGGACACAAGTTCTCTCTTTTGAGTAAATCATATTTT
The DNA here is from genome assembly GCA_009812075.1 of Sialia sialis. Taxonomy (NCBI): domain Eukaryota; kingdom Metazoa; phylum Chordata; class Aves; order Passeriformes; family Turdidae; genus Sialia; species Sialia sialis. The sequence continues at coordinate 31,573,816 of VRYO01001878.1, forward strand.
TCTCAACAGAGACCACATTGAAGAGGATTGGGTTTGCACTGTTACTGAATCGATGTCAAATAACATATTAATTATTTTACTGATAATAGCCTCATTCACTTCTACTCTCTGTGTTCTGAGCCTTTAAAAGTTGAGGAATCGCAGCCCTGAGAGGTATCTCCTGAGGTAATAAAATCATCTATTAAGTAAGGTTCATTTCAGATTCAGTCACTGAATTTCCTTTCTCAGAAATTTTGCATTATCTGCTTCAAGTGAGGAGTAATCTGGAAGAAAGAGGATCAAACCTATGGTGTTTTATTTTCTCTACATTGAATTTGTATGCTGTAGGGTTCAATAACAGAATGACATGATTTAGACAAAGATGATGGTCAAGTTTTATTGTAATTGGTCAGTAAAGCTTCTGCTGATTCCATGTGGAAGCGTGTCAGTGGGAAGCAGCCTCCCCTTGGTGGGCAGGCTGTGCAGCAGTGTTCTTGCCGCAAGAGTGAGCAGGCTGCAGCCTGAGAACCAATGGTACAATAACTTCTTTCATTTCTTGCACGAATCCTGTCTTAGGTGCCAGCTAGAACTTTTCCCTTCCTGTAGTGCCCATTGTATATGTCATTTGCTTGTATCTTTTCTAGCCCTTGTTTTGGACATCAGACTGCTTACTTGAAGAAAAGTAATTTGTGCTCTTCCAGTTTACTCAACATAGGATAAGGTTGGTTTTGCTTTGGATATAGAATTTGTAATTTGGAGATATGGGGATATCTAGCTCTTTTCAAGAGCTCCTCAGCAATTCCTTTGTGTGAAGCATCCATCAGACTATACTGCTCACCTTTTCAAGACTGTGAGGAAGATGGACCAAAAACATGCTGGAATATGAGGTGTCCCCTCTCTCCTCTTTCTTACTGATCGTTGCCTGCAGCAACTGTGCAGCAGTTCTATAGCTGCTCTGCAAATTAGAGGAAAACATTTTTCTTTCCCCAGCCCAGGTAGCATCTAGCCTTGCATTAGAGCTCATCTTCAAAATTGTATGGCACAGGGCTTGTTAAAGCACTCTTTTTTTCTCTTTGTAACTCAGCAAAGGTATGACTTCTTGAATTTAACACTCAGCGATAACCATGAGTGGAGTTAAAAAATTAATCTTGTTTTATTTGCAGATATTAAAGGGAATATTTTTTCCTTCCTGTAAGTTTCCTGACAATTTTTTAATTCAATGTATTAATGGCTCAAGACAAAGTGATTCTATACAGTATTGCTTTTAACAAAGGACAGGACTCAATTCAGAAAATCCCTTTAGTTTTTCTGTTCATCTTTGTCTTTTAGATATCCATTAATCAGCCACCATGGAGCTCAAGAACTTCACCAGTTAAAATAAAGCAAACGAGAAACATGTTCTTTCCTTACTGTGATCTGCAAATCTGTTGTTAGAGTACATTTCCTTAACAACAGAAATGTTGCTGTGGCTTTGAAACGTCAGTTCTTATTTGCAGTGTGACTGACCTCCCACCCTGATCAGCATGGTTCTGACCAGGAAGCCTCGTCTTTACTAAGAGGAGGGAAGCACAGGCAAGTGCATTCAAAATCCACCCTTTTTACTGTAAGTGCTAAGAACAAAGTAAATACTTGCTCTCTAAAATCTGCCTCGAGGTCAGTAGTTTACTCCCAACAGGTCAATGAGCAACTGGCACATATGTAATGCAACTCAGCAACAATTGCTTTTTGGATCCTGATGGATGACTTAATAACTTTTATATAATTTTTTTAATTCTTCTTTTTTTTTTTTTCTTTAGTTCTCTACCTGGCATGTCACAACCTTAAGGAATAGGCAGAACTACACCTTTGTTCTCCATTGAGGTTGTGCTGGGGCTCAGATCCTTCCTGCAGCCCTGTGCTGTGTCAGGGCTGGCCGTATCCTGGCAGACCTGCTTTGCTGCTGCTGATCTCCAGGAGGCCAGAGGCTGAGATCCTGTCAAAGGGCACATTTGGGTCCCGACCTGGGGCTTCTCTGTTGCATCAGACTGTCTCTAGTACTTCATGAATCGTTTTGCTTCTCTGAGGGTTTTACCAGTTGATGCAAATATTTGTGGGGAGGGGGAAAAGAGAGAGCAGTCTTTATGCATTGCTGTTCTTGCAGGTGTATGGCTCCACTTCACAGAGCAAAACTGAGAACATGCATATCTTGATCAGCCTCATTTTTGTGTTTGGGGAGGTTACTTATATAAGCTGCAGGCCAACTAGAGCAACTGGTATTATATTGTTTTTATAGGAAAAAGAGTAGATACTTTAAAAATCTAAAAGTTTAACAAATGTATTCTGTAGGAGTTTTAACATATATAAACAAAACAAAATCAAACATGCTGCAAACTGGCTTGAGAAAATGGATGAAAACTATCAATTTAATTGTTTTTCAAAACTACTGTTTTGCTTAGTGCCTATGATCCATCAATAAGAAAATGTGTAGTCTGTGCAGTTGTTTCACCTCTGAGAGAATGAAGTCTAAAAGTACTTCTTTGTTTTTGATTGCATTCTAGTAAGTAAAGACAGTTAAATTTCCTTAAGACCTTAGGAATATCTGGAATTTAGTACAGACAGCCAAGTTATTTTAATTGGTACATTCCTGGTTACCCTATTATTACTTTCAATTAAGGACTCTTCCCATGGTATGTTTGGATGGCACATGTGAATTATGTCAGTGCTTTATGTGGATATCTATTTTGCTCATGCTCACTAACTCTGCCTGAAGGAGAAGTTTTCCATTAGGAACATACCTACCTGACTTTTTCTTTTTCTAACTAAAATGCTGATATGTGTGTAACATAGCATTGCTTGAAGCCTTGTGTAGTTTTGATGCCCAACTGCCTTTTAAACACCTATGAGAACTCAGTGGCTGATCTGGGGAGGGAGCTGTTAAACTTGGAGAACATCCACAGCAGTCCTCCTCCTAAAACTAATCAGCCTTTAATAAATACTGATTCTGTGTGCTACAGCCTGAAGTAGTGAAATTTAGTTCTGTTTTTTATACTTTTTGACAAATAAATTTTGGAAGATGTGAAACTTTTTTATTCATAGATATCATAGTTCTTTTAGCCTATCATTGCATGTGTTAAAGTTACATATATATGTGTATATGACAGCTTTAGACATACCATTGTGAAATGTAGATTTGGTTTTGTAGTGTTTGCTGCTACAGCATAACATGTAATGCTGACTTGTTTTGTCCAGCTAGCTTTCTTGACCTTGAATTTTCTCGTGTCTATTTAAAATATGAAACCCAGCATTTTTATTTAAAATACTGTCACAATAATTAAAGTACAGCAAGTTGCTGTTCAATAACTAGAAACCTACAGCACAGCTAATAAGGCTTTCTGAGAACATACTTGCTACTGCTATAGCAGCTCTTTCACAGAGGTCATGGCAGGGAGCCAGAGGAGGTTGGTAGACAGCTAGGCAACCAGAAAAGAACAAGTTTGTCAGCATGTACAGCTGATTAACGTGAGGATAATTTTCCATAAGCATAGCCTGCAGTGTTTGCTTAAGGTGGGGGTGTTTAATTTTTCACTAAACTTCCTAAAAGCTAAGCCATTTTTAACTGTGGTAGAAAGGAATTTGTTCAATTCAAATGGAATAAGGTTCCATAAGATTTTTATACTATTTTTACTCTGCCTACACTTTGTGGTAGGCTGAGGTGGATTTCATATATAATGTTATTCCCATGAAGATACATTATGACAATTATTTTTGATAAGTGGTTTTATATCTACTAGTTAGAGTGATTAGAAAAAGAAAACACAAGAAACATGTAGTGTCAGAAGAGGCAGCCTTTACTTGTTATGTTCTCCTGCTTGTGAATGTCATCTAGATTGCCAACAGGAAATAAATTAACTTGCTTTTCAAGGTCGCTTATTGTTATAAATGTTTCATAAGTCTGTGGGAATATGAATGGTCTTCTAAATTTTATGGTATTTTGAAACCCAAAATCTCGGTTCAACTATAACTGAATCCTTGGGCAGTAGAAGAGCCTGGCTGAGGCTACACCCAAGCTGGATGAAACAGGTCACACGTTTTCACACTTGTGTGAGTTTTGGTCCATTTACTTATTTGGTTAATTGTCCACTTACAGCTTCAGGTAATCAAGTGCCATCCTCCCAGATTGCTCTCCTCAATTCACTCTTTATACTTTTTGGGCCTGAAGCTGTAACGGCCTTTGTTCTCAGGCTGGAAAGGGATTGTTTTATCTGACTAAACTGTGAGTAGAAGTTGCTAACACGTCATATGAAGTTCAGAGTTATATCCTAATGCAGTACAGAATTTGGAGAATAAGGACGCTAATGCTTAAAGCACTGATAGTTCCCATCTCCAAAGCAGATTTAGGTGTATTCAACTGCTGCACTGAATTTATACTTCTCCTTTCTGCTGCTCTCTCCATGTGCAAGGTCAAGGCTGAAAGGAGAATATTATCCAGGCCTGTGTCAAGCAGAGACTTCCTTCACACTGAAATAACCTGCTGTTTGCCTAAGGAATGGTATAAAACAGATAGACTAGAATAAATGCATGAACTCTAAACATTCAAAAGAGAAGACAAAAATCAATTCATATTTACACTGTTGGGTTTTTAGAAAATGAAATAATAACTTATTAAATTCTTAATACTGTTCTTGAATATACAGGATATTTGCCTAAGACTATAACTATGTGTGGTTTATTTCAAATATGATGCAACCCAAAACCTGCGTTCTGCTTAATTTTGCAGTATGAGCTGTCTTTATCCATTATTTATTGTGTTCAGATAGGAGGAAGATCATAATATTAAACAGAAAGAGCACAGTGGCTTTGTAGAAATGAGATGAAATGGAGTAGTAAAACCAGCAGTGCTTAAGTGTCTGGATTGAGAATTACTGAAGGGGAGATCCAAGAGTGGTTGGGAGTTGCCCTGGCAATGTGGCCTTGGAAAGGTGAATGCAAATCCCTGGTGAGAGATTCCCACTAAAGCCAGGGAGGCATCAGTGCCATTGTGCAAGACCCTAAAGCACCTTATCAGCAATAACGTGTATGATTCTCTCTGTCCATTTTCTAGAAGTGAATTTAGATTGGAACAGGTTCAGAGGACAGATAGCATGTCTGGGAGAATAGGAAAGAGGAGATGAGGTATCATGGCAAAGCAAAATGACAGGACCAAAAAAAATACATAAAAGTTTAGTATAGTATTCTTCCTGATCAATAAATAGGTATAATTTCTTGATATAATTGACTTGATATACAATTGACTGTTCCTACATGTAATTTCTTAACAATCAACAGTGATTGCACTGTCATTTTTCAGGTGGTAAGGGACTTTATGAATAACAGAGAGGAAATAATTTACTTTTTTTTATTGTAAAAGATGATGTCAGTTCCAGAAAAGTGTTTAGAAATTTATAACAGATGCATTTCTAGAGAAATTTACAGATTCCTAATTCTGAGGACAGTTTGTAATGTGTATCCAGCAGAATTAAGTGGGCACAAAATGATTTTGCTGCTTTAAAGCTGGAGCTCAAGACAAAGTGATTCTATACAGTGTTGCTTTTAACACCAAAGGACAGGACTCAGTACAGAAAATCCCTTTGAATTTTAGATCTCTTGCCATCAGAAAAGTAATAATAAACCAAATCACTGCTATGGAAGGAATTTAAAATCCTTCTCTCTGAAGTTGTCTAAAACTAATAATGATTTGGGGGTCTTTTGAAGAAGAGTAGCTTCTAAACAAATCTGTCAAATATTAATTTAAGTCTCTGTTTAGTCTACAGCAGTGAAATTGCTTTGAATAGAAAATACATGATAAAATATGTGTAATGGGTCTTGTCAAAAAGCTTTTTCATTCTGTTTTACATTTTCCAATAATAGACAATCTCCACTGCATTTAATAAAAAGTAGTAAAACTTCTGAAGCCAGAACTGATTGCTGGTTATTTTAAAAGAAAGGAAAGTTTATTACCTCTCTTTGCAGTATACTGCTCATTCTCTGAATCTAGAATTCCGTGGTTAAATAAAGTCTCTCTGGGAGGAATTTTCCATTGTGAGTCATAAGCATTGGATTGACAACCTTTATAGAAATTTAAATGCAGTCCTATTAAAAAGTACACTTCTATAGAAGCTGAGGGATAAATTCTGTCACTGGGTGCGGGGGCACTGAGGTGCAGTATGTGAGAGGATGGCTTGTAGACAGTTTATGTAGCTATGAGAAGCCACAAGGCTGGGATCTGCCAGGCTGGAACACCTGCAATATCCCATTAGGAGGACAGGATATCTAATGGTACAGAGCCCATCAGCCAGCAGCAATTATCTAAATGGTATTTGCCCACAGGAATAAAGCAACGGCCACAAAAATAAAAAAAATGTTGGGTTTCTTTCAATATCACATTAGAGCTGGATATTGCTCTTGCAAACATCACTTAAAACAAGTATTTCAGTAAAATGAAAATAGCTATCACAATACTTCCTGGCCTGTATTTTGAATGTACAAAATTTAGAAAAAAATTGCCGTCTGAACTTATTTTGTTTCTCCTATAACTATCAGTTTGGCTTAATTTTTAGTTTCTCCCTATAAACTGTGGGTAACCTATAAGTGAAAAATGTAAATGTGTTGGAAATTATTAAAAATTTTAAACGCTACTGCTGTCACAAAAAAAAAAAAAAAAAAAGCATAGGGCAAATGTAGTGCCAGTGTGTGACCATGATTTTTGAAGCTGCCCCTGGTTTCTGGGCTGGGCTCATGGTAAAGTTTTTGGACATGGACTCTTCTTGGTGGTGGCAATTCTCAGAGCAGTTCTCTAAGTCTACACAGCTAGCACTCCCGATATAATCTCTTCTGATATCAGGTCAGGCACATGGCGTTGTGCAAGTTATTTCTTCTTAACCTCTAGATCACTTAAGATCTGGCGCTGGTAGTAGCTTCCTGGGGAAGGGCATTGCAAGGTGATTGCAAGCTACATGTGTGAACACAAACCTCATGCAGCTCAGCACTGTGCTTCTCAGAAGACAGGAGTGCCAAAAGAGAAATGCCATGAGGCCCTGCCACTGTTACAAGAGTGTTGCTATTAACATTTTCTGTCTTGTATAATAGTTTTTGTCAATATCCACTTCTACATGTTATTTGTTAATTCAAAGCAAATTACTGCATACTACAAGTGATCTGCTACTCTAGCTTTCTCTTTTCCCTCAAAACCAGCTCCTAATAAAACATCAAAGATGTGCTTTGCCGTACGTATGTTTTTCTCTTTGTAAAACTGAATAGCTAAAGTTATAGCAGAAGTTTGAACAAGCAAATGAACAAAACTCAGTAAAGAATCTACACAAGTGAATTGTGTTTCAACACATTCTTCTGAGCCAGCAGAGATTTAAAGTATTTGGAAACAAAACAATCCATTAACCAATGTAGTCCATAAAATTATTCAGCCATGATATACTCCCTAAGATTAGCAGTGATTTCCCACCAGCCATAACCTCTCTCCCTGCAGCAAAATGGCACTTCACAGGTCTGTATCACTCCATATCTCATGGCAGCCCACGATCCAGAGAGCAGCACAGCTATTTACAGTTGGTTCCACTAAAGTTGCCATGTATTGCAGAGATGGGAGCATTCGTGCGTGTATATGGATGTATGTATAGTAATTTCACACATATAAG
>VRYO01001878.1:31585501-31601745 GCA_009812075.1 Sialia sialis
GTAGGATTCTGTGCAGATCACTGCAGGAGTTATCTGCACCTATGCTAATCACATCATTTTCTCTTTATAACCAAAGAAGAGAAATGAGTCATCTGATTTACTTGTGATATCTGGAACAGGTTGAGATGAACTGCACCTTAAAAGCAACTCTTGCTCCCTAGAGACTTCAAAACAAACTTTGGTGACCAGTTCAGGTATAGACATTTGCACTGGTGCTATCTAAATAGAGGTGGATCCCACGGAGGTGACTGAGCATGCGTTAATCCAGCTTGAGCACTGCAAATTTGCTCCTAGCTGTACAGCTGTTTGCACGTTAAACAATCTATTACTCAGCTTCCACAACATCCTTTTCTCTCTTTTTCCTATCTTTACAGTAGATTGCTGATAATTCTGACTAGTCCTTTAAAGAAGAAATTCAGGTATTAAAAAAAAAAAAAAAAGTCTGCAACGTGTAAGTTCTAAGAGTGAGGGCAGGGGTATCAGTGTTTAAGTTAATTGCTGTATAGCTATATTATTAGCTTTAAACTTGCAGGAACTTTACTAATGGTCCTGAAAACTCGTGAGTAAGGGCAAACCCACACATTATGCTTAAATCTAGTTTGGATAATTTAATTGAGGCTTAAATTAAAGGCTTAAATATGTAAACAAATCTTCTGCATGTGAATTTGAAGAATTTTGACTCACTTATTGAGTAAGATGTTGCCACTACAAATGTAGGCATTATTTTATTGATGAACACATTTTAGCTAACCTTTGGATTTTTTTAAATTTTATGGAGCTGACTTCATAATTATTTTTCAAGAATCTTTCTGACATTAGCCAATGTGTCAGGAATCTGTGTGGCATAGTAGGGAATCATAATTACTGTGCATTTTTTGCTTAATAGATCCCAGCTTTGTGCTAAAGTATTCTGAAGCAATAATTAGATTTTAGACTCAAAAGGCTGCTCTGTAGACAGCCTAAAAAGAAAAACAAAAAAGAGAGAAATAAAAGTAAGAAACAACTTCATTTGCTAAAGAAAATACACTTTCATTTTCACCCACAAGGTGGTGCTACTTCCTCAATTTAAATTCAATTTTCCTTTGTAAACAGTATAAAAATGGCATTTACCAAATTAATCCCTATGGAAAGAGTGAAGGAGGAGTCCTACTAGTGCCTTTAAACTAGCATTTAATTGGCATTTAAATGACATTTAAAGGACATATGGTCCTTGTGCTGCCCTCTGCAGAAAACTAGGATATATCCTGCCTGAATTCAGGGACATATTTGATAATTTGTGTGACAGAAATAGCCTTTTAGTGCATATGGTCACTGCCAGCTCTTCAGCAAGTCGTGGTGCTCCATCTGAGTGGGTTTCTGTTTCTTTCTGTGCACCACAAAAACGATTATTTAGCAAATTTCAAAGTTTTATATCCAAGGAAGTATACTGAAGATTGGTGATCTGCACAACTGAAATTTAAGAAGAATGAAGCTGCCAGTGTTTGTCTGAGAATCCATATGACAGATTCATTCAATATTCTTTTCAGAGCCATTTCAGAAGAAGACCTTTTGAGATACACCTTATATGGGTGAAAACCTGAAAGAGAAAGAAAAAACCAAAACCCTATGGTTTGTGCAGCACTTTGTCTGTAAAATTATCTTGAAGTCAGATGCTGCAAGAAGAAGAAAAAATAGCAAAAGAGGCAGTTCCTTGGCAGCTCTCTGACCCCATGCTTGGCTCCACTTGCTCATCCCCACTGGTCCCTCTGGAGGTCCTGGCCTTTGCCCTGACCTTCTCCAGGAATGTTCTACATGCTTCCCTGGTTTTTTGCCCTGTATGCTTCCCCTCACATTCATTTGGTAGCTGCTTCCTCTGTGGTCACCCCCAAAAAGTACAGGGGGGACAAGAGCATGGAGTTCTCCCTGCTTTTACTAGGGGTTCAAGTACTCCAAAAATAGGGTGGAATGATGGCAAAAATGTTGGACAAACTTGACATGTGCATCATTACTAGTACAACACATGAAGAAACTATGTTTTACTTTACTAAGAATAGAGGTGTAACGTGTTTTATCATGGAAATTCTAGTCTTTATTTAAGGTGGAAAAAATCAACCTTTCTTTTCAAATGAATTGTGTGAGTGATTCCTGCTGAAAGTCAAAACATGTAGCCTCCTACATCTCTCAAGCAATCTTGTGAGGCTTATTTTATAGTGTAACCCAAAACTGCTTCCCTTCACATGGATAGGAACAGAAGTGTGTGTAACTGAAATACTTTCAAGCCTTTTTATTGCCCAACAATTTCTTCTGAAATGTAGAAACCCTAACACAGGTGACAAAGCATGAATCCACCTCTAATCCAGGAAGCAAGTCATTGTCTCGGGGTAGTTCTGCACTCACACCCTGGCCAGGTGATCCAGTGTCATCGGTGTGGCAAGCCCATGTTCTGGAGGGAGTGAGTTATTCACCACCTGGGGCATGTCACCATCCCTGTGGGTGTCAGAAGAAATCCTGCAATTTGAATTGCATCAGTGTGGGATTCTGAGTGACTCACAGCAGTCTGATGACTCCGTGCCTCATTTGTTTCGGTGAGCTGCAAGCCCAAGATGTGTCCCAGCCTATGTCAAGCAGGTTGTTTCTCCTGCTCCTGATGGGAGCTCCCCACATGCATTAGCTGCCTGTGCTTGAAAAATAAAAATTATGTTAAAGATGAGACATTTTATGGAAAATGACTGCAATACTTCCTTGAAATCTGTAGTTGATCTTATGTGGCAAGGCACTTGAGTTTTGCTAGTTAAGTAAGATGCAAAATTACATTTAGTTTTTACTAAAATGGCAACAAAGGGAAGGAAAATAGAGGGAAGGGAGAAAGAAAACAGAAAAATTTTGAAATTAAGATTTTTAAAAGAGTTTTTAATTGGGTTTAATTGGAGTTAAAGCTTATTAAAAACCTCAGTGTGTCATATTTCTGTGTAGTTCCAATTTATAATACCATATTTTTATATTATACCATATTTTAGAGGAAATAGCCTCTCTTGGTATTCTTTAAAGTCATAATTAATGCTTCTTCTGTAAAAAGAAGTATTAGTTTGAGACATTTTATTTTGTAAAAATTGAATCATACTTCCTTGTGAATCAAAATGAAGCCTTCTGTTAAGAAGGGAAAGGAGCAAGGCATAGCAAAGGCAGGAAAATATAGCTTCTCTATCTGGATAGCTTTAGGAGCACATGATCCAAACTGTGATCTTCAAACCAGGAAAGACATTTCATTTTTGGTTTTATTTCCCTCTCTCCAATTCATGGAATTTTTTTTTCCTTTTTAATCTACATCTGATTGTTTGGGACAGGTTTTTATCTTGCTGCACTAAGCTGAGTGTAGCAGGGTTAAAGTGATCTGCCTGGTGAAGATGGAATCTCAGACAGAAAGCAGAAAGGATTGGAAAAAACTACTGCAAGGAAGGAAAAGAAGCTGGAAAGGAAGTTCATACATTAGAAGGATGGTTATTAGAGAGGCTTGAGGTGGCATTTTCCCCATCACTGATTGCACAGGGCTGCTGAGCCCTGCACACACAGCAGCACCAGGCTGCCAGGAACATCACCTGTGTGCTCTCTGTTGTAACAAAGGTCTGCAGTGCCACTGGTGCTGGTTCTCTCTTCCTCCACCCACAAAGTTTCATCTTCAGCACTTTTTAGAATCCTTCCTCTTTCTTCTCCTACGCAGAGAGCTTTTAAAAGGCCAGGGGGCATGACCAAAGCGAACACTTCTGCAAATATCTGTATTTGTGATATTTCTACTAGTGACAAACAAGCTTATGACATTCATCAATGTGAATGTTCAACAAAGAAAAGGATGGAATAATTTCAAAAAGCCAAAAGTGTTGATTTTATCAGTAGCTTACTGTTACCCTCCCTACTTACCCAAGTTCTGGTTAACAGCACAGACTTCTAAAGTGTGAGGTGTGTTTTGTGCACAGTGTGTTTCTGACTGTCACTTCTGTATGCACACACACCCACACACACAGAAAAGCAAACTTATTCTTCAGAAAAAAGTTTTTTCTCAACTGCTGTCTTATTATTTTCTATTAGCATTCAAAAGTATTTTTTGTTGCAGTTAAAAATTTTCTATTTCAATATGAAGAAAGAAGTTGATCTCCTGAGGTTTTTTTTAATGACCCTGCTTGCTTCCTTATCATGTAAGAAAATACTGAAAATTCATAATATGTGATTTAGCCACAGGCCTCAGCTTCTGCTTTCTGGCTACACAACAGAAACTGAAGAAAGTTGCAGAAGTATGTGGGTATTCATGGTTTTTCTTTAGCTTCCTCTTTAGTCAATATAAATTGGCTTTCTTTTTCTCCTTATTAATTTATCTCCTGCTGTTGCCTGAAAGTACCATCAGTCACACAAGGCCTATGAGTCAGCCACCTCTCTGCATGAAGCTGAACAATAAATTCCATTTCTTCCTCCTTGCACTTTAAATATAGCTTCATTCCTCTGTTCCGCTGGGGCAAGGTCTGTTATTTATTCCCTTCCTGTGTGGTTGGGTTACCGACTCTCTTTGGTGTGACAAGGAACATTAATCTGCATTCTTATAAAAATGAATCCACACATCTTTTTCTAAACTGGTGCCAAAATAATGCCAATATCACAGAAAAAAAGATGAGTAAAGTGTCCTTTCAGACATCAGTGACTCAGACCTGATAACTTGTTTCTTCAGACCACATATTTCTGTTTGACCAAGAGCAGGAACACCATAGATCTGATTTGGTGAGAGTTGTTAATAATGCATTAATTTCTCCAAAACTGTGTTCCGAGAGTGATAAACTTATAAATGTTTGCAGGCTTTGAGGTTTAAACATATCTGTCTTTTTATTGTAAATGACCATTGCCAGAGTAAGATCCCTGAGTGCAAAGGGCCCAGTATGCCAAATGTGTTCTCAGGGCTCCTTGCAAGAAAACCAAGATTGGCCAAACCACTGGGTAGATCCAGAGAATGTTTCTGAAGGGCAGGCTCTTTACATTTACCTATGGAATTAAACATTTGTGGAAATGCAGAGGCATTGGTGTAAGAGGTTCAGTCTTAAATGAATTTTTTGGTTCTTTAGCAAACATAAAGAAATGAAGGCGGGTTGTATTGAATTTCTCAGTATTAGTATTAGAGTAAGCATCAGGTGTTTCTTGGACAGAACATCTAACCATGTTGAAAAATTTCCATGTAACACTATTAAACCCCTGATCTTTCTCCTGATGAAATCAGATTGCTAGTCCAAACTTCACATTGTTGTTGACTGATTTGTAGCTGCCCTGGTATACACAGGACTGACCTTTTTTTCAGCTTAAAGCTGTGCACGCCCACTGTCCTTTCCTGTGTGACAGAAGTGTCACTCACACATAGGTTGTACATATGTTTTTCAGAGACACTCCTACATGAAAGAGTTTGTGTATACATATATATATATATATATATATATATATATATATATATATACACACAGTAATTTCACAATTATAAGCCGCACCTGATTATAAGCCGAACATCCGGCTAACTAGGTAGACCACGGGATTTGTCCATATATAAGCCACACCTGAATATAAGCCGCACTTTTTCCTTTTTTTTGAGCGAGGATCCATGTGTAACAAAGTAAAAAATTAGTAACAGAATCACTTCCAGTGGGGTTTGGTGTCAGGTGCTCAAGTTGCAAACAGTTTTCATAGACCAGTGAAGTCTTTAAAGGCAGCCCCAGGCGCCCTCCCTGGCTGGCTCTCATTTCTGGGTTGACATTTCAGTGGGATTTGTCCATAGATAAGCCATACCTGAATATAAGCCACACTACTGGGCTAGGCTGGATTCTTCAATGAAAAAGGTGTGGCTTATAATCATGAAATTACTGTATATATATGTGTGTGTGTGTGTGTGTGTGTGTGTGTATGTATGTATGTATGTATGTATGTGTGCTTTATCATCTGGGGGTTGTGTTGGCAGTCGCCTCCAAACAAAATGTGTTGGTTATGTTGGATTTGGTCCTGCAGGTTGAGGGAGAGGGTTATGACTCTGGATTGGAACTTGGGTGCTGGCAGCAGGGACCAAACACTTTTCTGGCAGAGGTGACCTAAGCATCCTTAGCTTCAGACTTCACCAAAAGCCTGTCACAACAGCTTCCCCAAAAAGATGATGGTGATAAGCTTTGACAAAAAGGTGGCTAACAATTGGTAACAGCAGGCCAAACTTGTCCCTGTCCAAACAGAAAACTGGGAGAGGCAGCTTACTCTGTCTCATGGTTAGCTGGATAGGTTCAGGGTGTGTTTTAGCTGTGGTTTATCAAGCCATAAAATCAAATGGCTATTATTTACGATTAATTGTGTTCAGAAAGGCAAGAGAGGGACCAAATCCTTTAACCCTTGAAGGGATCGATTTATAAAAGTATATAATGCTTAAAATGTGGTGAGCTAATACTTTCAGAAGTAGCAAACCTGGTTCAGTGCAGTCTTTTACCCAATGATAACTAGATGAATCACTGCACTGAAATTGCCAATAAATGAGAATGAAATATTTGAATATTTTTACAGATATGGACCCTTAGTCCCATGAGGCCCAATTAGTTAAATTGTTTTAACAGCATCAGTAAGTGCCTGTTTGCATTTTTAGGCAATGATGTTACTTGGAAATCAGATAAGCGCTCTTACTTCACGTGAACTATAAATAAAGTGGATTCAGGAGCAAAATTCAGTTCTAGATACATTTATGATCTTGAAATTAAATCCACAATCCACAGGTCTAATTAATCTGACAACATTTATTTTTAAAATGGTTATTGAAAGTCAGACTAATACTAAATTATTCCCATTCTCCTTCTCACCCTTTTATTTTTTTCCGTAGTTATGAAGCAAAAGAAGTTATTCTGCAGGGAGTGTTGAATTTTTAAAATAAAATTCTTTAAAGTAATTTTGTTATTAAATGCATATTCTGGGTAGAATTGTTATGCTACCTCAGTTGTTAAATTACTTGTGAGTTTTTAGAAGCCTTTATTGTTCCAAATGCATTTGTGACATGAGTTTTAATATATATTAGGACTTGGTCTTTTTCTTAATGTCTTTAAACACTGATGTTAATAAATACTTGGTAATTAATTAGAAAATATGCATTCTAATTATTTTGTCAATATTTTGAAAAAAACAAACACATCAGATCAGTTCTGTATTTGAGAACATATTACATTTTATTCAACCCACATACCTATTGGGATTTCCTGAGGCATTTCTTCCTTGATGTGTTGGAAGCTGAATTACAATTCACAGAATCACTAGGTTGGAAGAGACCTTCAAGATTGAGTCCAACCCATTTATCAGAAATACAACTGTAAATAAAAATATTCTTAGATGTATAATAAGAAGCTGGAGACAGCTGAGCTTTCTCTCCACCTCTAAACAAATGCTGTTTTGCATAAAATATAGCATTTTCTCTCAAATTCCTTCTACTGCATAGAACTTGGTTTCATTTCTAGTTCAAATAGAACCAAAGCATAAGTGTCTCTCTGAATCATTTATCCAAATGTCTCCTTGCAGTTCCTCCTTGTCTGATGCAGCTCATCACTCCTGTTCCCCAGAACATTTTCTGCACGGCTGCCAGGAAGGAGCAGGACCTGGGAAGGCTCCTGATGTACATGCCCACCCCCTGAGTTCAGGGTGACAGAGCAAAGCTGCTCTGGGCTTTTATTTTTAGCAGAAGTTTTGTATGGCACAGGAGGGATGTTGGCATGAGCTAGACTGCAAATCCTGGTGTCATTCTTTTCTCTGTCAGAATTATATATACACACACAGGCATCCTTTGTCAGAGGGTGGGAATCAACAGCTGCTGACTCATGGCAATTGTTGCATCTCTCTCATGATCTCCATTTCCCCAATATCAAGTGAAATTACAATATTAAATGAAACAAAGGATATTTCAAATTTCTTTTTCTTTACCACTTTAGTCAGGGAAAGCAGCATTTTCTACTGGCTTATCTAAGTTGTTTCTTCCACCCTTCCACTCTATTTTAAATGTGTTCAGGTCTGTTTTTTCACTGTAGCAAAGATTTTACCAACAAATATATATAACCCAAATACATGTGAACAGCGTATGCATATTTTACTCTTATATACTGATAAGTTATTAATATTTAATTGGGAAGTTATTCTTCACATGGTGTTTTTGAACAGAGAGAACAAAGAGATTAATGGAAAAAAATTCCTCACAAATTATGCCTCTGTTTTGCTTCATATTCTGAGTGCAGATAAGAAAAAAATGAAATGTTTAAGTGAAGTGAAATGAGATCTAGAAGAATGAACGTAAAGGAGAGGGTATATAACTGCAGATTTGTCAAGGCTGAGCTGCACAGAACTGAGGGTCCAAGGGGATGCAAAAAAGGGTAAGTGTGTATTACGGAGGAGGTGAGCAGTACCTGCAATAGCAGCCACCCTCCAAAGAAAAATTAATCTAGAAATTCATGGAGAAAGAGGCATTTCAGACAGGTGTCAGATTGACCTCTACTTCCAAGCCTACAGGCTGAGATAATTTGGCTTAAAAAAGAGATGGATGTAAGGCCAAACATGAAAAGCTGTCTAATTTTACCCTTTGTTCTGTAGCCTATTTTAGGCAAATCGATGGCCCTTTGTTTTGAATGAGGTGTTGCTGAGATCTGGCAGCTGCTCAGGAAGAGCAGTGCTTGCTGGCTGCTGGCTGTGCTCTGGATGGGACCCTGAGCTCTGCTGGGCTGTGGTCGGTGCTGAGGCGTGCCTACCTCAGCAGTGCTGCAGGGCTGCACTTCTGGCATGCCTGGGACAGCTGCTAAATGCACCCTCTAGCAGAACTACTGATGATGTTGGCTAACAGTCAGTAATCAAAAGTTATTTCAGCATTTCCCATTGTGGGAATGGAGTTCAAGCCCTCACTGTCTGTGCAATTACATGTTCCTCTTGATAGCAAATGTCAGCTTGAGAGGGGCTCAGGTTTCAGATACCATCTCAGAAATCAACTCATTGGTGGGAACAACCTGCTGAGTAAAAGCCAAGAAAAAAGAGAGTTATGCTGCAAGCTGAAGAAGCAGTGCAGGAGAGATCTTCTGTACATGCCTCAGCCTTGGGAAACCTTGGTTTAGAGCTCAGTCAAGGATGAGACACAGGCCCATAGGAAGCTTGCCTTTATTATTTCCAAGGCTCAGGGAGCTACTTGTTTCCTATTTAATCCAAATAGCTTTGCAGATTCGGAGACAAATGTGGCAACAACAATAACAAAAATATCTGTAGTTATTCCAATAATTCTTTGCACTTGTTTCCTGTATTTGTTTCTAATTTAATACTTAAATGGCACCAGTCATGCTCGACAAGATGAGGAAACCCAGGCTTTCCTTGTTTTACACTTCACAGTTCTCACATGGGGATATGGACATTTTTGACCTCTTAGTCTGTATTGTTAGGGCACACAAATGCCCTTGACCATCTAGATAATCCCTAGCTCTACATAGGGACTCTTTCTATCCATCACTATATCTGATGGGGGCTTGACTGGTCATGAAGGGGGCATGTAGCTGTTGAAGCTGTTGTCATGCTGAACTACAATAATTTCACGATTATAAGCTGCACCTTTTTCATTGAAGAATCCAGCCTACACTAGTAGTGCGGCTAATCATCAGGTATGGCTTATTTATGGACAAATCCCAGCGAAATGCCAACCTGGAAGTGAGAGCCAGCCAGGGAGGGCACCTGGGGCTGCCTTTAAAGGCTTCTCTGGTCTATGAAAACTGCTTGCAACTTGAGCACCTGACACCAAACCCCGCAGTGGCACGATTCTGTTACTAACTTGTTACTTTGTCGCACATGGATCCTCGCTTTTAAAAAAAAAATGTGTGGCTTATATTCGAGTGTGGCTTATATATGGACAAATCTCGTGGTCTACCCAGCTACCCGGATGTGCAGCTTATAATCAGGTGCACCTTATAATTGTGAAATTACTGTTTTAAAAGCCTCTTTATAGAGCTGTGATATCACTGATCCCTTCTGCCCTTCTATGGTCACTCACACCATCCCATGGCAAGCAGACACTGGGATCAGGCAACAGTGGTCCCTGGGGTCAGCTTCCATTTGTCATGTTCAAGGAATAGCAAAGACTGAGCACTTCATATTTAGTTTTAGGGAGAATTATGAACAAATGATAGAATCACTAAATCAGCTTGTAAAAGATCATCCTTGGGGAACATCACTAGTGAATAGCTGCCCACTGGATTTGAGTCCATTCACCACCAATTTTTGGACTCAGCCATCCAGCCAATTTTTAAAATAACTCTTCCTGAACTATTTTGTTTGCTTGGTTTTGCCAGCATTCCCTCTTCTCCCTGTGCTGCAGTGACCTAGATATCCCTTCTGCTAATGCCTGTCGCTGCTGAGTCCAGAGTGTGTAACTCTCAAAACACAACTGAATTCCTCTCAAACACCAGTCTGGTCCATCCCATATCAGGTCATAAGTGCAAGTGATACAAAATTATAACAGAAAGGGCCCAAGTAATACATCTACCTTTTAAATGAATTTATTTCCTTATTTTACAATTACATGATGAGTGTTTAGGTAAAATTCTTCTCTTCAAATGCCCTCAGTTTCTCATTAGTTAAAAGCCCACTCATTAGGAGGAGCACATTCCTGGGACAAACACATCAGCTGTTGTAAATTGTTTCAGCAAAGTTTTCAGCTATTCAGTAATTTTGTAGAGGTAAGTGTCATGTTATTTACTCAATTACCAGTCAGTGAAGACAAAGTTTTCACTTCTGCTTGTAGTCTACCAATTAGGAAGAATTTCTCTGTTGTTTTCTGTATCATGTCAATTCTAGACTATATTTTATTTCTTTGTTTGTATTTTTATCTGTCTAATAGCTATTTGGTACTTAACACTCCAATGTGTAACAGCAATTTTAGGTTAGAAAACTGATACTGAAATGCAGTTTGTGAATAAAATTCACATTTCAAAAAATTAAAGACTAATATTTTGACTTTAAGGATATTTTTGAATTTGATTTATCAGTTTAATACTTAAATGCACTGGGCTGTACATGCAGCACTGCTCAACCAGAGGGCAGCTAATTATATGTTGTTCAGGTATTTAACCCCATATGAATAATAGAAAACACTTATTTCTTTAGAAGAAAAGCATTCAAGGGAATTGTTTCCAAATGTCAGTCACACCTATGAACAATGCATTTTAAAATAATCTCAAAAGGAACCCAAAAGGAGATGCAGTTCATTGTTTGAAAATGAGTTCTATTCATTAATGTTTTGTGTCAATGTATTGTGCTGTGTTTTTGTAGAGCTAGAGGTATTTAAAATTCATTTATTTGAAACAATATAGACAACAAACTAAGCTGTGTATTTGCATGCTAATAAAGTGTGAAGTTAATTTCACCTCAAATGCTTTATGCATATTTTCCAAATTGTCTTGTTTCTGTCACTGAAGTGTAACATTCCCTTTTGTACTATCCAAAGAATAGTAATTATTTACTGCAAGCAGAGATTTACACTGGAAATACACAAATGTTTTAAGAGTTTGCCAACATATTAGGACTTTTAGCTGACTAAAGGATAGATTTTTCCTCTCACAAGATTATAAATGCTTAATAACTTCATGAATTCAACTGGAGTATTTCCAGATTTATACCCCTCAATTAATTTCAATTGAATTTTCTTGAATTACACTATCTGAAAGCATAATTTATCTTTGTGGGAACTAAAGTTAATTTAGCTTAGGGCATTTTCTCAAGAATAAGCCAGGGCCTGATTGTAGGCATTCTGTCTGTTATCAATTTGACTTAATTTTCTCTCTTATAAGTGCTTCTAATAACAATAAACCTTTCAGAAAACGAATGTGTGAATTTAGCAGATGGTGTGAAAGAAGCTAAACTATTATAAATGCTTTGCAACAATGTAAACTCATGTATTATTTATTGTACAGTATTTCCCATTCATACATCCTTATAAGCTATTAAAATTCCATGCCAGAAGGTAGCATGTATTCTATTAGTTCCAATTAATTTGCATGGTCTTTAGTTAAGAATTTTTAGTAGTAAAATTAGAAGGAAAATCTGTAATAAAAGGTGAGAACTTCTTTGCACAATGCTGGGGGTTGGCACTTTAATTTTCACCCACTGAGGGTCAGAGCCAGAAGAGTGATCTGAACAATGCCAAGGACATTAGTCTTAATTATTCAGGGAATTAAGGCTTTAACAGCTCTGATAATCAATATGACTCCTCTAAAGGTATAACCCACCAATTTATTTTTTTCCCCTTTATTCTTTGTATATGGAAAATAAAATAAATATTAAATTGCATGTAAGTTCATACTTTTGACATTAATTTTGCAACTTTAAATATTCAAAGAATAGCTTTGTCTTTGGTTTATAATGCGATAGAAGCAGATGGACTGGAATTGAAAATAACAATGCATCAGGCTTTTGCATAAAAATATTAGATCAGTTATTCATGTATAAATGCAAGCTAAATTCATGTATTTGATACATGAAATGGTATAATTCTCCAGATGTTACATAGTTTCTTCTACCAAAATCTCAGTCTTTCAGTAACTGAGAAAATATTTGTGGCACATGTATATTTAATCTCCATCTACTGCACAGACAGATTTAAACAATATTACTTGATGTTCCGCTGGTTTTCCAAGTGTCATCAATAATCTGCAGTGATTTAAAATGACAACACAATCTTTTAAGTAGAATAATACAGGGAATCATGATCTGTGTCTTTATTTTCCCTCTGTCATTGTTCTGAGTAGCCCTCAATCTTGCTGGTAGTAATGAAACAGCTTGGTATAAGAAACAATATTCGTGAATATGTGACAGTCTGACCTCTAATAGCTAGAGACAAAGGTAGATGAGGATACACCAGGACATGGGAAATACTAAAATGGTTATTTTCAATAATTTCAGGCCCCATGGGAACAATATCTTATAAATACCAGGTTTTTTTCCTTTCATTTCCAGTCTTCCTTTCAGTCTTTTCTCTCATTTAAGGCATGACACAAGTTGCACACAACAGAAAAAATAAAACTGGAAATGCCTAAGTAAAACTTTGCCCTAAAAATTATTTACTGTAAATCTGTGATATGCACCAAAGAATGTCCTCTGGCATTTTCCATTTGCTTTTACATGAATTATCCACAGTTCACAAAAACAACAGCAATGATAGCATATGCCTAGATCCCCATCTCCTTGGTCTTTGACGAAAAAGTATTTCTGTTAAGATGGTGTTCTCTGACTATTTTTCCACTTTACTAATGCAAGCCATTATTCAATAAAAACAGGAAAAGCAAGACTTTTTGCATAATTTTCAATCAGAAAAATAACAGCAGAGTGAGATCAAGACAGAGGCAGGCTGGATAGATTTGGTCATTCCTGGATTTTTTAAGAAGACAGAGAAATATACAAACATGTGTAAATAAACACATTATAAATACATATTTTATAAATATATATAAATTATACCTCATAGGGAATAATGTATCCACGCACAAGATTTCTAAAATTATTTGCAAGCAACTTTGAAATGTGATTGTCTGGAAAAAAAACCCCCTTAAATATAGTTGAAATGTCTGTATTTTTTAGCTGTAACAATAATTTCTACACCAAATGAGGTCAGCCTATATTCAAAAAATGACATTTTTTGTTATCAGATTTCTTTTCCTAGAAAAATATTTTCCAATGAATATGAGAAATACTAGTTAAAATTAATATGCTATGAAACAAAGTGTGAAGTATGCTCAGCATTTGCAGGACAGGAGTTAATAGCACATATGAGAGGCTGGAAAAAAAACATGGAAAAATGTTGCAAATCTGGTTTAGATCACACAACATGACTCTTTTGTTGGAAAAATCACCTTTCCTCTATGAATTAACTGTACCCTTTCCTATTCTGGATCTTAAATTATGTTAATCAGATATTGCTTATGAGGGAATCATAAGTGGCTGTTACCATAGGAACTGCAGGTTTTGGTGGTTTTTTTAGTTTGTTTCTGAATTTTGAAGTAATTATTGAGCTGAATGGCAGATGTACAGTATAATGCATACTTCACAGATTAAACCAATCACCTTATAGCTAATTGTATGGACTATACTTCAAGTCAGCACATAGAGGAGTATAAAATAAGAGGATGAATTTTCCAGCTGTTATGAAGTTGTGTTGTCTGGTTATATGACCAACATAAAAATCAAAATAAGCAGCAGCTGAAGCACCATGTGTTGCAGTAAAAAAATGCTGGGATAATCAATAAAAACCATTAGAGAAGAACTGTCCCTCTAGAGAACACCATTGATCTGTATTGGAACACATGGTGTGCAAATAGGTTTCTTTAGCATGAGGGTCTATGTTTTTGTGAAGTTTAGGTGGTATATTTTGTAATCAAAGTGTGCAAATAAGATGTCTACTTCAGATGTTTTCAAATGTTTGGAAATCAAAATAGAGTGGAATTCTGACTAATAAACACAGTTGAGTACAGGTTGCACTGAGTTTACAGCAGTTGCTTGGGAAAAGTAAATGTTTGCAATTTTTACAAAAATTATGGGAGGAATTTGCAGAAATGAACTGATCTTTCCTATTCAAGAAATGGCAAAATTCAAATTGCTGAAGGATATATTGAAGTCCAGTGAAAACCTGCATCATCCTAAACTATATAACAGAAACTGAGGCAAATAGAAAAACACATGCTATTTTGTGCAGTGAAAACATGATCCAGAATTTCCTGACTATAGTAAAAAAAGCCTCATCAACTTCACAAGATTGTGATCAGACCCCATTTCATTCACTTATGAAGAAGACATTTTTGTTTTTAGAATATAGAGCAGAAACTCTGAGAGCTCTGAAAACACTGTAGTGCCACAGAAAGCTCTCTGCATGTTTGAGAAGTTAAACTGACCATGATAATGTATCATTGAACTAAAAAAAAAAAAAGAAAAAAAAAGGGAGAATTTGAACCAACGTGGATAATGAGCTTCAGGGATGAATTGTTAGTGTCTGTGCTCATTAAAAACAGGGATTAAAGCAGTCCAATTAGTGCCCATGCATGAGAGTAAAAAGGACAAAGTCCAAAGAAAGAGCAATGGAAATTGTAATAAAAGATGTTTTGTTCTTGTTTGGAGGTTCCTTCGTGCATTTGTGAAACAGCAGATAATTTATTTTCTCATCATTCAGAGCTATAGGCTTTGTCTTCTTCTTTGAAAACTTGTTTCCCCTTTCTTCAGAAAATGTTTTAAAGAAAAAGTATCTGTAATTAAATTCCCATCTGCAAATAACACCAGAATTAATTGTAAATTAATGGAACTATATTGGAACTTTTTCAAATAATGATTTTTTCTTCTAATTATCTCCCCTTTAAGAACTGTGTATATGGTAATGTCTCCTGTGTGGAATTAAAAGTAGCATGAAAAGTGAGATGCTTTGCAGTGAAATGCAGTGCTATAATTGCAGTGACATGATTTAGACATCTAACAGGTAGGCATGTTATCTATGCATTTACCATCTTACATAGATTAACAGAGATAGCTAGATAGCTAATTCCATGTAGCTTTAAATAAAGAATTTACAGCAACTTTCAGAGATATAAAGTATTCTCAAGAGGATTCTGAATGACTGCCCTTGACCAGATCCTAACTTCTAAACAGCTTGAGCAGGATTAGACAGATTTCTGCCCTTTTTTTGTGGGATTCATCTTGCAGGTGCAGAAATGTCTAGAGTTGAAAAACATGTCCAGCCTTCTTCACAATTTCAAAGGTTTGTCAATTCAAATCCTGAGAATTATTCAATTGAATTATTACGTCTCATTTCCTGACATAAAGATTTTTATTTTTTCACTTGTGTTTTGTCCTGAGTTACCAGCTCTAGGGGTGAACCAGGTGGCATCCAGAGGTCCCTTCCAACTTCAACTACTTTTATTATTTAAATTACTCTTAATTTTTAAAGTCTTGTCAGTGACTTTAAAGTCTTGTCAGGTAACAAGAATTGCCCAGGAATTAAAAATACATAACTTAAAATTACACTGCAATATTATCTCCTGACCTAACTCTGTTATGATTTATTGTCTGCAGTGTTCTAAAGTCTAGGGCTCTCAGACCCATACAAGAACTGTACTGTATTAGTCATAAATAGCTGACAAAATAATCTACGTATATGTACAGTAATTTCACAATTTTAAGCCACACCTTTTTCATTGAAGAATCCAGCCAACCCCAGTAGTGCGGCTTAT
>VRYO01001878.1:31644144-31657925 GCA_009812075.1 Sialia sialis
AGTCAATTACCAACTTGAACAAGTGCTCAGCACAAATCTGGCCAACATCTGCTCCCACTGAGGCTCTGCAGAATCACCCAAGTTGTGACTCCTACCAGATGTACTGACTGCCATCTTTTGGGTAACACCTTCAAATCATTTATAGCTATTGCCATCATTTACAGCACTGGTCCAGGGGCTGGGTCAGATCTCAGCAGCAAGCTATAAAGTTTAGCTTCCTTCTTGCTTCTGCTGTCTGTATTTTATTTTGCCAACTTCATACATTAATCTAGGGCTGCAAGGTATTTTGAGTAAAGCAGAGTATTCAAGGCCAAATAGAAGACCTAAAATAGTCTTAGGCCTGGTTTTCTTTTTCCCAATGTCTGCATATCTGAGGCTGCTGATCAAGCTGCTTTCATTAGACACCCCTGATTTTGAAGCCCAGTAATACGGTTTATTTCATCTTTTCTTACTATTAATTTTTTAGTCGTATGGAGGATGGATGGAAAAGAATGTTTGAAAGATGTCACACTGGCATCCCTCCATCTTAGATTCCTACCTCTCGTCAGCTTGGCTTGCACAGCAGGTCTGCTGCTCTTGGCTGAGTCTGGAGCAGCAAGCTCACAAATGGCCCAGGTGGAATTATCTATTTTTAAATTGATTTCTGCATCAGCAGGAATTGGAAGCTATTCTATAAATCCAAAAAATGCTTTAAATCTCTCTCATATCCACTCTCACACCAAACTCACATCCTATTTCCCTGAAGTTAAAGTTTTACTCAGAGAAATCTGCTTCAGGTGGATCAATTTCCTAGAATGCATTCATTAGTTACTGCTGGCATAGCACAGTGAAGGTGGAGTGTTACACAAACAAGTAATAATGCTGCTAATATGTGCTATTATTAAGGCTATTAAAATAGCAGCTGGCATTGCAAAAAAAAAATAAAATTGGTGTCATTAAACATATATTAGGGCTTTATAATGAACAATCAGCATGACTGGTCCTGTGCAATCTTGGCACACAGAGTTGGAGAGGAACAATTTAACTTGGCAGCTTTGTAGTGACAGGGCTGTACAGTGTGGTGGGAAGTGAAGGCAGAGCAGTGAGGGCAGTGGAGCCAGCCCCTGGGTGCAGCACTGCAAGCAAGGTGAGCTGGCAGCACTGTCTGCACCCCAGTCTGCCTCACTGCCCCTCTCCCTGCCAGTGAGCCCTGGGGCAGGGACAAGCACAGCCTTGTCATGCACCTGAACCCTGCCCAGGCACAGTGCCAGGCTGGGAGGAATGGGGAAGGTGACTGGCAGATGTCACTGCAAGGCGAGTTGCTGGGCTATTTGCTGGTTGCCATCAGAAGGCTCCTTGCCTGGTGTATTTGCTGACTCCTACACACTCACTATTGCTTTTCAACACCTGGAGTATTTCTTCCAGTGCTGTCTGCCAAAATATAGAGCACAGAAGAAACACAGAATTTCACGATTATAAGCAGCACCTTTTTCATTGAAGAGTCCAGCCTACCCCAGTAGTGCGGCTAATCATCAGGTGCGGCTTATCTATGGACAAATCCCAGCGAAATGCCAACCCAGAAGTGAGAGCCAGCTGGGGAGGACGAAAACTGTTTGCAACTTGAGCACCTGACACCAAACCCCGCACTGGCGCGATTCTGTTACTAATTTGTTACTTTGTCACACATGGATCCTTGCTTTTAAAAAAAAAAAAAAAAAAAAAAAAAAAAGGCGCCTTATTTTGAGGTGTGGCTTATATATGGACAAATCCCGTGGCCTACCCGGCTACCCGGATGTGCGGCTTATAATCAGGTGCAGCTTATAATTGTGAAATTACTGTAATAATTTTCATTTTTTGAAGAAACACGTTTGGCTGGGATTAGTTTGTAGATAGATTTCTCCAAGCATTCCCAACTTTTTTCTGACTGAAAATTTAGTCTGGCATTTCTTTTCACATTCATGGCTACAGATGAGATCAAATAAGTGACATCTGAGCACTGAATACGACCTTTTCAAAAAATGGCATGTCTATTTTGAGGATGCTGCAGGTCCAGACACAGTAGATTTTCTCTAGATTTTCTCAGGTCAGATGCCAGCACTTCCCAAAGGTGCTGGACCAGTGATCAAGGCATTCTGTTTGAATGTGTGAAGAAATGACTGAAAACACGTCAAAAAGAGCTTGAAATGTCAAAAAGAGCTTAATGTCTATTGTTTGTAATAGCTGGTGGCTTTAAAGTCACTCACATAATGTTTCCAGTAAATACCTGCTCTTTTATAGCTTGTCCATGAATCTTGAAATGCTTTACTAAGCCCTAAACAATCATTTTACAGATAGTCAAACTGACACCCAAAGGGACAGTTTTGCTGATGGCTGAGCCATGAACGGGGTAAGAGCCCTCAGAGCCCAGATGAAGGGCTATCCCCAAATCCAGAGGAAGAACAGGGTCTCTCCTTACTGCCAACCACTGCAACCGTGCATTCTGAGAAGCAGACACCAGGGAGGGTGCTAAGGACAAATGGTCCTCTCTTTACCTCAGAAGTCTGCTGTTTTCCTTGGGGTCTTTCCCATTTGTTTCGGTGCCTGTGCACTGGCAGAGGTCTTGGAAGAGCAGTTATGGCACTGTTGCACTCATGATCCTATCAGCAAAAGCAGCTAAATGGGAGGAGTGGTACCAGAAATGACATATGGTCCATCTCCACTGTGCGCTTTCATTCATTCATTCAAAATAAAGAAATCACAGACTTGCATAAAAAGAAATACAACCATGGATTGCAATTAGCAGGGCTTTCCAAGGGAGGCTATAAGCAGTTTATCTGTCTTAACTCCTTTACTAAACTATATCATATCCTTCCTTGAATGCTTTCTAGGTGTTAAAAGATTTGATTTACCCTTCCTCCCTATACTCTGACAATGACTTAGAGCAACTCAAGCAAAGGCCCCTTACTTTTGAACAAAAATGCCACACAAGGGTTTTAAAATATTCAGTCCCACTCCAAACTCACACCTGGTTTAGCCAGTTCACAGCACCATTCCCAGCTCTCTCACCAGCCTGCTCCCAGTTTCAGCTGCTGAATAAAAAAGTCCAAAGTTCACAGTGTTAATACCTGTCCTCCAGACATTAAAGCACTGTGAGAACTGTCTTCTCTACTTGTTTAAGACATTATTTCATATATATAATTCAATGCAATGGAACTACAGTGCATGAAAAGGTGTTTATGTTGTCACAAAACCTATGAAATGAAAATTTGCTTTAGTTGTAGCAGACTACCTTTACTTACATGGTTTCCCTATTTATCAAATAGAATGCAGTAGCTGAATTTTATATTAAAATCTTTAATTTTTTTAGGTTCTGTCATTTTTAGGGATAGGTTACTTACACACAGATTTATTGTGTTTTCTGAGGCATTCAATCTTTCTGAGCGGGTCAATCAAATTCTTTCAGTCTTCAAGGCAAATGTTAATGGAGAAAGATGTAAAATTTTTTTAGATATGTTTTCTCCTTTGAATAAAATTTTCTGTTTCCTCAAGAGGCTTGCTGAAGAAAACTTACTCATTAAAATATTAATTGGAAACAGACAAAAAAGTGTTATGAATAGAGTCTCCCATCTACTGAAATCTACCTAGAGGAATGTGATTTTCTCAAATAGACTTTGTAGCACTGATCAACTCACCGTATTGAAAAACATGATAATATTTTACATTTTCTCATTTCTCAGTGGAAGATTTGATGGTGCAGAAATTAACAAAGATGACTTATCCATATTATGTCAAATTTCCTGGGAATGGACCACTTCCAAAGTAAGGTGAATTGGTTTGCTGATTGAAATATAAGAGTGACACTGCCTTTTCTTATTTCACACTTCTTTACTGAGTTTATCTTTTTACACATTGCAGTCCAAATCTTTTTCCAGGAAAAAAACCCCGCAGTGTTTTGTGACTTAGTTTGCCTTGGTAACCCTGTGTCTCACGCTGGCTTCCAAGGCTCTGAGGAGTTCTGCGTCCCTCCATGTGCCATGGTGCTGCAGACAGGAGCTGCTGAAGCAGCACAGCAACAGGGTCAACAAACCAAACTCCTCTGTGTGGTTAGCTGGGCCACACAGGGAGAGGGATTCAGAAACTCAGCCTGTGCAGCCTGGCAGAGATGGGCACCCCCTTGCTTTGCTCCTCCTCATGAGGAGCAGAATTTGTACAGCTCCTTGGCAGCTCTGCCCTTCAGACTTCCTGGATCTGTCATATGGACAGAGGTTTCATAAATGTGCTGGGCTGCCCCAGCAGCCACAAGCACTGCTGTGCAGCTCTGCTTGTCAGGGGTATGTCCACTCCACCAAGGTCAAGAGGAGCCAGCCATCAGCACAAACACACTTCAAGCCTCCACCCGTCTATCACATTTCTGACTTGGGCCATGTCAGGAGCTTGCAGATTTTCCAATGGCTGGTTTTCATTCTCTCCATATCTATGATCAGGGACTTCATTTTTTACAAAGCACCAAATGCTTCCGTCTGCATTCCAAGGGCCCTCACCCCTCCTGATCTCAAACGCTGGGAGGAGGTTGGGATTGCTTTGTTTGCTGTGCCAAAGAGTACATGCTGTAACAAGTGACTGTGGGCATAAGTGGTGTGCCACAAACCTCACTCTGTGCCACTTAGGGAAGGACTGGAAGAACTGAATGTCTGCCAGCCAGTATAAAGGTAAGGTAGCCTGGGAACAGACAGTTCTGGTAGCTTTCTCCTGCAAAGCCTTGTAAGCAGCAGATCTCATCAGAACCAGGTAAAAAACCTCTGTGTGCATTTGCTTGTTTTGGTTTAAGCCTGCTACTGTCTGAGCTGGGTCATTCCTAAGTGAAGGGTGGGATTCAGATGTAGCTCACCTTCAGCAGCTGTCCCAGATGGATATGGAACTCCTGTGCACCCTGTGTCATACCTGCCAACCCTATGGAGATACCTGGGACAGAACACAATGCTTATATTGTGTATAGACAAGTAAATCATCACCAAGTGTTTGCAAAACCACTTGCACTGGGGTTTTGGGGTTTTAGTCTACATAAATTCATGTTTATAAAAGAAATGTCTGTGTCCTAACGTATGAGAACACTCACAAAGATGGTTTTATTTTGCTGTGCTTGCTAATAATGCAGAATGGTAGTGACCACAATGAGCCAAGATTCTTAACCCTAGCCTGTAGATGTTACCAAACTCAAGCACTTCCCAGCACTCTAGACTGCTACATTCCTTCAATAGCAGGTTTTCCTAGCAATGTCTCATCTCCATTCAACCCCTCTTGCCATCTGGCTACCTGGAGACGTATTTCTCATTCATGATTTGGTGCCTGGCTCTGGAATTCTCAACTATGTGACCAGCATAGAGTGATTTGCTAAGTGTCCTTAGAACATTTCTTCTGAATATCTGAGGGAGAACCAGATGATGCTAAACCCCAATTCTGCCCCATTTTATTCAACAGCCTAGTACTGTAGTTTCAGGTTTGCAAACCAATAAAGGGTCTAATCAAGTTGGGAAGGTATTTGATCTGAATTCAGGACCCTGAGTGCAATACTATGCTGAATAGGTAGGAATGACTTGAGTTTTGCTATAGCTTTGATTTCCCTGAGGCAGCCAGACTGCTATACAGTAGAATTTTTACTGGATGTTGCTCTCCTGTGCTGCAGCAGGGGGATAAAGGTGCTATTCTGGGACATGTATATTTGTTCAGCTGGCAGCAAGAGTCCCAGGCATCCACACACAGACAGGGCTGGAGACTCTCCAGCTGCTGGCATCTCTGCAGCATCTCTGGGGCAGGGACCAACAGCCCCAGGCTGGATGGAACTGGGGCTGGTGGGACATGGGCTGGGGAGGAGGCAGAAAGGCCATCAGTGCCCTCAGGGCCACAGCAGGGAAGTGTTTGATCCTCTTTTATCAGTCATCAATTGTGGATGTGACCTCCAGGCATGGGAGGAGCTACATCCATGAAAAACTTTGGAGGCTGTGACATAGATACCTCTCCTAACACTTAGGTGAAGCAGGAAGAAGTCTCAAGTTCCCTAAACCAGCAAGGTGCCCTATCTGGCTGTTTATCCTGCCAAAGGTAGGGCAGAAGTGTTTTCTGAAGTAAAACGTTTAAAAGCAGATCCCTCCCTGTCAGGTGAGAGCTCTGCAGGCTGTGGGCAAAGTGCTGAGTCAAGACCTGTCAGACCTGCCCTGCCCTCTGTCCTTAGCATATTTTGTGACCTTATGAAGGTCTGTGATTGTTTTTCACCTTCAAAAAGCTTCTTAATTCATCATTATCGTGGGATCTGATGTGGAAATACCCAGCACTAGTTACTCCTAATACAATTTTTTTTTCCTGACTGGAATTTACATATTTTTTAAAGCATTGTCTGTATCATTTAACCTTCGAATTGAATAGAGACAGGTCATCAGTGTAGAAAGCTAGAAATACTAGAAAAATTGAGACAGACTTCAGGGAACCTCCTTTAGTAACAAGCTAAGAGTAACAAAAAAATAGCTCTTCCACACAGGTTCTCTGAGGACAAGTTTGAAAACCCCTCCAAACCACCTAACAGTGCACAGTCCCCTCATTTTGAGCACAAAGCTGCTAATATCCTAATCTGAGCAAGAAAAAAATTACAAGCTGTACACACAGAAATAGCAAGTGACTTAAAATATGGATTACTTCCTTTGAAAAAAAAAATAGCTGAACTCTGTGAGTAGTATCTACTAAAAGCTTTTTTTTGAGGATACTGAACATCATTTCATTAATATATTGCACAATCTGTCAAATTTATTTGCATGTACACAGACACACTTGTTATAAACATTACAGCATTGCTTGCAGCTCTTAACAGTGTTAGTGTTGACAACAAGACTGCATTTGATTTTCAGTGTGTACATTAATTTCCACCAGTCTGGCACTGTAAAAAGTAAAATATCTCCTAACAAGCAGAAACTGGGGCTACAATATCAAAAATAACTGAGAATAGACACATACTCAGGATGTCTTCCTATTAGTTTAATGACAAGAGTAATGGTAGTGAGATTTCAAAAATCACCTTCTTCTCTTAGAGACACCCACTTAGTGAGAAAAAGTGATGCTGGCACGTGGAAAAACTCCACCAATACATGGTAGAGCTTGTTAATCTTTGCCAGCTCACTGTGTTTGCACATGGTAATGGCAGTAAAGAAAGACCTATCACCTGGAATTATTTCTATCACGGTCCTAAAATTATCTCTTAGGCAGATGAGCAGTATACTAAATAGAATAATTTTTGGACTGTTATTCCACGACCTTTTAAAAATTCCTACGGCCTGGGCAGGGTCTGCTGTATCCCAGTTTATCTCTAAATTGAGGGGTCATACATTATGAAAAATTTGTTTTTACCATTAGTTCACCTACTAAGGAGCATAAAAGAGTCCATAAGACAAATCAACACAGGAAGATTTTAGAAGCAAGAATGCAAAAGGTTTCTTTTCATTGATGTTTCACCATTCAAAATATACCTCCTCCTTTTCCTTCTCCTAAAGAGCAGCAAAAAGCCAAAAGTGAAACAGGTGGGACAGGAATGAGGGCAATGGCTCAGGAACTGTGCTGCTTTTTCCCTGGATGAATGTCCTAAAGGGAAGGGCTCCAGCCCCAGCAGGACCCCAGCTCAGGGCACCCACCCAGAGAGGAGAGGAGATGATCCTGCTCCTCCTGAAGGGTCTGACCTTCAGAGCCAGGGCAATGTAGAACCTGCAGGCAAAAGGCAACGTTTGGGATAAAAAAAAAAAAATTCCAAACCAACAACTTGGAACAGCTGTCAGAGATCTTTATTTTCAGCTACATTTTCCAGCACTTACGTCCTTTTATTTCCAAGGGATACAGATAATGCAATCCAGATGCTTCTCTGGCTATCACTTTAAAGACTTTTTTTTTTTTTTCAGTCAGGAAATGACAAAATCCTTTTATAGCTCTTTTATTTTAACAAATGATTTTGCCTTCAGCTGTTCAACTTCTAACTAAATACAAAATGAAAATGAACAGTAATTTCAACTAACGAACAAACTTTTCTTCCCAGAACATTTTCATATTGTTGCAACTTTCTCTCCCCTTTTCTCTGAGGTTTTATGTTAGAGAAAAAAGAAACAATTTCATTTATATCAGAAATATGTTTAATTAAAAGTAGCGCCCCCTTTAAATGCAAAACAGCTTTTCTAGCAGCTTTACCTCCTGTGCTTTAAATACTAAAGTCAAAATATTCTTTGAAACATTTGTTTCTGCACCCTTGCAGAAAGTGTTTAACGTTTTAAAGCCTGAGATATTTTGGAATGTAAATAAACAGGTGATAGGGATATATTTTTTCTGGCATTACAGTGCAGGGTCTGTGTTCTGTGTTCAAGAATGTATTTTACCAACCAGCTCCAACTGATTTAAATAGAATTCAGGCTTTGAAAAGCTTTAAATACTTAAGTGGCTCTGCAGGCCTAAACCTTACTCCCTGTGGTCTAATGTACAGTGATAATGGTAATTTAGGGATTGCAGCACTGAAAATAGGAACAAGAAATACCACTCAAATTTGAGTAAAAACTGAGGCTAGAGAACAAGGTTCAGTAACAGCCACCTGCACCTTTCATCAGTCCTTGCTCAAAGCAAACTAAGTTTGAACTCTTAGGGAAAAAAGTGGATGGTTTCCTTTCAGCCTGTCACAATCTATGCTTCTCACAAAATTTTTTTAAAACTGAAAATACAAAGGGCACAAAAACACCACATATGTCCTATTCTGATGGTCTCACCAAAATCAAGAACTGAGAAATTACTGGAAATTGCACTTGAAAATCTAACCTAGGAAATTTGTCTGGTTCAGGAAACTTAGATGAGTTTCAGTTACAGCTGGAGAGCTTTTTGCAAGCTGAAAAAAGATTCTGAATATTCTGAATTTCCTCTTATTGATGAAAGCATTAATTTCCATGTTTATACTTCTGCATATAAAATCAGATTTTTATTCTTTAACCAGCACTTTAGGCAAACAGAAAGTTTAGCATGTAAAAAGGTCACAAAAGCAGACACTGAATTTACTGGCTTTGGGGAGAATTGAAGGTTCTCCCCTTTGGGGTATGAATGTCATCAGTTTTCCACACTGCAAAGAGCAAATATCTCAAAAAACTTCTCTAAGGGTCACAAGCCAGCTGTTCCATTCCACCCCATATGAACTGCAAAACTCAACAGCATCTCACTTTCTCCCACTGTTATTGCACTTTCTATTGCTTCAGCAAAATTATTCTTCCCTCTCAATCTTCTGCTTCCTTTCTGCAAGAATTCTCTATCTCCCCTATCAAAAGCCAAGTTCAGTGACAGACATTCACCCATCAGCAAACAAAGCTGCTCTGAAATTCTGCTTGGCTGAAATATATCCCAGTGTCGTGAGCGAGATAAAAAGGTTTTCATTCCTGTACTGAACCCTTTGTGTGGGGCTGCTGCACAGTGTTGTGCAGAATTCAGCTAGTCAACAGTACCAAAGGCAGCCACAATAGCTAATGGGCTTGTAAGGTCATTTGCATAATGAAAAATCTGTATTAACGCTAACTAATTAACTTGGAAAATGACTTTTGAAAGAAAATACATTCTTCCCTTTGAAAAATAGCAAAATATGTAGAAAGTTCATATGAATGCTTTTTCTTTTGCCAAAAAAAAAAGTATCAGGCTACTAGTGGGGGAGAAATTACTGTGTTAGAAAATATCATGGTCTAAAACAAAAATGTATGTCAAATTGGAAAATTTTACAAAGGATTATGAATTCTTTGAGCAGAAATGTTTAAATTGTTATTTTCCATAAGACACATCAGAGACTTCATTATCAGCTCTGCAGGGAATTCAGTTTACCCAAACTCCCAGGCTGGTACAGCCAGATTTTCGAAGTTGTGGATACTAGAGAGTGAGCACGGGGGACAGGACAAATGGGTTAATCCCTTGCACCAGGACACATGCCAGCCACTCAGTACCAGTATTTGGGGGATTTCATACACCAATCCCTCCCCTCCACACCTGTAAATCACACACTGGATTATTAATCCGTACCTCTGGATTAATAGTTCATGTGATTCTTGCAGCTGTCCACAAGGAACCAGAAAGGAGGAGTTCAAGAAGGTTTGGGATGATTCCCTTCAAAATATTCGGGCCTCTTTGGACCCTGGAAGAGCAGTAGAACAGAGATTTTTGTCTTCAGTCATTGGTGTCTTTGGGTCCTGGGTAGCCTCATCACTATAGGGGAATTTCAGGAAGCATCCTGTGTGTCCACCCAGGGCCAGCAGGGCTGTGAAAGATGCTCGAGTGTTGTTGGCTTTAGGCTTCTTGCTGCCTGACACATCTCATCTTTTACAGACCTCAACTCACTTTCTTTTGCCATCACTTCAGGTCATTCACAGAAGGCCAATTCCACTTTGAAGATGGAAATGCTGTAAATGCCAAACAACCTTGTGGTTATTTACATGCAAATTTACAATCTATCAGTCATTTACATTACAGCAATCTAAATGATAAGGTCAGAATTAAGGAAAAGGTCAAAAGTCAACATTTTCTGCCTGAAACTAGTGTGCTGCTGAAAAATATTCAACTAGGGTGAGTTCAGGTAGCAAAACTGATATTTACCACTTTCCTCAGATATTGGATGTGTAGCCTTCAAAACTACAAGGAAGTTGTAGCACACTGCCTTCCTGTGGCTCCTGGAAATATTTTCAGTTCAAGTTTCAGCATTAAAATCCACTACAGCAGAGCAGTAGTTCCTGTGCTCCATTTACAAAACAATCCTCTCCCTCAGCTCTTGGGAACACTCCACTAATTTCTTCACATTCTGAATCTTTGGATATCTCTAGAGGCTGGTACTACTCACAGAACAATCAACAAAAACAAAATTGCTTGGATTTTGATGGTCCAGGGTCAGATCCTAAGGCAAGGCATTTTGTAAGCAATTTTTAAACACTGGTGATGAATGTAATAAATATTTTTACTTGTGCCCTCCCCTCCCCCCTATTATACATTTATTCTCTTTTCTTTGTTCCTTTGCATTAATAACCTGTAATATTTTAGAATCAGGTTAACTTTTTTATCATCCTGTCCTATTTCTGAATTGCTCCTAGATGCTCCTGTGCAAGGCCAAGCTCCTCTTTCTCTCAGTTATCTAAAAAAAAAAAAAAAAAAAACAAAAAAAAACAAACAAAAAAAAAGAG
Organism: Sialia sialis; assembly: GCA_009812075.1. Classification (NCBI taxonomy): domain Eukaryota; kingdom Metazoa; phylum Chordata; class Aves; order Passeriformes; family Turdidae; genus Sialia; species Sialia sialis. Next base: position 31,655,316 of record VRYO01001878.1, read on the forward strand.
AGTACTGGTTATTTTCAACCTGTATTTCCATTCTGCAGTATTTTAGTTTTACCTTGCATGAGCAAATTCAGAGTTATTCACAAGTAAAATCAATAAAAGATCTGTGTCTGCTTGATTTTTCCTCAGAGACAAGAAGAACCAGTAAATAAGTGAGTTGTAGTCACTGGGAATCAGAGTACATTTTCTGTGTCAGTTTTCGGGGAATTAGTTGTAGTAAATTGCTCAAGTTTCACAGGCCAGTGAGCATGGGGTAAACTCAGTGGTAACAATCAAAGAACGGGAGATTTTTCTCCCCTAAGGAAAGGGAGATGGAGAAAAATAATATAAATCATTTGCTCAGTGAAAGAGTTTCATCTAGGAAAAGAAATACCGAAAGAGCATAACAAATATCAGTGGCTAACAAACAAGTAGCTTCATCTAACTGCAAAAAAAACCACAAACAACTGAATTTGGTGTAGCAGTGGGACATCATAAGGCAGTATCCCTGCACTTGCAATATTGCACACTACCTCAAAAATATGTTAAAAAAAATATATAGAACTGTACCTCCAAATACGTTAAACATTATATGCAACATAGGGGAAAAGAACATGAACAGGAATTAAATAGACCACTATATATTTATATTTTATATATATATATAATGACTGATTATATTGATTATACAATGATTCCTTGTAAAAGGAATCATAGGCTATAATAAAATTTGCTGTAAGTACCAGAAAAGGCAGGATCTGGCTTGTATGATGTCAAAGATTACGAATGGTCTGGCGAATATTAGAGTAAAATAAAAGTTGTAATATGATTTTATCTGTGGGAAGTATTTGAAAAGCATATGTGACTTTTGGGGATATACACACATTTACAAAGAAGGGACCAAATGACCTATTAAAATTTATCTCACTTGGAAAATTCTGACAAATATATACAAGGAATGAAATGTCATTAACTTCAATATGATCAATATTTTTAATAAAAGAAGTTAATCTGACACCTCCTTCTGGTACTTAAAAAAATAAATAATTCACATGTACATTATCATTGCCTGCATTATTTTGGTTGGTAACAATTGCTTATAAAATGGGCTTCTTTGGGACCTAACTTGGTACAGGAAATGCTTTGATTAACTGCCTAACACAATATGCTCTTTGGAAAAGTTATCAATATACATGATTTCGTTTCAATTTTTGTCCTTTTTTCCCCTTTGAAGTAGGTTATTATTAGAATTTATACAAGTTTATTCACTATTAGGCTAAACATCAAGTATTCAGCTATGCAGTATTTTGGAGAAGAAATAGATGAGCCGCTACACCAGACCGTTGCTGCCCCAGTGGGTGCCCAGCACATCTTCAGACTGTGCACTGACTCTCAAATTGGGCAATTTTGTGTGATGGTATTCACATTGTCCTTATCACATCCTGAGTAGCGCAGTGTAGTGCAGAAAGCCCTTCCATCTCCTAGGGAGAGAAATTACTTTTCATTTTCTGTGTGAATAGCTGACTATTTAGGTCTTGAATTCATCTGCCTTACCTTTAGTGTGCTAATTAGAGACCTGCTCTCGTTAGGTACCATCTGCAGGCAACTTAGAGAGACAGGCACTTCTGCAGGGTGATTCCTCCCCCCTCACACACTGTTGAGGATTTGAGAAGGGCTTGAGAGGCTCCTGCAGAGATAGTCTATGACAACTGCATTCCTAAGACAAGCTCTCAGCTAAAGGCCTGAAATTACCTGGAAAGGGCTCTGTGGCATCCAGTTCATACAACTTCTACCATTTATGTCTGTGGAACCACTTATGTGTCCATGATTTACTGAGTCATTATTAGAGGGAGAAGGTATCTCCTGGCAAGGCCAAATCTACTAGATGGATGTTGTACAAAGATAGGATGGGTCCTGCTCTAGGGGTTTCTGTCTTTTTGTGTTAGAGTATCTGGAATAACTACCTCAGAGCAGGGACACAACTTTTAGATGGATGACAGAAATCCAATCCTAAATGATAAAGGAAAGTATCAATTTGGCAGCTTAGCAGTCATCTTTTTACCCAGAAGGATAAAATAGGCAGCGGGATGAAAACTTCACTGTTATGTTATATGAGAGTCATTTGAAGTTATTAGGCTCCATTTTGCCTGAAGAGTGGGAAAATAGCTGAGTCTTCATTGCCGTTAACTCAATTACTTCCAGCTGTACCACAGATTTTATGCCAGAGCACTGAACATTCACTATACAAATTTTATGTGATGAAACAGGTAGATTAGATACTAACTGAATAGATTGGAACTGAAATTTCAGCTTAATTGTGATGCCATGATAAAGGAAAAAAATATATTTAACTGTAGATACTTTGAACCCATTAAGAGAAGAGATGGACCAGCATTATTTAAGTATGGGATAAAGACAACAGGTTAAGGAAGATTTCAATGTCCTCAAACCTTGAACATCTGAAAGGGTCTGCAGATCATCTGGTTATCCCTTGCTTTGTTAGTCTTGGTCTAAACTCTGGTGGACAGGGAGAATATAAATATTCCTTCATCACTTTTAATTTTTTCTTTTCCATTTCATAACAACAAAAATTATTACCATGTTTTCCTAACACAGTAATTTCATGACTATAAT
>VRYO01001878.1:31658925-31683304 GCA_009812075.1 Sialia sialis
CCTTCCTTCCTTCCTTCCTTCCTTCCTCTCCCCCCATCATATCATGCTATTTCTCCTAAGTTCTATTGATTTCCATCTTGTGCTGTGTTTTTATTGGGCTATTAGCTGATTACTTCAACCTCAGTATAAATTTTTGCATTTGTCTCTAGTCAGTTGAATCCAACTTTTTTCTGGTCATTCCTTACATGTGAGAATTAATTTTTTTTACATTGCAGGCCAGAGCTCTGGCAGACCTGTAGGCCATAAAAGATGGTCTACTAAATATGGTTGCAAAACAGTTGTGTATCCTGTGGTAATTGGAAGTTATTTACTTATTTGAAAGTTAATTATTACTTGCATAAACTTTTCTTAAAATATTAGTATGCAAAAAATCCTACTTCATTAAATAGAAAACTCTAACTAATATCTAATCCATTATTAAATTCTTCTTTTATCTGGCAGCATGTGGATTCAGAAGTAATATAAAAACAGAGAAAAGGGTGCTTCTTAACATTTTTTTCTTTGCTGATAATATTTAGAATGGGATTCCTACATTTGCCTGATTTCACCAGTTGCAAAATCTTTTCCTCAGTAAAGTGATAATTTCCTTTATGTTCAGAGAGACACCTGTCCTAGATGATTTACTTTATGTTTACTCAACACAGAAGCAAGAAATAGCAAAAGCCCACCACCTAAAACAATCCTACATAAAGCTTTTGAATTTTTAATCTCTATCTCACACTCATGTTCTGTTTGTTTCATAATGATCTGATTATATGTGTTTTTGTTACCAAGTTCAAATATTTGTATGGTTTGAAAAGTGAAATTGGAATTAAGTAATTCACTCTGTTTTATAGAGGCATTCCAGAAGATGGTATATCATCTTTTTATGGACAGTTTCCAAGTAAAGTCAAGCTTAGAAGAAACTGTAATGGCTCTCAAATGACTAATTTAAGTGTATAAAAAATACCCTCCAGAAATTCTGCTTCGATATTGCAAAGAATTAAGCTATTGGAAATCAAATGTGGTCTAGACATGAAATTCTCATGGAAATTGCCATTTCCTAAAGCTATTCCTTTAGGGTCTAAAAATATTGGATTCTGCTGTCTTGAAGTGTAGTGCAATTTTAATAGCATACAACAGCATTTTAAGACTGTGCAAGATAAATAACCTATGAATGCTGTCACTGCTGCCTAGAATCACCATTTCACGTACCATGGGTCTTCCTGAATGTATTTTGGCACTAGCTTTTATGACTCCAAGTTGTTCTTTTCATGTCTTTAACATGTAGATTGCTAGCCTGGGAAAACACTTACCTTTTCTACACTGCTTTGCAATGCAAATGCACTGCCACTTCTGTAGCTTTCAGAAGTAATTTAAATTAGTTCCCCAAGCAGGTGAAGCAGTTGCAAGGCAGTTTATAATGCAGATTTTCTTTAAGGTTGCATTCCAGCTGTGTTAGATGTGGAAACTTATTGGTATGGGAGCTAGCAGGTAAGAAACTTCTTACCCCAATCCCTTTGAAAAGTCTTGATTTTTTAAAATTTTTAATTCTAATTCAGCCATTTTCACAGAGAACATTTATGGCCTACTTGTATGGGCATTTTTCTCAGCAGGCTTAGTAAATTGGACAGTTAGTTTTTAAAGGTATGCATGAAGTGCATAAAGCTTTGTCTGGACTTAAAATGACTTGTATTGTTGTTCTCAATATGGAAATCACAAGCAAATGTGGTTCTGATGTCTCACTCCAGTATAAACGAGCAAGAAGCATTTTCTAGTGGTATTTGCATGAGGAACAAACCACTTCTAGATAGATACAATTAGAAATTGCTATTGATCTATTCCTGATTTCTTCAGAAGTGATATGTATGCCACTAACAGGGAAAGAAAAGAAACAAAAAAGGCTTCTGGAACCCTTGAATTTTTTTTGCAATACAGGGCAAATATTGGTCACAACCTTTTAGTATCTACATTTCAAAACTTTCTTCCAGTGCACTAATAGTTATAGCAAAGCCATAATTAGTTTTAACTCTCCTTGGCTTTACGAGCAGGTTGTGGGGGGGGAAAGCAGACTTGTCAGACAAGTTTTGAATGCTCATGAGAAGGAAGAGATTTCACTCCAAGAAGGTCTTGGAATAAAGTCCTTGAAATCAATCTGAATCAAGTTGATACATGCAAAGGAAACAAGAACAAAACCTCTGTCAATCAACTACACTGCAGAGGACCACTGGATGGGAACTGTTTGATCAAACTATTTTTTAAGAGAAAACTCCAATCTGTTCTGAAAAATAAAAATACCCATCAGAAACTAGTAGGGAATACAACAATCCCAAAGAAAGTAATCTGGTCCACATTGAGCAGTCAAATATTGGAAACAGAGTCAAAAACTCTGTTTCTGAGTTGGAAATAGAGAAGGCACTGATCTCCCTGCTCCTGCTTGCTGTGCTGCAGTAAAAGACAGCTGAAGGTGATTTTGGATGCCCACATCTGTGCCCCCTGTCTCTGCTGAACATGTGGAGATCTCCAGCCGAGACATGGGAGGGGACTGTAACTCCTTCAGTCACCCCAGACACAGATGGCAGAGCTTATTTCCAGGTATTCTCCTTCCTCCTTCCTTGTTCCTGGTCTGCCTCCTTTATCTCAACATGTTGTGAAGGAATATCCAGGAAACAAAGCCTCCGCCCCCATCTTTGCCTGGGGCAGTGATATGTTGGAGTGAAGGCCAAGACTCTCAACCAAAGATAGTTTTTGCTAGTCAGTATCATCTGTCATAATCTCTACCCTGTACTATTCCCTGTAATGATGGCTAGTAAGAACATTAGTATTTCAGAAAAACACTGGGTGGAGAACTTTAACATGGATTTTGCATGTCTGCCACATGAATAACACCCAGGTGTATTACATTTCCTTAACAGAAAAAAAATGTTCTGGCCCATAAGACACACTCTGCTACAAAAAAGTAGTCTGTCATCTGAGAACAAGAAGCCAGATTTTCTAAGATCCAGTGGTCCTGGTATCCTAAATGACAATTAAGGAGTTCAGGGAATGCTGGTAAGTGCTTCCTGTACTATTCAATATTTGCAATGGGTTGAGCTCCTGTTCTCTGCTGTTGTGGTGAGGATGTGTGCTTCCCTCTCTTCTTCCCAAGTGTGCTTTGAACTGCTCCATGTGGAAAGGATCCTTTCCCAGACGACCACATGGATAGGCCAGTTGGCTTACTCTTGCTAAAGGCATATCCAAATATCCACTGTATTAAGGAATGTGGGTCCATTGGTATAAATCTGCAGACATGCACCAGTTAATTACCTGTATTGTTTGGGTTTTCACTAATGACACTTCAGGATGAGATAAGCTTCAGAAGCATCCTGTGCTATTGCTGTTGATTTAAACTGGAATTAAAGGTTCACAAACTTTTTTCATTTGGGCTCTCTGAGGAAGGGTGTCTCTCTCTCTGCTCATTTGTTAAAGCTGTTGTTTTCAATATGTACATGTGATAAACAGGAAAATATCTTTCTTGACCTATTTCACGCAGATTGATTCTAGCTTTCACATTTGAAGATATAACTTTAAAGTGCATTGGCAAAGAATGACATAAAAGACATTGAAAGGTGAATGGCAGTCAGGTAATTAGGAAAATTCTTATTTACTGATTTTTTCAATGCCTATTGTCATTGTAGCTTGGCAAGGGATTAAAAAGATTTAAATATAAATTAGATCTGTCATTCTCAAAATGAAAACAAGTTAGTTATTCAAAATTGTAGGGGAAAAAAAAAAAAGAAAAGGCAAAAGAGCCTTCTGTGTTGCCTTTAAAAGCTTAGATCTGAGCCCTGGAAAGCACTGAGTGAAAGCCACATTGTAGGAGGCCTCCCAGGGGAGAGTTATGCTGCTCCTCTTAGTATTTTCTTAGTTTGCACAGAGAAGCACAAGTCAGAGGTAGCCTTGCACATACAAGCCTGCCAGAAGAGGAAAAAATTGTAACTGCAGGAATGTGATGCTGTGTCCAAACTAAAGGGTCTGCAGAGACAGCTACAGCAGAGCTGCTCTGCAAATGAGGTGTGGGACTGAAAACTTCCTCTTTGGTCAGTGGCAGCTTTGGGACTTAGAAGGTGCAGTGCAGAACTATTCCACACGGAGACCATCTCAGGTCCCAAAAATTGGCCAGGCAAACTAAACACTCTGCCATTTTTCATGCTTTACCATTTAAAAATCCAGGCTGGTGTCTCTGTGTTTCACTGTACCCTGCAGGTAAACTGCTTTATTTGGAAAGAAGGTAAACACTTATTTGGTCTCAATTGCACTAATCACCCACAGAGGATCAGATGCCCCAGTGGACAGCAGGAGCTGACAGTGGCTTGAACTGCTGTGATACAGAAGAGGACGCTGGTCCATTCAGGACATACTTCCACCTGGAAGGTTCATGCACACATAGAAAGGAAAATACTCTCTCATGTTAAACAAGAGTATGCTCCCTGGTTTTCCTGTATGGTTAATGTACAATAATTTCACGAATATAAGCCGCACCTTTTTCATTGAAGAATCCAGCCTACCCCAGTAGTGTGGCTTATATTCAGGTGCGGCTTATTTATGGACAAATCCCAGTGAAATGCCAACCCGGAAGTGAGAGCCGGCCGGGGAGGGCGCCTGGGGCTGCCTTTAAAGGCTTTGATGGTCTATGGAAACTGTTTGCAACTTGAGCACCTGACACCAAAGCCCGTGCTGGCGCGATTCTGTTACTAACTTGTTACTTTGTTGCACTTGGATCCTCTCTTAAATTTTTTTTAAAAAAAATACGGCTTATATTCTGGTGCGGCTTATATGTGGACAAATCCCGTGGTCTACCCAACTACCCGGATGTGCGGCTTATAATCAGGTGCAGCTTATAATTGAGAAATTACTGTAGTTCTTGCGGAGGGAGCTCAGTGACTTCCATGTCTCTTCCCCAGTGCCCTGGTTTCCACAGTACAGAAACCTGGGGACAAAGGCCAGAATGAGAACGTGCATTCAAGTCACTTCCCTGACACAAATGCTCAGACAGTAAGATTTGAAGATGTCTATAGTATGTGCTTGTTGGTCAGATCCTCGCAGGCTCCAGTCCTAGAAAAAGATTTACTACCTCACTAGCACCTAAAGTGACTCTCTCAAACAAAAGAGAGTGACACAAGTGATAATTGCTTATAACGTGCCACCTCCATAGGTAGCTGAACTCCAGATGGGGGGGCTTGATGGAGTTTAGTCATAATTCTCCAAAAAAAAAGCATTCTTTATTCTGGAGCTGGCAAAGAACTATGGAAAATATTTAGAAAATCTTGACTAAAGTGAAGTGTAAATTAAGACAAAGGCAATTGACCATCATTCCTAAATGAGGAAAGCAAATCTCAGATGTGCACAGGGTATGCCAAGTGCACGTGGTGCTAACCAGAGCTATCAGTGCAACCTGAGCTCCCATAATTTACCTGCAAGAGACACAACACTGCCCAGGGCTCGGTGCATGGGAGGGCAGTCCTCACCAATGGCAAGAGTCCTGGGAGCAAGTTAGGGAAGTCAGCCCCATCTTGTGAGGGGCTGAAGGAAAAGAGTGCCCAGAGCAATGTAAATTGGAGGATGGGTTCTGTCCCATGGCCATGGTGTGTGAGCATGATACAGAGAAAATCCTTCTGCCTGGAGTTTGTGGTGGTTACAATGGTACTTTGGAGAAATGAGGGTTGGAGGTGGGGATGTACTGGAATAGAGAAAGAAAAGAGGACCTGGGTGAAGGGTGGGCTTAGGAAAAAGGGGTATGGTGTGTGCAGGGTAGGATCTGACATGTGTGACTGAGGCTCAGGGGACAGCTGCTGAGAAACAGGTTACAAGTGCCTTAATGATTGCTCTGCTGAGAGATGAAGCGCCTGGTGCCAGGAGGTGGAATCAGACGTGCGGGAGAGCAGGTGATCTGTATTGAGAAGGGAAGAGAGATCCCACATCCTCTGATAAGTCTCCTGCCTCCCATCATTCCACTCCATGTACCCTCAGCCTTGCAATCCATTTTGCTAAAACCATAATGTTGATTTTTGCCACTTATTAATAATGGGGTTAGTTCTTTCATGTTTCATTCTTGGATCAGCTCAGTTCAATCTTTGCTTACACTGCTTGGAAGCTTTCCATCAGCTCTGCCTTTGCACATTTTGCATCCTACTTTTTATTTACAGTGTATTGTGGCATTTGCAGATCTTTACCAGCTTTTCTTAGCTGCCAGCTGCGGCTGTTCTTTTATTTCATCTTTTCCTGCTGCCTCACAGCCAGCAGGAACACCTAATTTGTGTTGTATCAAAGTGAAATCAGGAGCCACCCAACAGCCATACACTTACGATTTGAAAGAGCACAGAAACGTTTAGCACCAGGTTATTGGGTTGAATCCAGCTCATTCAGCAGCAAATGGAAATTGTTAATGCCTGCTGACAGGATGGCAATGGTCTGATACTGGTGGCTCTTCTCCAGTTGCTAATGGACAGATGTCCACCTCGTAAAACCCCAAACAGAAACTAATGCTGTTGCTGGCAGCCTCAGCAGGGACACATCCAGTGGGCAGTGAGGGTTTTCTTGTACTGAGCAGTATCCACAAAGAAAAGCCCAACAGCACTGGAGTGAACAATTTGCAGGCCCCCTCTGTGGAGTTTGTTGTGGGGATGGGAACCTTCTCTACCAGCAACTCTAAGTCTTGTTTTGAAAGAAATTTTTTGATGGGAGAAGCCAGGAGGATGTTGCTGGACATAGGAGACAAACTGGTAGATTTTAACGAGGTGTGAAGAGTGGTTTGGCTATTGTTCTCTGCACCTCTTTTCTTTTTGTTTCCCATATCTCTGCAGATGCATTTTTATAACTCCTAAGGCTCCTTGGCTTTATTCTATTGTGCATCACCACTTCCACCAAGTACAGTCAATGATTCAATGGTTCATTCAAAAGTTGAGAATTATTTCCCTTTATTATTTAATTCTGCGCAGCAAGAGATGGCTTATTCTGGAAGGAGATTCCTATTTGGCTAGGGAAGTGAATGCTAGACCAGAAGATGAGTGGTAAAGATGCTGGATGGCATTGCTGACTGTCAGAATGCTGTGGAATGGATCCTGTATCATAAAGATGCAACGTTATGGGAGAGAAAACCACTGCTACTTGTGAAGTGGTAAAGCCTTGTGGTCCCTGGCTTCGGCTGAAGCAGAAACAGCTGCCATGAGTCTCTGCAGTAATTTGACCTACATATTTTAATTACTGTTTATCTTAATTTCTTTGTTTGCCTGACACATAAAGCTGGCTGCCTATTTTCCATGAAAAAATAGCAGGTAGAAGAATTCAACACAGACTAAAACATATTTTAGCACTGACTCTGAAATTTACAAAACTTTCTTTTCTTTTTTTCCTCTTAACTTTTACCAAACAATATTGATTTAAAGTTCTTATGCAAAATAAGAGTGATGGATATACTAGCATGTTACTGAAGAATGTGAAAATGTATAACTTGAAAAGTTCTATCTTCTTTTTTTATCATAGAAAATTGCTTTAGAATATATTTTCTCATCTTTTTAGAATAGCTTTATAAACTAAATTTTTAAACAAATTTTTCCAAAATAATTATTTTAAATTGTTGTTCTATGGTTGACCTTTAAAAGAAAATTAGATAGCTGAATATTTTGATTATTTTCTAATTTGAAGGATTTATCATTATGTATATTTAAGGAGGACATGTCACAAAGTACCAAAAACCTAGTAAAAAATATTACACAAAGAAAATAACGTATGACATCTAAAATGATAAAATCCTTTCAATATAGAAATGACTGCTTTGAAACTGAAACAGGGAAGATGAAAAAAAGTTTTTAAATTGCACTATTGAAAGTATAACAGAGGGTCCAGAGGCCAAAATGCTCTAATGTGGAGCACTGCCTGCCATCCCTTTGGTGTGGGAAACCCTCAACTGACCTGAAGTGCTGTGTGAGCACAATCAGAGCTGGAGTTTAATGGTTGGTTGTTTAATTATAAAGCTCCAAGGGTTCTGCCCAAATCCCTGTGACAGCAATCAGAGGGTCCAAGGCGGCACTCAGCTCAGTGATCTCCTGGCACAGCAATCTGTTCTCCAGCAAGGATCTCTTCTGTGACCTTGTTTCACACTCTGTGTGAATGCATCACCTGAGGGTACTCCAGGTTCTGGCAAAGCAGAACATGGTTTTGCTCTCCCCACCTCATTTTATTTTACTTCCATAGACAAATCCCTGCTACACTGAAAAGCAAAATTAAGTCAAACTCTATTTCTTTTTTTTTTTTTTTTAAGAAGAAAAGGAGCTATTTAGAAGAATTTGTTCGGTAAAGTACAGAACATGGTGCAAGACCTCTAACAAGTAGTGTGTTTTTGTACTACTTAACTGCAATCAGCTGTGTCAGGAGACACCTTTCATCAACTACCCTGTAATTATGCTAAGGCTTTCACCAAAAGACAAATCCCAATTGGCTAGGCCAGAGCCCTGCCTTTCTAGACAAGGGTGATAATTTTGTCTACTCACCTGTTCATTCATTTCAGCAAGTCCTGGCCTGTGGAATCATTGAGGTGAGTATTTACTGATTAAATTTTTTACTGTTTAAATTTTTACTATTTTTAAATTCAAATCTCACAGCGGGAAGGTAAAATTTGATAGGAAAATTTGATAGGACTTTACAGAAATATTGTCAGGAGTCATGAGGTGGAACAACCATGTACCCATGTTATACCCACTGAACTATGTCACATTATCAGCTGTTTCTCTCTCAGTGTATTTTGACTCCCTTTTTTTCAATGTAATTGATTCATTTGAATTATTGCACACAGAAAAAATTACTTATTAACTGCATATAGCTTATTAACTGCATATAGCTTATTAACTGCATATGGAGGTATTGTGTAAAATCTGTGTCTCCAGACAAACAAAATTGCTAAAACAATAAATAAGTCTTGTTTCAAGCTTTTTATGTTTAAGTCCTCAGTCCAGGCAATTTTTTTTAGGGGGTGGGAATAGGTTTCTTTTACAGGTGTGAGTATGCTACTAGCAATTTCTGTTTCTTTAGAAATCTAGAGTTTATTAGTATAAACTTACGCCTGGGAAAATTTAATATGAAGTTACTTCTCCTTAGTGAATACTTCTAATCAGGGGTTAAAAAAAAGACACCCACATGTTCTCAGCTTTTCTACTCAGGTAAATGATATGTTGCAGTGTAATAGTTATTTTTTACATAAAGCCACAGGCAGGCAAGACAATCCGCAAAATATCTGAGGCAAGAGGTTTGAGTCAGAGTTGCATGCAAGCACTGCAGCACGTGCTGGGGAATCTCACACAGGTGAGGGCTGGCACAGGTATCCATGGAAGCCTCCCAAAAATCTGAGAGGGAGTGAGGATGCAGGCAGTGAGAGCCAGGCCTGACTGCTACACCCTGTCCAAGTCCCAGCTCCCATGGCAAGTGGTCCAAACTCACTCTTAAAACCAGTAGACATCACTGTGCTTCTCAGCTTTTCTGTTCAGTTCTGTTCAGAGTTTGTGAGGGTCTGAAGGTTGTCTCAGCTAGGATAAGACAAGATGGTGCTGTCAGGTGTCCCAGCTGTATGTCTGCAGAGAAAGCACCAACTGTGGCCACCCTAAGCAGTGGCAGGACCAAACAAAAAGAACTCATTTCCTCAGCTCAGAGCCACAAGCCCTTGCTTTCAGCTCCTGCTGTAAATCCTTTTCCTTAGGCTTTCTCCAAGGGTTATGCTAATGTTCTTTCTCAACTAGGCTCCTTTCTTCTTTTCAGTTGATCTGTTAATTCTCTGCATACCCGTTTCCCAAAACAATGCTCGATAATGCTAATGCCTCCTTAATAAATCCCCGGTTTGCTGCATAGCTTTGTATTCACTTTTGTTTGGAGACTTCGACATCTGTTTACCCATCTCTCCCACTTATCTCTAGGGATGGGTGGCAATTAGCCCGGCTCCTCGGTATTAGTAGGTTTATCAAAATAACAAAAGACTGTGTGAGGGCTGTCAAGGAACAGCAGGTGAAAAAGAACACAGCTCGAAAGAGAAATTGCTTTTGAGGCAAGGTTTATTTCTTTACTGCAGTTTCATATTTTTGTCAGATTGCATATATTTATACAATCGTGGGAGAAAGGAATATGGAATGAATTACAGTCCCAGGAGAGGAAGATGAAAAAGAGGGAATACTCAGGTACTGCAGAAGAGAACTTGAAATTGCATACTGTGAAGACATATGTTAATGTACAAACTGGTGTGAGGTTAATAATAGATGTTTATTTCCATGAATAATTTGGTTTTGAGGACCTTTCCTCCTGTTGCTCTAGCAACACACTCTATAGAGTGTGGCTACTGAATATCCAGGAACAATTTCATCCATACAGGTTTCATATACCCCAGGGGTGTTTCTGCTCCCTTACGTCTGAAAAGGAACACCACTATCATCTTAGTTGAAGATTCTATTTTTCCTAAAAAGGATAACAGTTTTGTGACTCAAAGAGTTTCAGATACAGAATTGACTGCTGTGTGAATTTTAATACTGCAATACTTCCCAGGACTATGCAAAAGTCTGTGCTTGTCTCCTCTCCAGCACAATCTCACCTTTTCCAAAGGCACAGTTACTTTTGTATAGATTTTTTTTCTGTCATAAATGCTAGATTAGGGTAATAATTTTTTGAAGGGGAAATATATTTTTAACACAGATGTGAAATTATACCTCCTTTGTATAGAAATGTACTCCAGTTATTTCTGTGCTGCAAGTTGGTTTAGAAGGCAAGAATGTATATTTTTTATGTTTTGTTCCAAATTCTAATTCTTAAAATAGTATTCATAAGGGAGATGATGATCATTAAGTGCTTACTAATGGTGGATTATAATCCTCTGTATTATAGGCCACCTTTGATACTCTCTGTACACTTGTAGGTATAATATTGTCTTGTTTTGAAGAGCTCCCTGAGATCTAGTAAAGTGCTTAGGAAGCCTGCTCTTGTACTGCAATGTGCACAGTGATCTGCACTACAGCCCTTTGTAAATACTGCTGTCCAAAAGAATTTAAAATTATGCTGGAATATATTATGCTGCAGAAAATATAACACTGGAGTAATATCCCTAGTGGGTGTTTGACCAGGTGACCTTTAAAGGTCCCTCCTGACTCAAATCATTCTCTGACTATGAAAATTTGACCTCCTACTTCGAGAAGTAGTCAGAACAAAGAAGAGGCTGAATATACAAGCCCAAAGAAAATTGGGTGTGGGCCTTTTGTGTGTTTATTTTTTGAAGGCTTCTAATTAGAATTATTCAAGAGGTTTCAGTGCAATAGAGTGAAAAACATATTTGACTAAAAGCAAACTGACGAAAATCACTAGAGGCTTTTAAAAACTGGGGTGTGATTTGCCCAATATTCTAGGTTAGGATAGCAGTGATGTAGTACAGTGATCCAAATATGCTTCCAGGTTGTTCTTGCCTTTAATTATCTATATATTAATAATACATATTAATGGTAAATATACAATTATATATTTTAATTCTGTGTTGAATCTTAATGCATTTTTTCCCATAGAGAATATGTTTGGTCTTGTTTTGCCACAAAATACTAGAGACACAAAGCAGTCAGTGAATGTTTTGCAGGGTAATCTTAGTGATACAGAATATTTTACAAAGTCACATATGATAGACTCTTTATTTTGTCCATGATTCCTCTGCAATGGAAACTGTCATTACAAAATCTGAGTTCTGTCAAATCTATTTATACATAGTACAGGAAAGGAAATTTTTCCAAGTACTCTTAGGAATGTGATCAGATAGTTTATTTGGCTAACTTGCTAAAAAAAACAAATCAAAACATCAATTAACAGGCTGGTATGATATTAAGAATTTGTATAAAATTGAGAATTAGAACTTGCAAGAGAAAAAAAAGGAGAATGAAATGTATAGAGATTTTACTAAATACATGAAAGTAATCCTGGAACACTGCTGCAGCTATCATAAGACTAAGAAAATAATTGGGTGAGTTTAGTAAAAATATAGTATAAAAAAATATAGTAAAAATATAGTTTGACTAATTTAAATAAAATTAGTTAAAACCATATATTTAACTCATTTAAATAATTAGAAAGTTGTTTGACTACATTTGCATAGGTACTTTAAAGGAGGGTTGTCTACAATGTGGATGCTCAGTTCCTGACCTTTACATCATGGGCATATTTTGATTTTTTCCACAGGCAACAGTCAGGAATGGTGGCAGAAAATTTTTGGGAGGTTTTTCCAGGTCCTCATGTACTCATTGCCCTGTGCTCAGAAATGGAACTCTGGAATGGGAGTAACCAATGATGAAAGAGATGATTTGTCAGTTCTTGATGATAAGGACAGCAACAGCACTGGGTGTAGTTTGACAAGCATCTCTTAAATCAGACATGCTGATTAAACTAGCCAGTTTTGCTGGTTCATGTACCTAATTATAAAATCCCCTTCCTCTCCTCTATATCAGCTGAGGCACTTTCAACCTCAACAATTCATTATATGGCCTCCTTTACAGTTGCCTTAGCTCAGCTGAGAAGAATCTACTGATACGAGGGTGAGTTTTAAAATCACTGTCAAGATCAGTTCTTACAAAATTCTGACTTTACAGAGATGTGAAGCTTAATGTGCTTGTAACAGTGAGGCCACATGCTCTATGCAAATATCACCCTTCACAGGTTAAATCTGCCATCAGCTCTGTAGCACAGATGGTTCATACTTCCAGAGGTGGACCTTCTTTCTGTGGAGCTTTCTGTTCCTCACAAATGTTAATATTATCATCACAACACCCATGTGTGTTTGTGTTAATTGAGTGTCATTGCCTCTTCTTTAAGAAATGCCAAAAAGACCCAAATGGGCAATAAGATACAACTACAATATTATTCTTCCTTTTTTTCTGTGGCTGTTTTATGACTCTGACACCTGTTTGTAACAAACAAACAGCCTCTAGCCAGAACATGAACCTCTGAAAAGAGCAGGGGGGTTTAATTTGAAGTTGCAAGAGTGATACTGTCCCCTTCATCCAGAAAACCCCTCCCAAACTGAATGAAAGGGAGCTGGGACATTTCCCACGGGAGCACCACTGGGGCACCTAAGGGCAGAGCAGGACAGATGTCAGACACATTGACTGTTTACCACTGATCTATAAAAAAATATATATGTTGAGCTCATATACAGCCCTTTTCTAGCAGTGTGGGCTGATTTGATGCCATTTAGAGAAACTGTATGGCTTTATCAGTAGTGTTGGTAACTTTAAAAAATGCTTTGGATTCTCCTGAAGGTTTCTTCCAACTTTAAATATGGTAACATTTGCAGTAATTTCACGACTATAAGGCGCACACCCTTTTGACTAAAATTTTGATCGAAACCTGGAAGTGCGTCTTATAGGCTGGTGTGCCTTATATATGGACAAAGTTTGGAAATTTGCCAGGCCCGAAGTGCGAGCCATGGTGGCTGCCACGGTGAGTGGGACGGCCGGCACCGGGAGGGAGTGCCGGGGCCCGTGGCACGGGGAGGGTGCCTGGGACTGTGTTTAAAGGCTTTGCCGATCTGTGAAAAATGTTTGCAAATTGAGCACCTGCCAGTAAACCCCGTGAGCGCGTGATTCCGTTACTAATTTGTTACTTTGTTGCACGCGGATCCTCGCTGCAAAAACAAGGTGCGCCTTATAGTCCAGTGTACCTTATATATGGACAAAGTTTGGGAAACTGCCAACAACCTGGAAGTGCACCTTATACTCCAGTGCACCTCATAGGCGTTAAATTACTGTAATTTAATATATACTTAGTCTGCTCCTCAGAATTGTGTTCTATCTTTCCTTAGGACTTAAGCAGTGCTGACCTCTTCACAGAAGCTAGAATGTATAACTTTACATTTTCATAATCTTCAGATAAAGGAAAATACAAAGGAACTTTCCCTGAGAACTTAAGTTACACTAATACGTTATTTTGTCTGCAACACCAAGAATTATTTCTACACAGAAGTAGCTAGTGTTTATATGAAAACAAAGGAATAAGAAATAAGAAATAAATCCCTAATACTCTGGTCCTCTCTGTATATTTGACCTTACATTGCAGCCTCAGGTATTTAAAGACTTAAATCCAAAGATTTTGAAGAGCTAGATTCTTGTGTCCCATAAAAAACTGCAGCTCTACGTGCCGACTTCATATTTTCTCTGTCATAGGGAAAAGGCAAGCCAATTTTCACATCAGTATTTTTTTGTTATTATGCCATTATTTAATAGGCAATATCATACTGTTGGCAATGAAAGAAACAGTTAATAAACACTGATAAGTATGTAGTCTGTAATCTTAAATGATAACCACATTGATGGTCTTGGCACTGCAAGTGTTCTTACATGCTGTTGTTCAACAAGATAGATAGCACAGTTCAGTAACACTCACCTTCTGCCTCATAAGTCATGAAGAACACATCTGCTTTTGTGTGTTTAGACTAGAAAGTGCAAGATTTTACAGACTTTTCCTTGAAATTCAGTAAGTGTAACACTATTAACATAAGAATATCAAATACTCTATTTGCTTATTGGCTTAAGTTTAATGTTAGCATATCTGACTTGACTAAGCAATGTCTAATTATATCAAGGCTGAATGTGGACTCCCATGCCTAATTTTCATAAAAAGCCTCAAAGCTGAATTCTTCTAATGTTTAGTGGCAGGGTTTGAACATAAGCCAAACAGTATAACCAATGCTTTTTCATGCAATACACCATTTAACAAACATTGATTTGTGTGAAGTTCAAGGGTATGTATAATATTTCTTTCCCTTTTGTTTTTGAACTTTCTTTGGTCAAGTAGAACCTTTTCAGAGTTCACCTTTTCATGGACATGTGGCATGGCCCAAATCTATGTGTAGTTACCAAAACACAAGAGCATGCTTGCACTTTCAACCATATGTGCTTCTTCAGTCCAATTTATGCTGTGAAAAATGATGCAATAATTAAGCCAAGAAAATGAATAAGATTTCCTGTAATGCTTAACCATTACAAATGCCAGATTTGGGAAAATCTAAAGTTGAAGGTTTTTCCCTAGACAAAAGGCACTTAGCTCCATCAATATGTACTTCCAGTCAGGTATCCCATGAACAATTACTGTTAATACATTGTAAAGTAATTGACTTTTTGACAAGGAGAAGGGCAGCTTTATGATTCAGCTCCCTTCGATCACATCAAGGAGACTGAAGAGTGTAACATTTTTCAGAGCTGCCATTGTTAGGCTGGGACAAAGGCAATCCTTTTAAGGAAATTATCACATAAAATAATCAATTAACTCATACCCAGTAGAGTACATCAGAGAAGATTTGGAGGAAAACAATTTTCCAATAATCAGTTAAATTTAACTTAGCAAGAATAGCCAATAATAAATGAATTCTAGCTAAACCAGTAAATGTAATACTCAAAACAATGTTTTCCTCTTTTCCTTTCCATCAAGTCAGCATATTACTAAAATCTCATTAAATAACCTTACAGGAACAAAGAATAAAATTTGTGTTCTGTAGTTTTCAGACTTCAATGGGGACAAATCTCTTATAACCAAAGCCAGAGGAACAGTAAAAACCAAACTACTCCTACAGCTTCTTTCTGAGGCCTTCCCACTTTATTATGCCCAAACCAATCACATAAAAGATCACCATCCTGGCAAATGCTAGCGTGTATCAGCTGGTTATGTGTGATAATTTATTTAACTTGAATAAGCTGTATGTGCATAAGTGGAAAAAGTGTTTCTCCAGAATTTCAGTACAGAATCCTTTAAGTTTGTCTTGGCAGTCTCCATCTGTTTCTCTCAGGAAATGTCACTTAGGATAACACAGGAGCTAGGAAGAGAGATGCTCTGGTGTACCTCATAGTTACAGAAAGGAAAGGTAAAGTCCAGGACTTGGCTGTAGTGATTATGAGATGGTGGAGTTCAGGATCTTGAAAAGAGGCAACAAAGGAAATGGCAAGATCATAACCACTGCCTTCAGGAAAGCACATTTTGGCATCTAGAGGCATCAGCTTGGAAGAATTCCTTGGGAGACAGTCCTGGAGAGAAGGATCCAGGAGCTGACTGATTTTTGAGAATCACCTTTTCCAAGTTCAAAAATCTCCACATACAGGAAATAAGAAATGGCAGGATGAGCTCCTGGCAAAGCTCAGACATAAAAAGGCAGCATGCATGAGGTACTAGCAGGGACAAGTGAAAAATAAACACTATTTGAGCTGTTGGGATGTGGTTAAGGAAGCCAGAGCCCACCTGGAATTGATTCTGGCAAAATATGTGAAGGGCTTCTACTGCTGTAGCAGCAGTAGAAGAAAAGGGAAAATGTGGGCCTAGCAGGGTCAGGAATATTTATGCAGACTGGACATACACATTTATGGGACGTAATAGTATGTGCCTACAAGGAGTGGTATGTGCTGAAGAAGCTGTTGATATCACTGCAAGGTAATCTTGATAATCTTTGAATAGTGACAGTGACTGGGGGAGGTTCCAAGGACTGGAAGAAAGCAAATGTAACTCCTTTCTTAAAAAGGTTAGAAAAAGGAGATCCAAGGAACTATAGGCTGTTCAAAACAGCTTCACCCCAAACTCTGGGAGGTTCAGAGAGCAAATAATTCTGGAAAACATTTACATTAGGAACAAGAGTGTGATTGCAAGTACAGTAATTTCACGATTATAAGCTGCACCTGATTATAAGCCGCACCTCCTGGTAGCCGGGTAGACCATGGGATTTGTCCACATATAAGCCGCACCTGAATATAAGCCGCACTACTGGGGTAGGCTGGATTCTTCAGTGAAAAAGGTGTGGCTTATAATTGTGAAATTACTGTAGTCAGGATGGATTAACAAGGAGGAATTAGGCCTGCCCAAGCTGGCAGCCTTCTACAAAGAGATGACTGGCTTGGTGGACATGGGGAGAGCATTGGAGACTGTTGATCTTGATTTTAGAAAGGCTTTCAACATAGTCTCCTGTAATGTTCTCACTGATAAAGTACGAGCCAGATAACTGGATGGTGAAACTGAAAACTGGCTGATCTGTCAGGCTCAATGGGTTGTGATCAGTCCAGGATGTATAGCTCAAGCCCCATCAAAGTCCAGCTAGAAGCCTGTTTCTAGTAATGTACACTAAGGCTTCACACTAGGTCCAATACTAGGTAACATCCTGATTAACTATCTAAACAATGGGGAAGAGTGTTCCTGTGGCAAGTTTATAGATAATCCAGACTTGGGAGTGGTTGATATGCCACAGAATCATGCTGCCATTTAGAGGGACCTCCACAGACTGGAGAAAGAGGCTTTCAGGAATCTCATGAAGTTCAACATAAGAAAACATCAAGCCCTATAGCTGGAGAGGAATAACCCCATGCACCAGTACAGGCTTGTGAGCTGAATGGCTGGAATGAAGTTGCAGAATAGGCTCTACAAAGGTGACTGGACCGAGTAATGCATCTTTGCAGCAGTGAAGACCAACAGTCTTTTCGGTGGCATTACAAGAGTATACAATGTGTTTATTCCTTATTCCTTCTATTTAGCACTGATGATGCCACATCTGAAGTGTTGTGTCCACGTCTGAGCTCCCCAGCACAATAAAGCAATGGGCATACTGGAGAAAATCTAGCAAATTGCTACAAAGATGAATAAGAGATTAAAGCATTTGTCGTACGCTGAGGAGAGGCTGAGAGAGCCAACATTATTTAGCTCGGAGGAGAGATGGCTTTTTCCTGCTGTCACATCCAGGCAGCTGGGGAAAATGCATACAGACCTACTTTTTACCAGTTTCAGCAAGCAGATGCCATGCAAATGAGGTACTGCTCTTGAAACAATTTAAATGAACAGAGCTACATCCTCTTTCCTGATCAGATCTATGATCTAAGTCTAGTTTACAGAACTGATTCTTGGCAGGGATTCTTTAGTTATCACATTCCAGCTGTGGAATGTTGAAATATCTGCATGAACATTTAGATTTCAGTCTATCTACTGTTTCTGTACAAAAATTTGTAGATTCCGCTCCTGGTTGAATTCAATAAATACAAACAAAAATCTTCGCTTTTATTATTTTTTTAATCTTTAGAGATTTTATATTGTCAGCCATTTCCTGGTGACTCTATATTTTTGTGTACAAATAATAATCCTTACTCTACTGCCTCATCACAATGCCTCTACAGAAAGTGACAGATTCAGGTTTGAATCATTTCAAAATCAGAAGGAATGTAGATTTAGGAGTTACTCCACAGAGAATGTGGGATTCTGTGTAAAAGCTGGTGCCTGTACTGAGGTTATGACCACTAAATGTGACTGCTCACTGTGGGTGTATGGACAGCCTCAGCTTTCCTAATGAACTGCACCCCTGGGCAGACTTTGACTCAGAACCACTTAATCTGTACATCTCAAATGGCCTGAAGTAACATATGGCCAGCTGTATACCAAAGTGATACACAGGGGTTTGAGCCTGTTTAAAAGAGGCCTGGACAGAACATAGTGTGCCTACAATATTTCAGATACCTCACTGAGGTAAATGAATATCCACTGATTGGTTTTTTGCAAGTGTGAAACAGTCCAGGTTTATTTTGCATTATCTTGTGTCTTCCCTTAATGGCTCTGTAAAATTAATAAAGAAAGAATTTGAACCTTTTTTTTAATGTAGGTGAGAAATTGTTGATTAAGAGAAGTCACTGTGAAACTGTTTATTTTTACAGATATCAGTAACTGACACAATCAGGACTGCTACTGAGCCCACTCACTCGGATCTGTGAGCCACTAAATACTGTTCCACTGTCAGTTTTAAATCTAGGTTTTTTACATCTAAGTTTTAGGCGTAAAACTGACAGTGGAATATTACAGTTTATTTCTCTGTAGTTGCACACTGTTCTTTTCCTTCAAAAGGGAATTGTTTTCAAGCATTACAACATATTCAAAATCAGAAATGTTATTTGTTTCAAGGTTAGAAATTAAATATTTATAATTGCTTACTTTACATTTGCTTCTTTTTCTGCATTAGGTCTGAAAAGTTTCCCGCAGCCTGAAATGACAGAGAGCTTTGAAAAAAGGACATCCCTATTTTACACCCAAGGAATATTGCTTAATAGGTATTAATCTGAAGAAATATATTGTATGGTAAAGTTCTGACAGACTACCAACCTTCTGAACACTCAGAGAGCATTAAATTTTTGTATGATCAGAAGCACCTAATGTCGCTGCACATGCTACAATGGAAACTGTAAGACAAATACAAAGTTTTGGCATCTGTGTTACCTGCACATATCCTGTAGCATCTGGTGTGGTGTTTGCCACTCTTCTAGTTTCTTGCTGCTCATCTCTGAACATAAGAGCTCGTCCACTTGTTTCTAATTCACCTTTCCTTTCTATCTGGAATGCTCCTACAGAACTTTGTACTGAAAGGACTGGAGTGCAGCTGGACATGAAATTTTTCCCTCTAATTGGGAGCACATTAAAGACATCCTTTGGGCAAAACATCACTCTCTTCTATCCAGACAGGCTTGGCTACTACCCTTACAAAAATGAAGTCACAGGAGAGGCATTCAATGGAGGACTCCCTCAACTATCGCTGCTGGAGAATCATTTAAAAAAAGCCAAAGAGGATATCCAATTCTACATTCCTTCAGATGAGCAGTTTGGATTGGCTGTCATTGACTGGGAAAACTGGAGACCTGTGTGGATAAGAAACTGGGGATCAAAAGATATTTACAGACAGGAGTCCATTGAGCTAGTTCAGCAGAGAGACCTCAGTCTATCAGAAGCCGAAGCCAGAACTATAGCTAAAATAGAATTTGAATTTGCAGCAAAATCATTTATGTTGGAAACTTTGAAGCTGGGCATAGAAATGAAGCCAAATCGTCTGTGGGGATATTACCTTTATCCAGACTGTTATAACTATGATTACAAACAAAACCCATACAATTATACAGGAACTTGTTTAGATATTGAAATAGAAAGAAATAATGAGCTTAACTGGTTGTGGGAGAAAAGCACAGCACTTTATCCATCTATCTATCTAGAGACAGCCTTAAAATCTTCCAGAAATGCTCAACTCTTTGTTCGTAACAGAGTTCAAGAAGCCATTAGAACTTCCTATGTCTCTAACTCTAGTCATCCCCTTCCAGTTTTTGTATATACTCGTCCAGTATTCACAGATGTCTATGACGAATATCTCTCTGAGGTGAGTGAAGCTAGACCTTAAATAGTTCAAATTTATATGGCAAGAAATTACCAGGTGCCACTTATTTAGCAAATATACTAACTTGCATCAGAAAGAAGTGTGCAATTTTGTCTAAAAAATTAAATTACTCTGTCAAAAAATTTGATCCAAGGGAAAATGAAGAGGTCTATTTTCAAACCATCCTCATTATATTTATCAAACAGTATTTTATTACTATATTATATGTTATATTATTACATTCCTCAATGTAACAAAATAGTACAAAACTAGAAAACATATTTAGCACACATATCAGAGGAAAGAAATATGAGTAAAGTCTTGCAAAGAGAGTTGGTAATACTAAGCTCACCTACTGCCTGCTTTCTATATTATAAGAAAAAAAAAAAGTAAAAAAAATATTTGATTAAAAAGTGCTTAAAACTAGTGAGAAAATGCTGTCCCTAGCTGTACTCAAGCAGCTTTTAAAATGGTATTTCAGCGTGTCATGGGATCGTTAAGGTTTGGCTCTGATTAAAATCCAATCATCTCACTGCAGTTCTGGCCATATTTTTCCCTTCACATTTTTATAGACACCCACCCTCTCAGAGATACCACCACTCTGGGGAATCTCTTGTTGGTGTTCCAGCCCATGAGGAAGGGGAAGTTAGAGTCCTGGTGGTGGCATTCTCTCTGCTGCCCTCCAGCATTCTGGACAGAGCATTAGCAAGTGTTGTCCCCAGCTCAGTGGAAACTTTCAGGGAGCAAGGTATGCTGTCAGGGGCCCTGCTGGCATCCTAACTAATAACTGACATCCTATCATCATCATTTCTTTAATTTGTGTTGTGCCCTACAGTAACTTGCGTTTTTATTGTCTTTTTCATTATCATGAAATCTCTCCCATACCATATAGGCCTTAACATTTTGCTTGGATTGAGCTAGTAGCTGACTCTAAAAGGAGAACTGAACAGAAACAAATTTCCCAAATAAAACTCTGTAAAAGACCATAGACATTCTCTGGAAAGGGAAGGTTCCTATTGCTGAAAGCTCTTTTTTGATGCAGTCCTGTTCCCTTTCCCTTATATTCCCGGCTAGCTAATTAGGGATGGGAAGAGGCCCTGCATCATGAATAGGCAAACAAAGAGGGGCTCCTTCCTTCTTGACTCAGCTCCAAGGTTTATTCTCGAAGGGGTGCACACAAGGAAAGAGAGAGAGCACGTGGTACACAGGGGTTTTAAAGCTTTAAAGCTTTACAGGAGAAGGGGGGATGGTCAAGGGGTCAGGTAATAGAATCTTCTTCCAGTTGGTGGGGTCCACAGGTCAAGGAAAGCAAACATATGTTGGTCAGTGAAATGCAACACTTTCTCTTGCTACTTTTTTGTTTCAGCATTTCCTGGTAACAGAAATAAAAAATTAAAATAAATAAATTGAAAAAAAAAAAAGAAAAAAAAGCTGTGCTTTCCAGTACCTTTATCCCACAGCATTACTGAAACCAGTTGCTACCACCTCTGAGCAGCTGGGAGGCAATGCAGCAAAATAAGCCTTAACATGGTTGGAGGAGTGTATGTCGTATGCCTAAGCAGTTTCTCGGTTTTACAGCCTTGTTTTTTCAACCAGATGAGATATAAAAATCGGATATTGTTGGCAACATTTTCCGGTATCACCTTTGCAATCCAATTCCAGGATAAATTTGTGCAATTGAGAGCAGGATGTGCATTGTGTATCATTACTTGCTGTCGTCAAAGTAGTTATTTTGGATATGTCATTTACTATATGCTTTTTTCCATTTGCCCTTACGTTATAGGTTAACTACATTTGTATGATTCTTTGCATATTTTCCTTCAGGATGACCTGGTAAATACCATTGGAGAATCTGCTGCACTGGGTGCTTCTGGAATCGTGATCTGGGGTGATATGAATTTAACACAAAATAAGGTATGCTATATCAATTATTATATGCAATTTTTAAGGAGAGATGAAGTGAAAAAGATCTAAAGCATTATGATCACTTACATCATATCTTCTACTATTAAAATGGTGACTCCATATTGCCAGTAGTTTTTTATACTCAAAACCCAAGCATATCTGAGGCTTGTTAAGGTCATCATTGACTAGACAGAACAGGAGTTCAATCTTTCAGTGTATTAGTGCTGTTGACTCTGGGTAACTGGACAGTTACTATGATAAC
The DNA here is from genome assembly GCA_009812075.1 of Sialia sialis. Taxonomy (NCBI): domain Eukaryota; kingdom Metazoa; phylum Chordata; class Aves; order Passeriformes; family Turdidae; genus Sialia; species Sialia sialis. Next base: position 31,681,260 of record VRYO01001878.1, read on the forward strand.
TGTGGGTAAGTAAGAAGTTGTTTAATTAGTATAAGAAAGAATTCCTGTATTTTAATTTCATTTTAGTCATGAGGTACAGAGAAAAAATTACATGAAATATATAGATAAAATGAAAGCTTGAAGACAACTGCTTTCTGATCTAACTGCTTTTTGTAACATCTCCAGCAACTACACAACATAAATTTGCTGTGATCCTTGAATTTTTTAACAGCTTCTTAGATAAACTTGCTTCCAACAACCAGGAATAGCTATTATCAAATCCTCAGGGAAACACTTATAGATATATACTGTGGTACTATTATTAAAATGACAGCATTTTAACGGTTTCCATAATAAACTGTGGAGGTATAATGTTCTTTTCACAGAACACCTGTAGAACTCTGGACAACTACCTTAGGAGGACTTTGACCCCATACCTCATCAACGTCACAATGGCAGCCAGACTATGTAGCCAAGTGCTATGCCAAGACTCTGGTGCTTGTGCACGGAAAAAATGGAATTCCAGTGACTATCTTCACTTGAACCCGGAGAATATTGCAATTCAAATGACAAAAGATGGAAAATACACTTTAGAAGGGCAACCCTCATACAAGGATCTGCAAATATTCATAGAAAAGTTTGATTGCCATTGTTATGCAGGGCAGAGCTGTGAACCTACGACTGATATAAATGACATCCATTATGTCCATGCTTGCATTTCAGAAGATATTTGCATTCAGATGTCCTCAAATTCACTTTCTAACATAGAAGCCTCTGAAGAAAAGATCCTGTCTAACAGAACTGCATTTTCATTTACCTCTGAGAGTAAGGTGACATTATCTACACATCTTGAAATAGAAGATTTCCAATCTACCTTTGGAAATAATACACTTAATACAACAACTACAGAATATAACACTGTTACAGCTGCCAGCAGCTATAATTTAGAAGAAAATGATACTCGTACTTTCAGTAGTTCTTCATCCTGTAAGATAAGGATGCTTAATCTGTTTCACTTAATTCTACTTTTGAGAACCTTAATACAAATGACCCATGAAAGTGAGAGTATAGCTTTCCCTGACTATATTTGAAATTCTAAAGGTTTTATTTACAAAACAAACCAACAAAATAATTCCTGAAAGGCTTATAGTCTTGTCTGTATCAGGTAGCCTTTTCTAATCCATAGGTGCCACTTCAGCTTGAATGTATTTCTTCAGTTTAGTTCTATAAACTAATATTTGTGCCAAAGATATATTGGTCTATATATACTGACTATGCCATATGAGAGGATAATCCAGAATACAAAGCATTTTTTACAGTTTACATTTTTAACCATTATATTTGGAGAAAAGTAATTGTTGACAATGCTTTTTTGTGTACTCCAAGTCATCAGGTTTGATGCTCTAAGAATTAATTTCATTCCATATGAATGGAATTAGCTCTTAAAAATATTTGGCTTAACTTTAGATCTGTGGAACCTTGCAGCATAAAATTTATCTGATTAATGTAATGTTCCTCCATTTTTCACAAAACCTTTAGGGATCCTGTAGTTTTACTTTTAATTAAATATATTTGTAACTCTTCAAAAAGGTTCTAATTTCAGTGTAAGTGTTAACTTTGAATATTGCAGCTTCATGATTTAAAATTTGAGCTGTAGCAGTTTATCCTTTCTTCTCACAAACCCTCCCCCTTATTTCAGATGTCCCTTCCTTGGTTTCCAGTTGTTTTGTCTTGCCAATACTCACAACTCATCTGCTCTGCCTATGCATTCCCTACCAGCACAGGTCACCAGTCCTAGTTTCTCCATCCAGCCATCCCTAGGAACTGGATATAGCTATATGTGCCATTTGGACAAATGGGACTATATGCCTCATTATTTCCTCAAGAGTCTCTTTGGTGAAAACCGGTTTGCTCTTCTAGGAAAACCCAGCAGTGGCAATAGAAAAATAAGTGTCACTAGGGACCTGGGACAATCTCAAGAACACCCTTATGATCCAGTTTGCTGACAGAACTGGAAGTACAGTAATTTCACGATTATAAGCCACACCTTTTTCATTGAAGAATCC
>VRYO01001878.1:31684304-31714149 GCA_009812075.1 Sialia sialis
TGTGAAAGTAGCAGAGATGCATCACAGGAAAACTACTCCCAGTATAAATCAGGAGTCTAGTTATGATTAACATATAGTCAGTTGAAGCATTTAGAAGCAATTAACTGCAGTTTATTTGATAAAATAACCTTTTCAAATTATTATGTCAGATGCTTAATAGTCAGTTGGCCTTCTGATGGGTGAAGAGTGGCTGCTGGCATTGATACATTAAAGATACCCCTAGAGCCAGACATGATCTGCATAAATAATTCACCACCTCCCACAGATATAGCCTGCTGCACTAATGAAAATAACCAGAATCTCAATATAGTGGCCATTTACTTATAATAAATTAATTTGTTAATCTAGCAGAAAATATGTATTATATCCATTTTCTTTGAATTTTCAGGTTGTTGGTCATAACAGAGATGCAGAAAAATAGATGAAGCCTTTAGACTTAACATGGAGAAATAATGTTTTATGGCTTTTGAACAGCAAGTTATCAAGAGGAAGTGACAATTTTCTCATCCCAGTTACAGTGATAAGTCCACGAGTCAAAGCTGTGTCTGCCGTTAATGTTCCAAATGGAGTTATCAATAAAAAAACATACATGTAGTAGGTTGTTTAGGACAAAATAATCCATCTGGTTTTGATCACCTGTGTAAAAGCTTTTTTCCACTGCAGCTCTGATATTGGTTACTTCATCTTGGGTAAAGAAAAGACATGGTATCATAACTCCTGTGCCTGAACTCCCTTCACACTGCATTTGTGGTAACTATCAAATGGTTCCTAAAAACTGGAAACATCACTCGTAATGCCTTAGCAAAACTTGCATGACTTATATGAAAATATATGTTTTTCCACAACGCTTTGACCTGGCTAAACTGAAAGATATTGGATCTGCAATACTTTGCGTTAAGACAGCTTGCAAGTTCACAAAATCTGCAAGTCTTGCCATGAATACTTTTGATTATCAGCCAGGTAATAGCAAGCAGAACATTTGTGATGATTCAAGCAAGAAATCACCAAAAAAGGAGGAATGAGAAGATTAAATCACTGAAGAGTTGAAACAGAGCACCCAGTACCTTCCAATGGAAAGAGAGTAAGTGAACTGCACAAGTGAAAGAATGAAGCAGTGGGGAATGTGGAAAGACCAGTCTCTTCCCATTCAGCATTTTATCTACCTGTTACTTAATATTGACAACCTCTCCCTAAGGCTCACTGTAGAGATAAAGGAACACACCAACTGATATGGTAGACCTATTCATCCAATCTCATCTATTTTTTTTTTCTTGAGAACAGCAATGACCAGAAAAGTAAAAGGACGATGAGAGGAAAGCAGTCTACTGTAATAAACTGCGCCTTCCTAAGCTGCATGTTAAGTAGCTATCTACCTTGAGCTCTGATGTACCATGAGTTACCAACCACCTTGCAAATGTTCATTCAGGACTATTTATGTTACCTATGAGTATCTGCAATTCATGCTTTCAATCCTACAGACTTCAGGATTTAGGTCTGCTACGTGTTAAATGACAGTATTTCCCAAATACATTATTTTTCTCTGCATTATATTTGTCTTGCCTGTATTCTGTGATAAAGAGTCACCATGGAGTCAACGAGTCTCCACAGAGTGAAAGGAAAAAAGAAGGAAAGAGGTGCTATCCCTTGCATTGCTGGTGACTATCATATGTTCAAAGACAAATTTATTTTGGCCTAAAGTGGACCCCTTTCCAAAGAGATTTTCTTCTATTCAATGTATTGCCTGTAATGATTTGTTAGCCTTATAGTTTTAGTTTCTTGCATTCTTGTAATTTTGAAAAGATTAAATACTAGAGGAACAGTTCACTTTGATTGCCATTCATTATTTTGTATTTCTCCTTTCCAGAGAGCCCTCAGGCTGGCCATACATAGGGACAGGGAAATGCTAAAGTGGGTTTGATGAAAGGGTCTGTTTAAGTGAAAGCTGTTAATTACCCTCCTTCCATGTTTGGACATTATGCTAAAATTTTAATTGAAATTCTGCTTCTCTATCTGAATAATGTGGATCTAGTTTATTGTGTTGCTTATAGATATCCTACTTCAAAAGATATCCTACTTAAAAAGGGAGATGGCAATTGGCATGTAAATAATCTGAACAGAATAAAACCACAGTCTAGTCCTTGCCTTACAGAGGTTTTTGGGGGGTTTTTTTTGGGTAAAAATAACAACATGGAGAGATGTTTTGAGAGGCCAGTAAAATTACTTTGTAGACAGCCTAGGATGTGACTAGAATCCCAAAGAGTTCAGCAAAATTTGCTTTATTCCCTGCATCACACTGTGATACCGTGCTGTAAATATATATATTAGCAAAGAATTGTACGGAAGATTTGAGACCTGAGCAATATGTTCTAGACAACTTCCAGACAGATTAGATTAGATATTGTGTCTTAAAAAAATTACTGCTTTATTTAATGATTTCATCTTTCCTAAACACTTTATTAATTGTTTGTTCTTGTAATTTTTTCTCCTGTGCTACTGAAAACTATTGTATAGAAGGCTAGAAACAGATTCAAAAAGCTTACTAAGTCTAAATTCATCCCCTACCACTTCTAAATGATTCCCAAGCCTCCCTGCCTGTTTTTCTGGAAATACTTCATTGAATATTAACACTGCTTCACAGTATTTTTCATGATGATGATGATGATGTAAACATGCTGTATTCAAGATAAATTCTAAGATTTTGTGTGTACCAGTCAAGGATCAGGGTTTTTACAGAAAAGTTCTTTCACATAGCTGTTCCATAACTCTTGCAGCTACTCTTCTCTTCACTGCCACTGCCACTGCCACTGCCACTCAGGATTGCAAAAGCTTCCCACATTTGTTGTCCCCCTGTTATATATAAGCAAGTAAAGAGCAAGAAGATAAGGGGCACTTACCAACATTAACATCCTTAAGGGAATAACTTTGGATTTAATTATGATCACTAATGCATTACCACCATCATAGTATATTGATTATAGTTCTCCCTGGTCAGCAGTAATTAGATGACATTTTTCAGTTTATGCTTGTGTAAATCTTAGTTTATAACTGATAAGCTATTTCATTGATGAGTAATCAGACACAGACAGCATCAAAATTAATGTGGATCATTACTTTATATATTCAACTGACATGTTTCTGGCTCTGTGCACACAATTCCAGAGGGTGGTGTTCAGCCCCACATATATGTGTGCCCTATGCAGTCACCTGTCTCTGCCTTTGTTCTTATATCAGGAAATACATTTATTCAACAGAACTCTTCAAGATCCTGCAGAAGAAATATACCGTATGTTGGCAGTCTCATGGACCACACTGCTCCCTCAGGCTACAAGCAGGTTGAGACAAGATGACAGCTTGCTTGTGTCAAGTGAGGATTTCCTGAGGCAGAGACAAAACAACCACCCATTTAAAGGGAGGCTAAGGGAACCCTGCAGTCCCACAACAACATGGTTAATGTCACAACAGAGCACAAAGTGCCTTATTGCTGGGGCAGCCAGTAATTAAGGGCAGGGGACTAATACTAGACTTAGGCTGCCTGCAAATCCTATGCACTATTTCAGCATGAACTGCATATACCAAGTTGAGGTATCCAAATCAGAGTATTTTTGAGTTAAAAACCTTAATCTGCCACTTTAATAGTCCTTACAGAAATCTTTCTTCACCTTTTGCCTCACCAGGAATTTAGGGCACAAACTCGAGCACTGGGGCTGCAGCCAGCAGAGGGCACAGATGGCACATGCAGACACTGGTGGATCCCTCACTGAAAAGTTCAACGTGCTCTTTCTGTTCCATTCAGTAATGCAGCTGCTTGGCTGTGGCCTACAAACACAAAAGATGACTAGTCACTCCCTAATGTAGTGCCTCAATACCAGAAATGACTGATTTTACAGGTTTTTTCCTGTGGACATCTGGTATATCAGGACAAACCAAATATACCAGGGAGACATTACCTCTTCTCATTCTCTTTTCTCTGGAGATTTCATTCAGCTGAAAGCTTCTTCTCCTTGAGATCTGCCCAGGAAGGTGGTTGAATCACCGCCCCTGGAAGCATTCAAGAAACAACTAAATGTGTCCCTTAGGTCTAGTTCACAAGGTGGTGATCACTCAAAGGTTGGACTCGATGGTCTTGGATGTCTTTTCCAATCGTAATGATTCTATGATCTTCAGCTGTCACTAAAACGCACGCTTGAAATACAGGTAATGTGACCAAATCTCTTTGCTAGTGCTCTGAACTACAAATCGGATTCTCAAATACTGTTTTTCTCCCCAAATGTGAAAGATCAGAATATGCAGTGTCAACTTCAAATTATTTTGCTGACCATGTGTTTATTACATCCCCACCACTGTCACCTGAAATGTACGACACACTTCTATAAACCTTTAGGGATGTCCCTCATCAACAAATACCACCAGCACTATAACCTTTCCAGAGCATCACATTTCAGTTGAAAGTTCTGAGCCTGGCAGATGGATGCAGGAGAAGTGCTAGCCCTGTGTTTATGGGTAAAACAAGCCTTTCTCTAAAGCTCTGTGGCAAGACACTGTGCTGAATGTCACTTGTTCAGTGAAGGCGGAAGATTCCTGGTGAAGCGGCATGTCTCATGGTTGATCACAACATAAAACCACCATCACAAGCACCTCTTGAGGCAAGGAGTCATACTATGGATGATTTTCCAAAAACTACCACAGGAGAAACAAAATAAAAACATGATAAGCCCTAGATCTGGAAGCCTGACACTACAGAATGAAGAATTCAAGCAGAGCTTCCTGAGAACAGTGGAGGTCCTAGCCTAGGGGTGTGACAACTGCCATCACTGGACGTGATGAACCTACAAAATCAACGCAGTCAAGCGGCCCAAGCAGCACACCGACACTCACGCTGTACAGCCCGCCCATGGCAGCAGCTCTGTGCCACCCCATCCTTCCATATCCCGGGGAGCAGCTGCTCCCGCACAGCATCCCTCCAGGCCGCTCCCATCCGCCCCACCCAGCCCAGCCCAGCCCAGCCCAGCCCGGCCCGGCCCGGCCCGGCCCGGCCCAAGCCGCCCCCTCCGCTGTCTGCGGCGGCGGCAGAAGGAAGGGCGGCGGCGCCGTCACGTGAGGCGCTGCCTGGCGCTCGGCTCCCCGCGCAGCCCCGCCGCCGCCAGCCCGGCCGAGCCTCGCTGCCGCCTCGCTTCGCCTCTCCTCGCCTGGCTCGCCTCGGCTCCTCCGCGCTCCCATGCCCAGCAGCGAAGCGGTGCCGCTGGGGCTGGGCGCCTGCCGCAGGTCGGGGGCGCTGGGCGGGATGCTGTCGCTGGTGGCGCGGCTGCTGGAGTGGCTGCGCTCGCTGTTCTGGAAGGAGGAGATGGAGCTCACGCTGGTGGGGCTGCAGTACTCGGGCAAGACCACGCTGCTCACCGTGCTGGCGGTACGCGGCCCCCGGCCCGGGGCGGGGCGGTGCGGGCCCGGCGGCGGGCAGGGCCGCGGGGTGCGGCGGGCGCGGCCCCCGGCGGGGTGCAGGAGCCGCCCGCGGGGTGCAGGAGCCGCCCGCGGGGTGCAGGGGTCTCCGCCTGCCCGGGGCCTCCGCCCCGCGGCCCTTCCCCGCAACAAGTGCGGGCTTTGCTGCTGCGGTGGTGCCTCCGCCTGCCGGGAAGTCCCGCGGCGGTGCGGTGGGATGTGGGGCGATGCGGAGAGAGGGAGGGAGGATGGGGGCGAGGCCGGGAAAGGCAGCTTCTGCATCTTTTGCAGCCTCGAGAATTTCACAGCAGAAGGCTAAGGTGTGTGTGAAAGTGTTTTCAGAGGGAGAGAGAAGATGTCTTCTGGGTCTGGCCGCAAAGTGTGCCCATCTTGGAGCAGATTTATGGGCATGGTCTCTTGCCGTGGTTCTGGTTGGCTTTCCATGTTCAGTGTATTGCAGAATAATGTATCGTGCATCCTTCAAGGCCACAAATTGCTTGTTACCGAATTCTCTCCTCCCATCAGTTGCCAGCAATACTAATGTCTGCTACAAATCCTTCATAACTCTTCCCTAGCATTCAAGTCTGATTCCAGCATTCCGTTCTGCCTCTGGTGATGGCCTTGCAGCTTCTCTAATGCTGACACCTACCATGACATTTTCTCTTCTGTCACTGTGCTGAAATACATGCCTCATCTTTGTTTGCCGTGCCCTCCAGACTGCATTTGGGTCCATCCCAAAGATTTGCTTTCCATCAGAGGATGGACATAAATATGTCACATTTGCTTACTACTAATCATGAAGCTTAGTGAAGCTTTTCTCAAGGCGGTATCTCTTGTGAGGTGTATCGCAGCTTCAGCTGCTGTGACATGAAAATTTCTAGATGTTCTTAAGTCCTTATTGTGAAAAGCTAGTAGATCATGAACCAAAACCAGACTGGGAGGTGTGTGGGTTGAAGTCAGAGAGATTGAGGCAATGAAGACCTGAGTATATGATTTTTTTACTTGCTTTTGTATATAATTATGGATTAAGGGAAAAATAAGAGGTTATGCATTAGTGTCCATGAAGAAACTGAGAGAGAGCAAGAGAAAAAGGAATGACAAGTGCCCAGTGAAAGTATATTTTGGATGGCATCAGAAATCAATGGAATATACCTGTAAGCTGGTATTTTAGTTGATTTGTCAGGCAGGTGATCTTGTTAAGATAGGCCTTGGTGCTTCTTATGCCCATTGGAGGTGTTCATTTCCTAAGGGCAGGCCTTGCCAAGGAATAGGGAAAAGGCATTACAAAATGCCTTGCTTCTTGGATTGTTCTCATGGGCAGAGCAAAGAAGAGCACAGCGGTTCAGAGACCTCAGTTGTGTGTGATGCCAGACTTTGTGTAACTGTTTGTCCTCTCCCTTGTACTACTGCACAATGGAATGGCATCGTAGGTGTTTGTCTCTGTGATATTACCTTCAACACCACAACACTCCTGTTAGTGCAGGTCTGGTTTGCCCTGCAAATGTTCTTTCTTAAGAGTATTCTACAAGGCATTCATGTTTTGTGACTTAGGGACGGTCACACGTTGCAGGTTTTGTAGATTTTTGGATCTTCCAGTCTGGAGATGACATGCTGTGATAATCACTGAAGAAAAGTGATGGGAGAATTTTGAAAAAGTGTTAGGGTGAGGCTTGAATACTGTTGACGTGGAAAGGGCAAACAGATTGGGAGCTCTGTGTATGTTTGTGAATACGTGGCTAGAGTGTGACGATGAAAATAGCTGTTGCAAAATAGTGGCTACTCAAAAATGTAAGCTGCAGTGGATCAAGAAAAAACATTGGAAATGACAATTTTTTTCACCTTACAAGAGCACTCAGAGATCCTATCTTGCTAAGACCGAATAAACACCCATTGAGAGAGTCTCTGCTCTCTAGAGTTTGAGCCATATTTAGTCCTTAGTTACCAGTGGAAAACTTGGATAAAGTCACTGTCTTCTACTGTGGATGTGCATTGATGTAATGGAGCTAAATCTGGTCCATGATTGTTGATATGGTAGGGGGTACTAAGGGTGTGCATTATCAGTTCAATATTCAGAAACTTTTAGAGAACATTACAAACTTCTTTGCATTGGTTGTATTTCTTTTGTGTCAGGAGGTAATCTGTTTTTTATTGAAATACAACAGTAACATTTTTGCACTTCTTAAATATTCATAGACCTAGGCAATTTGTCGTGTAAACCTTCCTTAGCAAGCACAGTAGTACAGACTTTTTACTTTATGGTGGTCAGGTGGTTACAACACTTAAAACACAGTAAACAGAGCTCTTGGACTAATGTGGGCAAATGATTGAACCTACTCCTTTCTTTTCTTCACTGTATAGAAAAATAAAAAAAACTGTAGACATAATACTTCCTTTGTATCTGGTTCCATTCAACCAGAATAGGGAATTTTTAGAGGAAAAGACTAAACAGCAATGAAGAGGATGCTAATTCTTGACATTCTATCCCCAATATTAGAGGAGTTATGGTGGTTTGTTTTTTTTTTTTTTAATTTATATTATTTTTGTCTTCCAGTTTAGCATATTACATATGCTGTATAATTTGCTGACACAAGTAGAATTCTGACGTTCTGCAGCCTCCTGAGTTAGGTGTCTGGTTCTCCAGGCATTCCTGTCCTGGAGAAACGACGCTGCATTTTCAGTTTTTATGTGTTCATATGTGTTTATGTGTCAGTCCTCCACAAATACAGGTACTACATATTTTAACAAATTCTTATAGAATCATTAAGATTGGAAAAGAACTCCAAGACCATCAAGTCCAACATTTGACCGAACAGCACCCTGTCAGCTATGCCATAGCACAAAATGCCACATCCAGTGCATTCTTGGAACTTCCAGGGATGGTGACTCCACCATTTCCTGCGCAGACCAGTACCCAGTACACAAGAGGGTTTACTGGTTGGCTTTGTCTTACTACATCCAGTTAAAAACTTCTCTCAGTGCTGAGTATGTGTATTTGTATGAAACTGCTGGGGCTTTTGTCTTCACTTTTTTTTCTTCCTTCCTGTTGACAAGTTACTGAAGGGAGGAAGGAGGAAAAAAGGAACAAAAGATGGTAAAGATGTATAGCACAGAATTTAGCAACGAGATTCCCATACGTTGTTTCTTGTCTGAAGGATCTGATTCCAAACTCCAAAATCTTGTGAGACAATCATAACTTCAAAAGTTATGCAGCTTTTAAAGCCCTAGATTAAAAATTATTGACCTTATATTGTACTGTAATTTCACAATTATAAGACGCACCTGATTATAAGCCACACGTCCCGGTAGCCAGGTAGACCACGGGATTTGTCCATATATAAGCCGCACCCGAATATAACCCGCATTTTTTTTTTTTTTTTAAAAAGCGTGGATCCATGTGTAACAAAATAACAAATTAGTAACAGAATCCCGCCAGTGCAGGGTTTGGTGTCAGGTGCTCAAGTTGCAAACAGTTTTCATAGACCAGTGAAGCCTTTAAAGGCAGCCCCAGGCACCCTCCCCAGCCGGTTCTCACTTCCGGGCTGGCATTTCACTGGGATTTGTCCATAAATAAGCCACACCTGATGATTAGCCGCACTACTGGGGTAGGCTGGATTCTTCAATAAAAAGGTGTGGCTTATAATAGTGAAATTACTGTAAATTCAAACTGGAGGCAGAATGTGTTCTCACTCCACCACAAACAAGAAAGAGAAGGGTTTCAGAAATTGTACAGATCCCAGGAGCAGCCCTGGAGGGATAGACTGTGAGACACATTGCTGTTCCAGTGCACCCTGAATCTCTGATCCTCCATTTCTCCGATGAGAGGAAACTGATGGAGCATGACTGCATCCTACCTTGTCCATATACACATATTTTCTTCCAGGAAAAAACAAACCAACCCAGGCACGTGGCTTGATGAGGTAAGTATGGGCGGATTGATGTGGAAGGGCAGTGGCAGGCCCAGAAGGTGCTGCTTTCCTCGCTGGATGTCTGGAAAACCAGGATTGCTGTGTCTGTTGCAGAGAGCATCTGGACCTCTGTGTGGACATAACTTAAATAACAAACTACCTGTGTTATTGTGCCATGAGGCACAATAGCTTGTTAATGACGAATTTCCAAAAGGAAGAATGAGTGATGAGTTACCTACTCAGATCTGAGTTTTGCCTTTATCTTCAAAAGGTGTCTTCTCTAATGAGTAGAAGTCTGTAAGACTCCAACTGGTGTGATGAGAAGTGTCTGTTATGAAAATATTTGTCTGAACCTGTAGGAGGAGGCAGCATTTTTGTGCTGGACATTTATGTTTGGGGCTTATGGTACACTGAGTTAGTACCTTGTACTTTTCTGTCTTAATGACATTGTCTTAGCTCTGCAGCAGCATTTTTCTGCTGTCACCTACACTGCAGAAACAAGTCTGCACATAGTACTCTCTGCATGGGTAGTCCTTCACTGTTTTTATATTTGGAGTTAAGCTAGTGGTAGCAGTAGTTAAAAAACAACAGGAAAAAAATCATGGTGTAGTCAGTTTTATAATATTTTATATATTGGGGATAGGACTGGGTGACCTTTGAAAGTTTCTTTCAGCTCAAATCATCCTACAATTCTATATTTTGGCTGTGCTGCCAAAGGATCAGATGAAGAATTATCTGAAGTCTCGTGGTTTCTGGGGTGATCTTGGTTGCTGAAGAGAATAAAAGATCATTTGAAGGGACTGGAATGAACAATCTTCCTTGATGTGACAATGCAGTAATTGAAGTGCTGGCTAGTGTTCTTGTTGAAAATTAATGTGATATTTTACAGCACTGTAAAAGAACATTTTTTATATTGCAAATGAGAACCTTTCTTTTATGTATCAACTGTTTTATAATAAAGATAATTTTGCTTTTATATTCTAGTCGGGGCAGTTCACAGAAGATATGATTCCTACAGTAGGCTTCAATATGAGAAAAATAACAAAAGGAAATGTTACCATAAAGGTAGGTGTGCATGTTTGAATTAATACAGAGGGAATAAATAATAGAGTAATTTCAGCTGGAAATATGAAAGACAGGAAATTCCTTTTAAGATTACAGGGTCCCTTATCTGTTTTTCTAACTCCAGAGTAACTTTTTTATAAACAATAGTAATGCATTTCTCCATTACATTTATCTGTCTGATTTCATTGTATTCTATGCCAGGCAGATGGTTTGTTGCACTTTTCTTAGGAAGGTCGTAAAATGTGGAGATACTGAGGTAGCTGAGTTGATTCCTGGGGCTGTATATATCTTCTCTCTTTTCCTTCCCCTCTCCTCTCACTGTAAGTGAAATCTGGAGTGACTTGACTCCTAACTTAGGTATCTCAGTGGAGAGTGTGGATTAGCTCACATGTTAGCTGTGCTGAAGTAGAACATCTAGCTTAAGTCAGTTATCAGGGAACCATCTCTTAGAGCTACAGAGACATCAAAGTAGAGATAAATCACTCCAGTGGCATTAAGGAACTGTCTGTTGTTTGGTTATGAAGGGAGCCTGGTTGATTAGTCTTAGATGAAATTCAAAACTTCTAGCTGAAAATAGGTCAAGGGAATCTAGATTTTTGTTTTGACCTTGACTTTTCCCTCCTTTTCCATAATATGTAAGTTTTATTTTTTCCTCAGTTCTACAGATACTCTTCCTTTGGTTTGGTGTGACTCCTAAACCACTGACCAAATTCCAGAGATGCCACAGTTAATAAAAAAGTTACCGCATTCAACCATAATTCATAAATATGCAACAGGAATGGGAATTTCCTTTGTTTTTTGTCTTTTGCATGGAAGTAATGAGGCCATAAATGATAGAGAGAAGACATAGGCATAGTTGGAGGGTTGTACCAATGCTGCTGCAGAATTTTCAGGTGTAGAAGACAGCAGAAAAGTTGTTGATGGTTCTTTAAACTAGGAAAAAATCTTTTACTAGTAAGCAGTCATCAAAATAGTTTTTGAGCCAAGACAGTTCAAGAAGGAGCTGACTAATAGTTTATAGCAGGGTTGTTTGAGCAAATGATGTTGCAAGATAAGGTTGTGCAGAGAAGGTGTGGGTGAGTTTCTGTGGAACTCTTGTTTTACTCTTTGATCTCAAAAGTAATTTTATATATAGTTGCTTTAACAGAATTTTTAAGAATAAGGAGATAATGCTAATATAGTAATGTTAATTAGTTTCAAAGATGATTCTTGGTTTGGAAGCCAGTCTGCCAGATATTTTGACTTGTTCTCATAGTCTCTGCTAGAACAGCATTCAATGAAAATAATGGGGATATGGGAATATGACTCTTACACTTAGATGCTTATTTCCTTAAAAGTCTGTCAGGATAAAGTACTTGTATGTCACTATTCCTGTATCTAGGTTAAAATCTTACCAGTTATTGCTAGATAAGATTTCCAAACTTATTTTACTTTGAGAAAAATTACATCATCTGTTGATAAGTTGATGACTCAAGAATGATGAAGAGGTACCTCTTGTCAGAATCCTTTTATGAGCTATTTGCAGGCCAGTAACAAGGGTTCAGAGTAAACTTTTCTTTAATATTTTTATCTCAACAAAACAGGTAACCCTTCTCATAGATACATTATGAAATTCAACTGTCAGCAATTAAAATTCATGGATAAAGTGTTATTTTTCTAAACCCGTGAAGTTCTTTAAACATGACAGGAATGATGTTTATGCTAAGAAAAGACCTGGCATTGTGTCTGACCTTTTTCAAAGGTTTCAGGGGGCACTACAAAACAGAATCAATTAAACTTACTATAAAATTGAGGCTGAGAAATCGTCTGGGTCAGAAAGGGATCAAGTGAAAAATTTGCATTCTATGTATAAGATATATCACTTTTGAAAAAGTAAGTTGCAAACCGAGCAATTAGGTGACACTTATCTTTTATCTGGTTTTTTGCTGAATTTTGGGGTAGTCCACTAAGAAGGAAGTACTATGCTGGTGCCTGGTTTCTTTACTTCAGTTCCATCTGCAAATTCTGTACAATTCCAGAAGGGGGAAAGAACTGAAATATGTGGTCTTCTTTCCTTTCTTTTGATTTTGGCACTCATTTCTAAAAGCCAAAGGTTTAGTCTCATTTTTAGTCTCTAATCTTAATATGTAAAAGCATGGTCACTGGCATGCATATGTGTATAGGTATTTATCTGAACCACACTAAAAGAAAAACACCAATTTATGCAAGCGGAAATGTTTCGTGGGAAGATGCTAGTTTCAGATGTTCTTGAATTGAAGCTAAACCTGTTTAGAATATCAGCTTTAGCCATGATTGTGAAATTTTGACTTATCAATATATTTAGTAACATGTCACCTGTTATTTCCAAGAAGAGAAGGTAATAAATGAGTTTAAGTGGGCAGTCTTATATTTTGAGGTTGTGGTTGAGGTATTGCAGTACAGGATGATTTCTAGCATTGAAGTATTTTATCTACTACAACTTAGAGATCTGCTAGAACTATTCTATTGAAGTTCATTACACAACTGATGGCTATCTTTTTTTTCACTGTCAAAAATATCTGACTGAATGGCTTTGAGATTTTAATTCCAAACAAGTTTTGCTCTTTGCTGAATGATTTGGTTCTGATGGCTTTTTTGTTTTTTTGGATCTGCTTAGTATTGGCAGTCCTTTTGCTTTGGTGAAATTTACTATTCAACAACTAAATAGCATTTAATAATATTTACTTCAACAAGCCAGATTTCAAGAACCTCAGAAGACATGAATCATGAACTGCTGTTTAAAGTGGTTGAGAATATCCAGTTAAGCAGCCTTTGGTTCTTGCAGTGATGGTCTTAGAGCAGTCTCAGTTAAAAGGAACTAGAGCACCACAGATGTGTGCACATGGATAGTGTGGCAGATTCATTTCTCTTGCTCTTGCACTTTTTTTTTTCTTAAAATAGCATGGCTAGGCAGATCCTGCACTTCCTGGCTGTTGTGGTCCTGAGGGAGTGGAGAGCAGGGACTGGAGCTGGCAGGGTGGCTGTGGTCACCCCAGCTGTCACCACTAGATGCCGGTGTCTTTCCACCACACCCTGGCAGCCTGGCTTGGGAGAGTAAAGCTGTGCTTCTTGCTGCCTGCACTTGGCTCTGATGAGGCTGAGAGGCAGGAGGGGGATACCTGCTCTGTGCTGATTCCTTCATTGCAGCACTCCTGCTCTGGACAGTAGTGTTTTGAGGTCTCTACGTCTCTTCATTGAAGCAGAATCCTCCTGCTTTGTAATGCTTCCTCCTACTATTCAGGTTGTCTCACCTGTCATATTGTCATTTCAAATGTCATTCAGTAATACAAACCTATGTGCTGAGTGTATCTCCAGCAGTGTTTTAGTTCATACTGACTGTTCTGTATGACTGGGATCACTCTGCAAAAGCTGTGCTGTGTCTGGCCTGATTTCAAGTCAAAGCAGTTATTTTAATAAAAAATGTGTTTTGGTGGCTGTCCCAGTGTTTTATGATAGTTATCTGTAAGGAAGAGTTGTGCTGGTGAATTCAGAAAGGTTGTGATGCACAGCATGAAGCCCAGTCACTAGTGCTAAATCCCAGGGATTGTTTAGTGTGTTCATTAATGACCTGGGTTGTGGGACAAGGGTGCACCTTCAAGTTTGCTGGTAGTACAAAGCTGGGAAGACTGGCTGTTGCAGCAGAGGGTTCTGCTGCCATCCAGAAGGACCTTGACAGGCTAGAGAAATGGACTGACAGAACCCTTAAGAAGTTAAGTATAAGGACTTTGCTTTTGTGTCCTGTTTGAAACCCACCTGTTGATCCTTCTAGCATTGTATTTTGTCTCTGATAAAATGGCAAATAACCCCTGATCACTTAGAAATTCTCTCTCCCATTAAAATGCTTCTGTGCTTGTTGTCAGGAGTTGAAGATACTTTGTGAACATTTTGTGTTACAAGTCTATTTCCAGTTCTTCAGTGAAAATATTATTAAATTATGAATATTTAAATGCACATATAGCTTTTTTTTTAAATATGATATGACTAAAATGCCTAATGGTTTGTTTAAAAGTTGGACTTAATCACCAGTGAGGTGATTAGGAAAAAGAGCAAAGATTTCAAAGAACATTGGTCACATCTTAGGCTTGTCTGTGTACATTGTGGTGGACAGTGTGGTGGATGTTAGTGGTGCTGCCTTATTCTGCCCAAATACTCCTCTCTGCTTAACAAATGCCTCACCTGTTTAGGTTAGGTTTTATGGCTGATACTTTCTGCATACTTCCGAGAAGAAAGATAAATTTTAGAGTTCAAATATTTGTAGTGTTGGAGTAGCTATATGTCTACACTGAGGCTTAAGCTCTTTTAAAAGTCAGAGGAGCTGTAGTCAGGACTGTCAAGCCTAGGGCATAATTCTGTCATCCTAAACAAGATGTTACATCTGATCAGCTGAAAGGCTGTCTAGACTTTGCTGACTACTGTGAGACTGAAAAAAGCCGTGTAACATGGCATCTCTAAAACACCTTTCCTGCAACTTTCTGATGAACTATCAAGCCTTCCCACAATATGAGCTAATTTGAAGAAACACAGCTAGAGTGTTAATGAACCTTGCTGTAACTGAAAGCTTTCAAAAATCTTTGTACCTATTCATATGTATTTTTGCTCAACTGTCATGATACAGCTCTGTGCAAAAATGAAGGATCAGCTCCTTAAACACAGCTAATAGCTATGGTCTTAAGATGGAATCTTAGAGCCTCCTGAAAAAATTGGAAAGAGATAAACCCCAAGTTTCCTCTTTTAGAAGAATTTTATATATTTCAGGTAAGTATATGGAGTGTTTCCATCATGTTGATCTAGTTTACAGATTAAAACACTGCACTAGTTAATGACAGTGTAGACTTGCAAGCATAGTAAGAATTACTACACTATAGGAGTAATTGGGAACAAATAAACCTGTGATGTTAAAATGCAGTACCAACAAGATATACATGCCTTTGAGATTGAGCCTGAACAAGTCCTTGAGTTTTTACCATGTATCAAAGAAACTTTCTCTCAGTTTGGTTATTCTGTAAGCTGATTCTTAAAATCAACTGATTTTAATCAAAATTACATTTTAAATATTATGAAACTTTTATTCCTGAGGGGCCAGTAAAAGCCATGGGAGAAATTCAAAGACCAGTGTGTTTTTAAAAACAACCAAGGTAAACTTCTTTATACAGCTAGCTGTATGTTCAGCCCTTAAGTTTTAGTCTCCTGCCTATCCCTATTCATACCCAGAACATACTTTTTTACTTGTGTATTAAATACTGGAATGCAAAAATAGTTGATGCACAAAACATGCAAGGCTCATGCAAGAAAACTTCTTTAACACTAAGACCTCTCCCCTTTCCTTCCTGGGTACCTCTTGTATTCTGTCTGTTCAGTTGTGTACTGTGAAAATGGTTTGGTGCAGCAATTTGTGTTTTGAATTAAGTAGTTGAATCTTTCATTGGCTATTCTATATAATATAGAGTATTAGAAATTTGCTGTTAAAACCATTTTGATCTCAAAGGGAAAGAGATGAGAATTTTTTTTTTTTATTTCATGCATTTATTTCTTTTCCATATTTCAGATCATTAGTATTGTATTGATGCAAACTTGATTCCAGAGCACCTAGTCTACATTGTGTCCTTTATGTCATACTTTAATGAATAGCTGTAAGCCTGATTAGGGAAACTGACTGGAAATGACTTATCTTTCCATTTTTCAAGGTGACTTTTTCTCCTAATGAGAGTAATCTTGTTCTGCAGTGCAATTTAATACCATAAGATGTAGTATATCATCAAGCAAGGACAAAACCAGTATTTTTTCATCTTGTATTATTTATTTTGTAATTAGTCTGGGCTACATCATTTTGTAGATTTTCATGGCTATCAGCATTCCAAAAGTCTAATGACTACTAGCTCACCCTATCATCTTTCCCTTTTTTCCCTCTGGTCTCCCAAGGAAACAATTTTGTTTCTTTTTTCGAGGCGCACAGAAGTGCACCAGATGGCTTTGGATAGTTTCAAGGTCTTGATGAGTTATTGGAGTAATTAGTGTTGGTGTGCATTCTGTCACCTAACCATACTGCTCAACTGTGCTCATCACGTTCAAGCTTTTAAAGTATAAAGGTTTATTTTACTAAGACCTTTGATACAGTGCTTCAAATGTCAGTACAGATAATAATTGATACCCACTTCATGGTGAGAAGCTCTTTCATGCGTAAAATTTTTGATCTTGTTTGGGGGATCAAAAGGCACTCTAAATTCAGGTGATACAATAATTTTATGTTGGAAGGAGTGGTAAGATATCAATCAGGGAATGATTTTAATGGTGAAGTGGGAAATATTTCTTTCTAAAATAGGAATACAAGATACTGAAAAAGATACATAAATATAATTCACAGGCTGCGAAATTAAAATAAGTAGTGGACACTAATTGAAGAAAGCCTTATCCCGTGGGTCTGTGAAGTCTTGGTCTTTTGCACAAAGCTTTGTTGCCACAGCAGGCTTATGTTGGATTTATAGTGTAAATGTGAGGACAACTCTTAAAAAACTTTGTTTCTGTATATATTGCTGCCAAATTTAGTTTCTTCTGTAATATATATGCCTCCTAGATCTGGTATACAATATATATTGTTTTAGCTAAATCTGCTTAAAATAAGAAATAATTACTTCTCTGTGTCCTTGGCAGAGGAAGAAATCCATTACTTTTATTTTTCAATGTTCATCATGTCTTAATCTGTGTGTCACTTGCAGCTGTCTTACAGATACAGTATCACAAAGCCCTGGCCTGCATGATGTTGATATGTTACTTGGTATTTTAATCAGAGAAACAGTTTAGAAACAAGATATTGTCATCCACCAAAAATACTTTTTTTTTTTTTTTTTGCAAGTAAAGCAGAATATGTAACTCATGTACAGAAAAATAGTATGTTAATGTTTTAATAAATACGAATTTCATGGGATTGCTGGACACTAATAGCATGTGTAAGTATTTATGGGTTTGGAGCTTCTATAACATCACATGCAGAATGTGAGCTTTCTTTCTTCAAGAAACACTGCTTAATTACTTCAGGCCTACCCATACTATAGTTTCTTTACTGGTTCTGATTAATTAATCCATGTGTCTTTTGAAACACATTTGTTGAACCAGTGGATAAACTGTGGAGCTGTTGGAGCTCCTTAGAGTGAGGAGTATCATCCCCTATGTGGATTCATTCCGCTCTCCCACCAGCTCTTTGTTTATTTTCTATCAGTCTTTATCCTGTTGATACATTTTTATACATTAACTCAGGTCTCCCTAGCCACATTAAAAATTAACCTGCGTGACTGTTTGATACAATGATGTTACTCTTTTTTGTTTTGAGACTGTGCATTTGCAGTAATTCACTTCAGTATCTGAGAAAGACTTTTCTGTCAGTGTGTGGGAAAGGGTAACATTCTCCAAAGGAATATTTGGTGTTACAAGCCTGACTTACTTTGTGAATGTGCCTGTCCTCCTCCATTAGCTGGAAAGGGCCAAGAAGACCTTTTAATACAATTTTGGAATTGGCAATAAAACTTGCATGCTGCATGTAAGAATTAATTTTTTCTGCTGGGTTAGGACTATGTCATCAAAAACTATTTTGGGGCTGGAGTGTTCTTACCTTTTCAGGTGTGGGACATTGGAGGACAACCAAGGTTTCGAAGCATGTGGGAGCGTTATTGCAGAGGAGTCAATGCAGTTGTGTAAGTTTTCTTTTGTATGTCCATAGAAAATATATTATGCAATATATTATTACAAAATTCGGTATTACATTATATTGTATATAAATAAGATCGGTTTTTTTCTGCCCACCTTCATCACATAAGAAGACCCAATACATTAAAAGTACAGTTATTTCACAATTATAAGCCGCACCTGATTATAAGCCGCACATCCGGGTAGCCGGGTAGACCACAGGATTTGTCCATATATAAGCCACACCTGAATATAAGCTGCATTATTTATTTATTTATTTTGTTAAGCGAGGATCCATGTGCAACAAAGTAACAAGTTAGTAACAGAATCACTCCAGCGCGGGGTTTGGTGTCAGGTGCTCAAGTTGCAAACAGTTTTCATAGACCAGCAAAGCCTTTAAAGGCAGCCCCAGGCACCCTCCCCGGCCGGCTCTCACTTCCAGGTTGGCATTTCGCTGGGATTTGTCCATAAATAAGCCGCACCTGATGATTAGCCGCACTGCTGGGGTAGGCTGGATTCTTCAATGAACAAGGTGCGGCTTATAATCGTGAAATTACTGTAGTGTGTTTTCCACATGCAGCAACCCAAACATGTAAATACAATAATTTCACGACTATAAGGCACACTCTTTTGGCTCAAATTTTGTTCAAAACTGGGAGGTGCGCCTGATAATCCAGTGCGTCTTATATATGGACAAAGTTCAGAAATTTGTCAACCTGGAATTGTGAGCCACGAGCACTGGCAGCTGAGCTGCACGCCGCAAGAGCCGCGGCAGGCAGCGCCAAGGGCAGGAGGGAGTGCCAGGGCCCACGGCACAGGGCGGGCACCTGGGGCTGTGTTTAAAGGCTACGCCAATCCATGAAAAATGTTTGCAAATTGAGCACCTGCCAGTAAACCCCGCCATGGCGCGATTCCGTTACTATTTTGTTACTTTGTTGCATGCGGATCCTTGCTTTAATAAAAAAAAGGTGTGCCTTATAGTCCGGTGCGCCTTATATATGGACAAAGTTCGGAAATTTGCCGACACCCAGCGGTGTACCTTGTAATCCAGTGTGCCTTATAGTTATGAAATTACTGTGATTGCATGTTCCAGGCGTTTTTTTTTTTCCCCACAGGATATATTTACCTCTATCTTCCTATATCAACAAATGCAGGCTTATACAGCTTTGGATTTTTCTAATGCTCTTGTCAATATCAACACATTTATCACATTTCAGATGTTTTAATACAAATTTCTGCAGGTAATGGTCAATACCATAAATAACTACTCTTTGTTGCAGTTACATGGTGGATGCAGCAGACTTAGAAAAAGTAGAAGCTTCAAAGAATGAGCTACATAGTTTGATAGATAAGCCACAATTGCATGGAATTCCAGTAAGTATTTTCATTATTATTCTTATCTGAATGTTCATAATGTGGCCTAAATCCTCATGAGTTGGTTCATCTGGTCTCTTGAAAGTTATATAGGATGCAGCCTTGATACATTTTAGAAAAATAATTGGGTTTTTTTTCTTAGCACTCAACAACTTATGAGTGCATTGTGTTAGTACATTTTCTCGTGTAAATGTCAGAAGAGATTTTGAAAAATTGTGCTTTCACATGTGGCATTATCAGACTTCCAGTCAGTCCCTTGTTGGCTGGGTTTCAGCCAGTGACCCAGGTATATTTCTGGCAGTATCTTACAGCATGTGAGATGAATTTTTCTGCAGGTTGGCTTTTTAAAAATTTTTTTTAAACTTTTATTTCATATGTAGTAATTAGTATTGAACTTCCTTTAACTTATTGTGCTGAGGATTTGTTACTAGAGGTTTTAGAACAACTTTATTAATCTGGACTGCAAGTAATGGGCTTAATATGTTCCAGATTCATGGTATATAATGGGACAGTCTTTACTGAGAATTGTAGCACATCTGGAAAACAATAATTCAATCATAACTAGAAAAACTGTCCATTGCTTACTTTATCGTAGAATGTGTTCAACCCATTTATCTGACCTTCATTTATGAAGCGTTAAATAAAGAACTGTGAAGTTCCAGCCTCTATTTGGTAAATTTTCTGCATTTCTTGGATTTAATTCCTAATGGCTGCCTTTCAGATTTCTACCACTGATGCTCAGATTGGAGAGAGGGGTGGCTGGTGCTTAGGTGATACTTAGTTCAGAGGCTGAGCTGTTCAGTGCATCAGTGTTTTAAGCAAGGGAGCAAAAAAAATGTAGCGAGAACTTTATTTGGGTCTTTAGGACCAGCCTCTGCTGCTGGGGCCCTACTTTTGATTAAATCAATCTAGTCCTCTTGAGTTGAATATTGTTCGGTGGCTTGAGTGGCATGCTAGTGATGTGTGCTGTCTTCCACATTCCTTTGCATTTAATCCGACACCATCCTATAATGCCATCCAGAATGGAGAGATTTACTTCCAGAGGAGACTTCTGATACTAATACACCCAGAAATAATTTGATCCAGTTTTCAGAGAGTATGCATCCAGCATCTGGTCCTGACTAGGAACGGGATTTCCATGATGTTCCCACAATCATTGGTCATTTTGAATATGTCCTCTATTATATTCTAGGTCCAGAATAATGCCAACAAAAAGTTACAGACAAAAATAAACTTTCATTGCTTCTGGATTTAATATGTATAATTATTTCTTTCAGGTGTTAGTTCTTGGAAATAAACGAGACCTCCCAGGTGCACTGGATGAGAAGCAGCTAATTGAGAAATTGTAAGTAGCTGCTTTTGTAAAAAGCTGAGATACTGTGAAGTTTGATATGTAAGTCGAAATTACTGGTAGTCAAAGGCAATAACTGGCTATAAAATATGCTATTTTACATTCCCAGATATTCCATGTTGAGCTCTGCTGGTGCCTGATGTAGTGATCTAGGCTAATAAGTGACTGCAGTAGATTTGAATCTCTTTTAATTGTTGTTCGGTTGTGTAAAGTTATTTCAGATAATCCTGTTTTTCCATCCCTGAGGATGGAACTGCTATGGATAGTGAAAGGGTCATTTTGACTTCTCACAGTACAATGCAGTGTCAGTTTAATGCTTGAATGGCATTAGAACAAAACCATATCAATCTAGTGTTGGTAAATTTAAGCAAGTCAGGTATTCTTGCATATATCCAAAGCATAACTCAGGGATTACTGAAACTAACAAATCGATACGTAGTAAATGTAATTGTGAAGAAAATACACAATTTTGTAAAGATGGCCAGTATAGCACAAATTTTGTAAAATGGGATTCACAAGTCACATAATTTTAACTAGTAGAAAGTGGAGTGAAATTTTGGTATAATAAGAATGATCCAAAGACTGCCTTACTAAACTGGGACTCACAGAGTAGCTGAAGTTGGAAAGAATCTTGAGATCATCTACCTGCTCAAGCAGAGACTTTTACCCCTTAAAACTGATTTCTCTGGACCATGTCCAGACAGCTTTTGAACATCTCCAAGGATGGAGACTTTGCAGCATCTCTGGGCTGCCTTTTCTAGTGCTTGGTCACTCTCAGAGGTAAAAAGTGTTTCTGTGTGTTCAGAGGGAGCTTCCTGTGTTTCAATTCATGGCCATTGCCTTTTGTCCCAACAGTGGGCTCCATCTTCGTTACAGGCTCCTTTCAGGTTTTTGTACATATTAATAAGAAGTTCTCTGAGCCTTTTCTTCTCTAGGCTAAACAGTCCTAGCTCTTCAACCTTTCTTAGTATGTGACTTGCTCTAGTTCTTAATTATTTCAGTCATCCTTTATTGGACTCTATCCCGTAGATGCATGTCTGTCTTGTATTGATGGTCCACAGCTGGTCAGCTGGTGCTGAGTAAAAGGTAAGGATCACCTCCTTCAGCCTGCTGGCAACACTCCTAGTGCACCCCAGAATACCATTAGCATTTTTACCACGCGGCTTCATGGTGTTCAACCTGGTGACCTGCCAAGACCCCCAGGTCCTTTCCTGCAAAGCTGCATTTCAGTTGGCATCTGACGTGTCCTGGTGCCTGGGATTGTTCCTCCCCAGCTGCAGGACTTTGCACTTCCCCTTGAACTGCATGAGATCCCTGCCAAGCCCTTTTCTCCAGCCTGTGAGGTCCCTCTGGGTGGCAGCATCAATCCACGTCACCATCTGTGCATCCAACTCATACTTCCTTAGCTTGTCTGTGGATATATTATGGAATGCACTGTCAAAGCCTTATGTCATCTACCAAACTGTAGATTTCATTGTAGAAGGTTTTTGAGTTGGTCAAGCATGATTTCCCTTGTGTGAACCCATGCTGTGACTACTCCTGGTCACCTTCTTTTCTGTCACATGGCTGGGAATAGTTTTCAGGATTAGTTGTGTCATCACCTTCCTAGGAATCAAGGTGGGGCTGACTGTCATGAACTTCCCCAGGTCCTCCTTTTTCTGATGAATGACATTTGCTTTCCTCTACTCTTAGGCACCTCTCCCAGTTGACATAATTGTTCAACGTGACCTCACAATCGCATTGGCCAGTTCCTTTATCACTTGTTTATCCACCACCAAGGCTGAAGGATTTCTCTATGTCAAGTTTGCTTATTTATTCACTGATCTGATCCTCTTTCATCAAGGGTACAACTTCTTTGCTCTTAATTTACTCGTGATCTCTGGGGCCCAGGGTTCCTGAAGGCTAATCTTGCTAGCAGAGGCAGCATTTTTATATGTTACCACGTCCCCTGTCTCACTGAGCAATGGGCAAATACTCATTCAGCATTTTCTTCTGTCTTCCATTTGTCACTTCCTAGTCTTCTTTGACATCCCTCATGATACCCAACTTCAGCTGGGCTTTGGCTGATCTACCAGTGTCTCTTCATTCCTGGATAATGTTTCTTTATTCTTCCCAGGTTATCTGTCTCTGCTTCGGCCTTCTGTATGTTTCCTTTTTATTACTGGGTTTTGCCATTAATGCTGTTCACCCACTTAATGCCTTTTGGCTTTTTTACAGGCTTGTTAGGATAGGTTGTTCTAAAGTTTGGAGATGAACTTTGAAGATTAACCAGCTTTCTTAACGTCTTCTTTGCTACAGGGCCTAACTTCATGGGACTTTTCCAAGTAGATCCCTGAAGAGGCCAGGTCTGCTCTCCGGAAGTCCAGGGAGGTCCCTGTTAATACTAGAATCTCTTGTATGGTTTTCAGACGTCTCAGTGTCTTCACTTTGCACTGGCTTTGGGAAAATGTTTTGTGCATGTTTTTGTCACTTGTGTGAGGATAAATAAATGAAAAAATAACAAAGTGTTTAGAAGCTCTGTGGGGCACTGGAGAATTCTTAGAAATAAGTTGATTAAGAATCAGATTCTTCCTAAATGTAGAGGCATCCTTTCAGCAGGAGTCAGATCTGATATATTAAGTATGATATAGTAAACATCCTGAAGATAAATGGTGTGATCATTTGAGTAGATACTTTATTATGATTTACTGGAGAAAAGGGTGAAAGATAAGACATGAGTAATACTTGGTTGCGACCACAAAACATTATTTTTAGCTTATGGATTTTTCTGGTTTTATTTCTCACTATTTCACTGACCTAATGAGACATTCAAATTTTTGTGAAGTGACTTTACAACCTTTTCATCCTTTTAAGAAATGTGTGGTTTTCTGTGTGCAGTGGCATATTTTAAGAATTTAACATCTGAGAATAAAATTGAACCCACTGAGTAAAAAGCAGAAAACATATAATTTAATGGAAATTTCGTTTTTGTTTCTGTAGAAACCTTTCAGCTATTCAAGACAGAGAAATCTGTTGCTATTCTATTTCCTGTAAAGAGAAGGATAACATAGGTAAGCTTCTTCTAGTGTCATCAGTGTATGCTTTGTACTTGGGATCAGATCAGGTTTGAACATCTACCTCCACTCTATTATTGAAGATCTCAATTTACATTGGGAGGTATTTTGCAAATATTGTATCTGGATGTATTTGTTTCAACATAGAATTATATGTAATTAAAAAAAACAAACTTGTAGAAGTATTCAGTTCCGTGAGAAGTTGATTTGACAGGGACCTTGGAAGAGTGTATTTAAAGCCTGGAATAATTGAATCCTTTACAAGAAACCTGTGTTACTTTTGAAAAAACAGTAGCTGCATATGAAGGCCTTCCAGTTATTAGATGATCCTAAAAATACTTTGGTGATTTACTCCGTACACAGTTTTTATTTGGTAAGCAGGTTTTATGTGCCTGTGGCTGCTCCTCGAACTGAGGGATGGGTGCTTTCTTCCAAGTAGAAATGTAATGAGTGTATCCTGTAGTCAGTGAAGATCTATCCCCATGAACTTGTCTTCCATTTGGATTTGCTTTTTGCCTTTTGACTCTCTCCTGTCTTCCACTTTCCTGTCCCTTTTCTCTGTCATGTTCACCCATTCCCTTCACTCCACAGGGCAGGAGGAAGGGATGAAGCATAGGCTGAGCTAGCAGGAGCAGCAATTGTCTGGGAGCATGCTACCTCTGTGGTGTTGGATGAGATGGGATCTAGCCTTGCTAGGTATTTATAGCTGCTATGCAAGGAAGCCTGACTTGATAGAAGAGCTGGGCAGCTCTGCAGGGCTCAGCTGAGTGAGAAACTGTGAGAGCAGGGGTAGGAAGAAAGTCACTTTCTCTTAGCAGCAGGGGAAATTTCTGTCATACACAGAGAGAACCAAGTAGAGGAGATGGTGAGATGGCATCTGGACTTCAGTGAGCTGAGGGAGATCTCAGCTGTGTGCAGAGATGTGTTAGGCAGTGAGGGCATCTCCTGGAAGTGGTGTGCATGACTTGGCTATGTTAGTTTGAAGGAGACCAGACCCATGTTTGCTGCAGCTTGGGGTGCAGCGGTTGTCTCTGAATGAGGGAGACAAACAGAAGGTGCTGCTACACTGGGGAAGATTAGGCTTCAGGAGATAAGGACTGTAGAAAACAACACAGAGTAATCTCAGTAGTTGAATGGCAGTGAACATGATTGAGGTTTTAGAAATGCTGTGCTTGGTCCTCATCAAATTGGCAGGGCTGCAGTGGAGATTCTTAAAAGTGGGATTTTGACTGGAAACTAGTAAAAACCTGCTTTCTTCTGAAAGAATCATGGAGAAAATATATTTCAGTCCCAGTGCATTTATCTGGATGCCCTGGAGGAGAAAAGCATGCAACACAAAGCGTGCTAAAATTTGCATGAAAGAATGATCATTAATGCAGAACAGTGTAGATCACTTAGTTGTGGAAGTTCTGGGATTAGTCATGAAAAAGACTCAAATCCTAACTGAGACTTGATCGGGTATCTTCCAGTGTAATATGGGGCCTAGAAAGACTGGCCAGGTTCTTGAGTATTGGCCAAAATAAAATAAAAAATGGGAGCACACTGCGTGTAACATTTGGGACTGTGTGGGCATTGTTGGAGCACCATGTGCTGTATTTTGAGGGAGACCTTGAAAAAAGAAGTTGGGCGAGAAGCTAGGGAGACCAAAGAGCTGGAAAGTACCATTTGTAATGAAAGACTGTTATACTGTCTTATTAAATTGATGAAACTACTAGTGTGTTAAGGAGAAGACTGGGAGCTGAGTGCTGCCTCTGTGGTTTTTACTGATGTCAGTGCAGTTGAATGAGATGATGCTGGTTTTTCAGTGCAAACTGCAGCCTAGGTAACTGGTCTCATCAGGAGGTGTAGGTGTAAGGCTGCCAGTAACTGTGTCCTGAGAGACGGTGGAAGATAATCATATAATTATTAGCTTGGTATAAGTGCAGCGGATTGCTTTTTTTCTGCAGTCTCAGTGCCTGTGCTGGTCTGCAAGGATATTCATGGAGTGCTGTCTTAAGACAAATATGGCAACAAATTTCAGTTTGAGGGCTAGAGCTGCTGCTGCCCCTTGACATCCTTCCTGCCTTCCTGACAGATGTTACTGCCTTGAGGCAAAAACATCTAATCTGCTCATGAATCAGTTTGTGAACTGCTGCAGTTTTCAGCTCAGTGCATTGGATTGCATCAGGAAGGGTGCCAATTTCAGCTATCAAATTTTAGTCCAATGTTGCATGTCTTTCAGAGACCTTGGACTCCTACAACCTACCTAAATAGCTTCTTAATATATTGTCAGGTGTTTGCCCTTCTCATTCCTTCTGTTTGTGTATTTGCCTTTGTTCTCACACAGCATTTCATTCTAGTGTGAATTTTACAGTTTGTTTTATGGTCATCTTAAATCTTTGCTTTTTCAACAGTTCCTTATCTGTGGCTTAGAGAACCTGATGTCAGTCATCATATTTCAAGAATACAAAATGCATGTGATTTTAAAAAATATAAAAAATAACTGAAAAAAAGCCATCTGGAGGTTGAAGTTCTGAACTTTATTTATGTATGAATGGGAACTGGGGTTTCTAGGTTTTGTTTGGCTGGGGTTTTTGTATTTGTACAAACCTGCTGGTGGTGTTGTGCTTCTACAGTCTGCAAACAGGCTGCTGAGTTTCTAATTTTGTTTCGTCTATTCTGGCAGACATAACATTACAATGGCTTATTCAACACTCCAAATCAAGAAACTGTTGAAGAAACTTTTGCTGAAGATAACTCTTCCCCAATCACTTTGACTCCTATCAACTATACACACTGAAAAGATAAGGAATGCAACTGTCTATACTACCAGGACTCACTGTGGTCATATTTGTTAACAGGAGTAAAATCTGACTTGTAACTTGTCTGTCTATTTTGATTTTTTTTCTTTTTTTTTAATCCAGATATTTGTCTGCCTAGGTGAAATTCCTGAACGCCTTAATACAAGACTGGAAGAAGTCAGTAATTTTTTGAGCTGAAATGTTTTGAGTTTATGCATGCAAATTGTCAAATAAATAGTAATTTTTTTCTAATTTGAAACTGAATAAATTGTGCAGTGAAAACAAATGACTGGAGTTCTTTTTGAATGTAGCATATAATTATTCACACAGAATGTCTTCCCTCTGAACACATGTAGTTAAATATTAACAATCAATTAAAACTATAATTAAGAGCTTCTTATTTGAACAAAATGCTGATATTCAGAACAACTTCTGCATGCTCTGGAGAAAAGTTATTTACAAAGTTATGCAGTTACAGTAATTTCACGATTATAAGCTGCACCTTTTTCATTCAAGAATCCGGCCTGCCCCAGTAGTGCAGCTTATATTCAGGTGCGGCTTATCTATGGACAAATCCCAGCAAAATGCCAACCTGGAAGTGAGAGCCGGCCGGGGAGGGTGCCTGGGGCTGCCTTTAAAGGCTTTGCTGGTCTATGAAAACTGTTTGCAACTTGAGCACCTGACACCAAACCCAGCTGGCAGCAATTCTGTTACTAATTTGTTACTTTGTTACACATGGATCCTCGCTTGAAAAAGAAACAACAAACATGCGGCTTATATTCAGGTGCGGCTTATATATGGACAAATCCCGTGGTCTACCTGGGTACTGGGAGGTGCAGCTTATAATCAGGTGCAGCTTATAATTGTGAAATTACTGTACTTAGTTTTTCCAGTAGTTCACTAATGTGAATTATTCATATGAACGTTCTTTTGGAATTGAAAAATAAAACATTCTAGACAATTGTGTCCTTCTTTATTGGGAAAGGAAAGAGTCTAGAATTGTAGTGGATATTTTTCTTAAACAGAATGTGAAATAGCGAGTGGATGCAATCATGTGCATCTTCTCTAATGTTATTAACCCCCAAATTAGTGGATTTCCTAATTATTTTTACTGTATATGAAATGGTGTTTGTGGACTACTCAGGTCCATTCCTGAACCTTTAGAATTTTCAGGAATACAACATAAAATAGCTAGGATCTAAGGTAGAATTAGTCCTTTGGAAACAGATTAAAGAAGCAATTCACTTTTTAAATTTTGATGCTTCTCTAACATCTTACAGAGACCTTCTTCCAAGTGCTCTTTCACTTAGAAGAGCACTCTGATGGGAACTTTTCTGTGAGTATGGAAATTCTATCATATATGGAAAATTCATGTCAAGAAACAGTGGACAGGCACTCAGTGGCCTGGTGTTTCAAGGACACTTGCAGATCTAAGAGGGAAGAGGTCAGGCATGGTGTTCTAAAGATGCTGTAAATCAATTGATTGCTATAGTATTGAAAGGGCTATAAGTTATTTATGCAGTTCTTGCATTTAAGTACGTGAACTATACAAGTAACATTTTTGTCACTTCTATTTGAGCATGCTTTTAGGCCACTATCTCTGATAAGCTGGTAAGAACATGTGGCATAGAATTGATAAAATCTTTCTTGACTGTTATGAGAATGCTGCTGCAAATTGTTGATAATGTTTGCAATCTTACCTGCAGAGGTGTAGCTACAGAAGCTCATTGTTCTGTGGTAGCATGAAAATAATTTGACTAAGTGCTCTGTTCATAAATAAGTGGTGGATGCTCCTGAAAGGTGATGTTGCAAATGATCTTCCAGACTCTGACATGCAATCCATCTAGTGGCAATTTGTATGGTGGAAAAACAGCACTTGATGGCAAAGGTGATGAATTTCAAATGCTCTTGTTGCTTGTAGACTTTTGAAGGAGTAGAGCCATTGTAAAATATGCTGGATTTGCACTCACTTGTGGGAAATAGAAAAGGTAGAAAACTCTCAGAAGCTATGTGAAAGCAAAACTCAGAAGAATGCAAGCATACGGATATCCAAGGACAAGAAACCATAAGGCTGTGTTTTTAAGCTGTGTAGAAATAGGCTTTAGAAAACATGTTAAGCAAGATAATAGGAAGATGTAAGTTCAGCACTGATGTTTTATCCATTGTTTTTAAGCTAACAACAAGCAAGCATTGTAAATAGCAAGGTGTACATGTAACTTCAGTATCCAGCTTAAGCAAATGCCTGTAAGCTTTTAACAGTATTCTGTTGGCCAGAAATCTTTTAAAAATACTTTGTAATAAAGATAATTTTGGCTGTTGTTATGGTGAGAGCTTTTGCCATCTCCTGTGTCTCACCCTGTAATGAGGCTGATGCTCTGAAATAAAAGCTCTAAGACTGCCATACCTGCAGCCCCATCCCATTGTTGTTACTATATAAAACATCCAACAGAAATAGTGCCCTGTTTCATTTTGATAAATAAAATCGACTAGCTCTCAACTGTTAGATCCCAGAAACCTGGGTTTTTTGAGCTTCCTGTGCGTTCTAGCTCTGAGCCCTTGGAGAACACTGCTTTTGACCTGAGGCCTTGGAGAAGGCTTCCAAATCTGAGTGATGGAGTTAAAATCATGAGTGTGTAGTTAAATAGAAGTGTGTGATTTCACATAGTGAAGGGTTTTGAATTTGAGGTTTTTATAATATGGTATGGGACAAGATGGAAGATTTTGGGTGGTGTCTCAGTGCTCATCTTCCTTCTTCATGGTTTCAGGTAGTACTTTCTGGTTGGACAGTTAGGGCCACACTGAGGGTCATGCGAAGTTAGTTACTGGGTTAAAAGTATAAATAATACAGGTGTTATTTCTCTATTGGACTGGATCTGCCTCCATTTTCCTCACTTCTAGCTGTGGCTTGAAGTGTCGCTGAACATTCTGTACATTTTGATTAGATTTAATAAACAACCAGGCCCGAACACGAGAAAATCAGTTTCCTTCGAGTATTTTTTAATCCTGGCTCTGAGTGAAGGCAGAAGAGACTCCAGACAAACCACTAAGTAGTGCAAAAACACCCACCACTGTTACAGTCAACCTGCTGGAAACCCCCAGATAGATACATAAAAAGATCCAATGCAAGAAGCAGGTGATGCTCACCTCTGCCTGAGCCTGCAGGACACGCCGAGACAGAGTTCCAGAAGA
>VRYO01001878.1:31715149-31725868 GCA_009812075.1 Sialia sialis
TAATCAGGTGCAGCTTATAATTGTGACATTACTGTATCTGTTGAGAAATGCAACATTTATCACTGGCTAAAGACAATTACCAAAACTAAACCTCATATTAATACACAAAAAAATGAATTAAGAGACTTCCTAACTTGGGTCAGCACCACTTTTCCAACTGCAGACCCCTGTCTGCTCCCACACATGAGTTTTGGGACTTGGCTAACTAGAGACTTTATAATGCATTCACTCGCAATCAACCCACTCACGTGCACCGCCTCTGCCTCCTTGTCCTCCCTGCCTTCCTTCTTTCCATCAGCCATGTGTCAGCCTTCCTTCCTTCCATCAGCGCTATCAATCTTCCTTCCTTCCATCAGCCCCGTCAGCCTTCCTTCCATCAGCCATGTCAGCCTTCCTTCGTTACAGCTCTGTCCATTCCCTCTCCCCTCCCCGCTGCTGTTACTGTGTCTCAGAGGGAGGGGGAAAGCTCAGCTCCCATTACAAAAGCCCCATGTCTTACTAGCACTAAGGGTAACTTTGCTGGTCTCTGTTGAGGTAATAAGGCTGTGAGCAAAGAGAGGGAGTTTAGTTCTGCAGCACAGAGGCCAGAAAGTGTTTCCAGATCAGATGAAGCTGGGAGACAACCTGTATTTGCTGCACAATACTGGATACTGAATCCAGCTCAGGTGATGATTTTGCCTTGCTTAAATCTGATCCAAAGGTTCCCTCATTTTTTGTAAAACCTGGGGAGCCTCCAAATAACCAAACAGGAAGTAATTCAATATGCTTACCTGATTGGTCTGAGATTAGACAAAATTTCAGGCAAGATAAAGATTTTGACTCATTAAATGGACAACTCCTTACTATGCCTGTGAGATACGGGAGAAATAATCGCAATCCTCAATATGAATCTCCATTGCATCAGGACATCAAAGAACTCAAACAATCAATAAAGGATAGTGGGCTGACTTCTCCTTATTTTGATAGTATGGTAAAAAGTATTTTTAATCCTTATGATCTCACTCCCACATATTGTCTTAACATGGCTTCTATGACTTCAAGCAATTCTCAATATATTTTGTGGGACTGAGAGAGGAGAAGGCTCAACAGATTAACAGAAAACTATGCTGGTAGTCCCACTGCTCAGTTTAATATTGCTCAGTTATCTGGAGGTATATCTTTTGGCAAACCAAAAGATCAGGCAGCATTACTGCCCAGGGCTGTTCTAGGAGATATTAAAAATTCAGTGAGAAAGGCTTTGTGTACCGTGGAGCCAGCAGGCAGTCATGGGAATGCTTACTCCACAATAATGCAAGTGAGACTGAGGCTTGTGGTACTTTTTCAGAACGATTGACACAGGATGTTGAAAGGCAGTGCCAGATGAGCAAGGCCACCCCTATCTTATTAAAAGCCTTGCCTTTTCTAATGCTAACAAGGAGTACAAGAGAGTTAGCTTTGTTTAACCAGCCACTGACTGTTCCCCAAATGCTTTCTGCTTGTAACAAACTTAACATTCCACAGCATATTGCTGAAGTCTAATCTAATACTTAAGGAGAGAAGCTTGCAGAATCCCAAGATCCCCTGGGAGATAAACTTGAAAAAGCCCTCAAAACCTGAACAAAAGCCCTGAGACAAGACAAATTGAAGGTCCTTTACGACTAATAACCTGGGACTAAAGATATGCTTGTGTTTCCACAGGTATACAACCTAAGTGGGTTCCAGCAAAGAATGTCAAACCATATCAAACACAAGAATACGCTGACAATTCCCAGGGCAGAGAAACAAGCATGCAGACATCAGCTGAACAAAAGAGCTCTGGGTCACGCCTGATGTTCCTTGTTCACCAGTAGAACCTGCAAACCTTGATTTTTTTGTCAATGGAGAAAGTGTGGAAACTGTAGGCTTTGTAGAGCTCTTTTGGCAAAAGCTTGTTATTCCGCCATTGAATTTGTAAAGGTAAAATTAGCCCTTTTTACTACAATTGGCTAGCCCCTGAACAGATTTGGGAGTTGAAATACATGGAGAATCTTTTGGCAAAAAATAACTCATGAAAGGTATGGAACAAAGTCAAGAGCTACACTGGTGCTTGCTAGTCTTGCTTGCATCATGCAGTGCAGATTTGCCTGTGGGAAAACCAAAAAGGAATATTTGGATTGCCTTATCCAAGGCAGCAGGCTTGGACACCATATGCTTGTCCAATTTGAACCCAGAGAAGCCTTTTTCAACCTGCTTAGTTGGTGTTCCAGTAAAAGATTGGCCAATACCTGTATAGTATGATCCTTTGACCAAAAGGCAACTTAATAGTAAGCCAGGTGAAGTTGCCAACGAAAGCAATCCCAAAAGTGATTTGGGTGTTTGGACCAAAGAACTTCCAAAAACAGTATCTGAACCCCAAGAATTAGAGATCCTTGGTTCTTCAACAATGGTTTTCTGCCTTGCGTTTTCAGCTACTGATGGGTGAGAAAGTGATCCTCCAAAGTGCAGTGTTACTCCCCATTACAGAAACTTGAGGTTTTGGTGTAATTATTCAGATAGTTGGGATGGACTTTCCAGGGCTGACCAATATCCACGGCAATTACCAAAAGGATGTTGGTTTATATCTGGAGATAGGGCTTGGCAAGATATTCCATCACGCCTTGAAGGTGGTCCATGCAGCATTGGAAGGCTCACTGTGATAGAATTTAGAGCTAAAGCCGTTGTTAAAAAGAAACATAGGGGAAAAAGATTTGCCTATCAATATGAAGAAAATTATAAGAGTGATTTTATGCCCTGGAAAGCTTTGAAAAGGGTTTCAGTAGGATTTTTTTTTACCCCAACGTGCTTCAGCTACGGCCTTGAAACAATTAGATCGAGTTGAATGTTGGCTGAGTGAACAAACCAGTGCCACATCCATTGCAATCAGTGATATCCTGACAGATGTCAGCAGTGTTAGACATGTCACCCTACAAAATAGAGCAGCAATTGATTTTGTTTTACTGGCAGAGGGACATGGTTGTGAAGAATTTGAAGGATTGTGTTGTATGAACCTGTCTGACCACACTGAATCCATCCACAAAAGCGTACAAAAGCTGAAAGATTGAATATCCCAAATCAAAAGAGATGATGGATCATGGTTGGATGATTTGTTTGAGGGATGGATCTTTGCACCTTCGTTAAAGGAGCTTTGCAAGTTAGGTTTATATGTATTAATTGTTGTGGTGGTGATATTAGTAATAGTGCTTTGTGCGCTTCAGTGTGAGCAACAGATGGTGGACAAAACCATCAAGGAAGCATTTGTCATTCAAGAAAGAGATGTAGGAAAGGGAAATACATACAGAGAGTTCACAGAACTTATACAGTTCTCTGCTGATCTCAAGTTACTGTATGATAGTGTAAAGAATGATGAGGGCTTTGATTTAAGGCCTTGGGTCAGAGACTTAACACAACAAGAGACAGCACTTGGTATTGGATTTGATTTGTGTCCTTGGAATTGACCAGATCTTTTGAAACCTTAAAACTGCTGTAGTTCAAAGCAAACAGAAAGGGTGCCTTAGATAAACAAAAAGCAATACATTAAGTAAAGTTTATTAATGTAGCCTTGTTTAGAAAGCTGATAACACTGTTTTGCTAGATAAGGAAAAATGCACTGTAGTAGAGCTATGTAATGCAAGGTAATTAATTTAAAAAGTAATTAATTAATTAACAAAGTCATTAAAATTATTTCTTTAGAGGGGGAATTGTGGGAAGTAGAAAAAGTATAAAACTCTCAGCTTTGTGAAAGCAAATCTCAGGATGGAGAAATGCAAGAATGCTGAAGATGCAAGGACAAGAAACAATGGGGCTATGAGTGTAAAGATAGGCCTCAGGAAAATATGTTAAGCAAGATAGTAGAAATAGATAAGTTTAATATGAAGCTTTATCCATTATTTTAAGCTACTACAAGCAAGCATTGTTCAAAGCATGATGTACATGCAGCCTTATTAATCGGCCTAAGCAGCTGGCCTTGTCAGATCTTAATATTATTCTATTGGCTAGAAAGTTGTTAAAAGACTTTGTAACAAAAAGAACTTGGTCTGCTGTTGCAAAGTGGCTGAAGCTGTTTCCAGCTCCCATGCTTGGCTTTGTAAAATGAGACTGATGATTGGGATGGAATAAAGCTTCGAGACAGCTGCTCTAGCAGTCCCATCCCATTGTTTGTGTACATATATATGTAAATATAAGATAAGAGAAAAAATATATCACAGAACCCACCAATTATGCACCATACGCTGATGTTTTCCCTCATTTCTCCTACTATGTGACCTTGTATACAAACCTCAGGCAAATCAGCACAGGCACTGGTCTCACTTTTACCATTTGCAGCAGCCTGTTTTTCAACAATTTGCCTTCAAGTAATTTTTCAGAATGGGCTTAGCTGAAGGTGAGTGTTTACTGTCATATCCAATAGCTTTGTGGGTAAGATGAATTGTAGATGACTGACAGCTGTGACATCTCATTTCTGAGACTGCATTGCTAGGAAGGGATCTAGACCACAGGAGACATCATTGCAGCAAAATTGTTTGGAGAGGTCACAAACACGTCTGCCAGGGAGCCTCTGTGCGAGGAGGCTTGCTCCCCTTGCTCAGGCAGCAACACATAGTGTAGTGCCTTGCGTGGATCCACATCTGGTGTTTCAGAAGCAGGGAGGGCATGCAGAGGCAAGGAGTGACCACACTGCTTTCTACTTCTCAGCACTCTGAGCAGGTGAGTGCAAGACAGAGCAGCAGAGGCTGCTCTTGTGCTCTGGCTCTGCTTGGGAGGTGAGGAGTACCCTGCTGGGCTTGAAGATCCTGATGCCCTCCCAGCGTATGTGGTGCTGATAGTCTGATCTACATGCACACATCCTCCAGGCTCTGGGAAGAGAGCAGCATTGGGGGATGTGGACTGCTGAGGAGCTAGGACTGACCTTCAGTTTAGGCACAGCTGGAAATCCCACACCCTACAATGTCAAGAAACCTAAAGCAGCACAAGTGTAACAGTGATACAGACAAGTTTCACTTCCCCTTTTTCCTTCTCCAAGTGTAGGAACAGTTCTAACTGCCACCCAGGGCTATAAAGGACCACCAGGTGCCAACCATCTGTTTTACTTCCAGCACATTTTATTTATGAATCTTTTTTTTCCTGCTAGCTATGTAATTCCCCCATATTTCTTTTCCATTTTCATTGTGTATTGCAGGAAGCAATCTTGAACATAAAATTTTAGTTAAATGATATTAAAAAAAAGCCCAAAGTCAAGTTTTTTTAAAAAAATGCAGTATAGAACTTCTACATTTATTGCAGAGAGCAGGGACATATACATAATTTGTTCCTGAATAAGCTATTTTGTACGATGCTGTTTTTCATTCACCTGAGCAGCATATTAAATTGGATGCCTCAGTTCTGTGCTTTAGGACAGGGTGTACCTACCAGCTGTCACAAGACTTTCAAGCAGGTGATGGAACATATACAAGAATTGTGTATAGTGACCCCAAAATTTTAAAGTTAGTGAAACAGAAGAGTCTGTACTTCTGGCTCATGTCCCACCAAGGCTCTTCTGCCTCTGGCTGTGGCCCAATGTGGTCAGTGTCATGCACACTGTCATCCTGCAAGGGCCAGCATAACAAACTCTGCCAAACTCAGGCCACAATATCATCACTTGAAAGCCTGTAAGGGAGTGGGGACTGGGAGACTGCTCTGGCTATTTTCTGCACTGTGGTTTCCAGGCCAGTTCATGCCTTGGAGTTTATAAGTATCTATCTATACAGTACACCTATTCTATGGATTTGTCTTACTCAAATGCCTTCAAAGAGCAGGACACATTTGTACATTTCCCTTCAAAAATCCCAGGGTACATTGACTGCAGCCTTATTATGTCTCCATTATATGTTTATGCTTGGGACCTAAGAAGCAGATATACTCTTATGAGAAGTGCTTGTAAATCCAGGCTAGAGCTAGAGGTCAACAGCACAGCATGGTGGGTTGAGGACAAGATACTGAAAGCAAGTAAGTATGAGATGTCCTTACATCCTCCTTGCTTCTGGAGAAGGATAGTTTCAAGATCTGTGGGGCAATGAATAAGAACCAACATCATGTGGCATCAAATATTATATGATGAAATTTTATCCCTGGCAAGAGATGGTGTTGCACTATGCATATTAAATGATTCATGTAATCATAGACTACCCATCAGCAGTAATCTAAAAGAAAGCAGTATTCCAGGCTCTCAGGACATACAGTCATCTAAAACCTTCAAGGCATGGGATAGGGTAGAACTACTTTATTTTTCTCCTCTGCAGAAGAAATGGGACATCTGTGAGGAGTCATACTCTGTTCCTTCAGCAGATACAAAGACTCCATGACAGACTGCACATTGGATGCTGTTGTGTTTTCAGCTTTCAGTAGAAATCTTTCTAGATCACTTGTAACATACTGGCAATGGTGTTACCATCAAAAGTAGTGAACTCTGCCGTTCCAGGTTGGCTCCCTTCCATGACAGACATTTTCTCTTGCAACTCAGGCAAGTGATCTGACAGTTGTCCATACCAGCTTTAATCCTTTTCAGGAGCTGCTGTTTATTTCCGTTCTCTCTACACTTTGCTTCCTGGACGTAATCCAAAGAATCTTCTCAGTGCTAAAGTCATCTTGAAAGAAAACATCATATCCCACTTTTTGAAGACACCGTCTTCCTTTGCAGCATCACATACAGGATCCCAAGATGAAGAGGGAATCTGGAACTGGGCTAACAAGAAAAGGCATTTCTGGAGAGGAAGTGCAATCCAAGTTGTATGGGCAGTGTGAGAAAACACGAGTTAGTGGTGTGCCACCATCAGGAATCATCCCTTCAGCAGCACCAGCTCTGCAAAGAGCTGGGGCAGAGCCAAGCAGCAGACAATGGCAGCCCTTCAGTGCTGCATGCAGTGTCTGAGCCCCTCACTTTTCCTGACCTTTTCTCTACCTGTGGGATGGTGTTTTTCTGGCCCTGGAAATACTGCCTCTCTTACCTTTTGCGGTGTGGCTGCTGAGCAGGTCTTCACCAGCTCCTGGGGAAGGGAAGAAAGCTGATGCTGCCATATTCATGTGGCAGCTGAGGGGGTTGGCCAGCACCAGCTGCTGAGCCTTGCAGGTCTGATGGCTGGAAAATGGAAAAGGACAGGAGATGTGCAGCTTACAGCAGCCAT
Source organism: Sialia sialis (assembly GCA_009812075.1). NCBI lineage: Eukaryota > Metazoa > Chordata > Aves > Passeriformes > Turdidae > Sialia > Sialia sialis. The sequence goes on from VRYO01001878.1 coordinate 31,722,304, forward strand.
CTGTGAGTCTCTGCTCTCTGCTTGGAAAGGAGGGAGCAGGATAAGGAAAACTACTGCCCTGCTGTACAGTGTCCCCATGGTTAGTTGGGTGCCAGACTCTTTGTGATATGATTAGATAATCCTCCTTGCAGGCACCTGGAAGTGCACTCATTCTGATGCAGGATGAGGCTTGGATCATTTCTTGTGTCTGGGAAATTTTGAAGTAGCACAGCTTTTAATAGGGTGGACAGGTAGTCCTGTGCCATCCCATGGAACAGACTTTGTCCAGCTGCTGCTGGGATGGCCTTGGTCCCTCTGGAGGTGACTGTCAGCCAGCAGAAGCATTTGGATTTGCACTGAAATAAAACATTGAGAAGCATTAGCTACCTCTGTATAGATTTCCCCTCCAAGGCCATGACAGTGTGGACAAGGTGTGTGACGTTTAATGTTTTGGTTTGAGGGCTGCTGCTCTGAATGAGTCTACTTTTCATGGGCTTTCCATGGGCTTTTCATGTTTCCAGTATATCCTGTGAGGGAGTCAAAGCTCTACTGAGTTGAAGAAATAGGCAAGTGATTTCTCTGCAATCTGTGAACACCTAATCCTTGCTAATAGAGGCAATTTGTCCCTGGAACTCAAAGGTAGTCATTTAGAAAATGCTTTTGTTTTTTGTCTGAGTTGGACCAGATTGCACATATTGCATATAATTTTGCAAAAAGGTCCCCAAGGAGGGTAGCTTGTCTACCTTTGAGTTTTAAAAATTGAAGCACTCTGATGCATCTATATAGGCAGTATACTTTGTCAGGGTAAGTTATTTACAGATAAGTGCACTTGAAGTAAGTAGGTTTGTTAAGCAGCATTGCCTGACTCTTTGCTCATTGTTATCTATAGATTTCAGGGAAAGTATTTTCACTCTAGTGGAAAGCAAGTCATTATATTTCCCTAATACATCCTTCAATGTAAAACCAGGAACATGCACTGCTGGCATTTAAAGTTATTTACCAATTAAAGGTAAAAAAATCCAAGTTTGCAGCATGTCACTTGATTTGGAGGTAACATGGTACAGCCATATTGGACCAAGAAATGTGTTGCAAAGATAGAAGAATAGAAGATCTCCCATGTTTTTGAACAGCCTGTTCCTTGAGGAACGTTATAATGCTATAATGTTGATGTCATTACCTAAGCAAGGTTGTTCTCCTTATATGCTATGAAGAAGTTGTTCTATAGTCTGAAAAAGAGAATGGAGTAAATCCTAAGGCAGTCATGACCATTTATGCAGCATCTTGTACCTTCCTTGAAATTCTTTTCTTCCCAAAGTTTATAGCAGTAGGACTTGAATGGAGTGTTTTAAAACACCCAAATAGCTGTATTTTTTGGCAAATGTGGTGAAGTCTAGTGGTGAGATATAGTGTCATCTTCCCCTTTCTGCTCACATATGGGCACAGAAACTCTAGGGATGAGTAGATCTCACGAGCATACTGATGCTTCTATATACAGAAATGCAAATTTCTGGCTAAGAAGGAGGTGATCTGATGCCTCTAGAGTTCAGAACACAGCATAGAAATGTGTGTGTAAATATATATATGTGTATATATATGTATGTATTACTGAATGTATAGCAGACATAAACCAGTAGGATTTGTTGGCATCTATTGGACAGTATGTTATTGTATTCTTCAAAAAATAGATGAAGTGAGACTTTTAGTCCCTAGAGAGCAGTAATTTGTGTTTTGAAGGCTTACATTTATTTTTAAACCTTTAATCCAAATCTACACTCTAGATCTTGATCCATTCCCAATATATAAATATGCATGCAGGAACTTAGATGGGTTATAAAAATGTACATCCATTTACTTTATGTCTAGTTGCACGTGGGTAGTTTGCTACCTGCCTACTTGTTTAAAGTCAAAATTAACCAGATATTTGGAAGGAGAGGTCATCAGTCAAAAGGAAAAAAAGAGTCCTACATGGCCTCCCTTCTGTAGAAATTAATGTGGATTATCTATAAGAATTTGTGGTGCACTTATGGTGCATGGAGATCTGTAAGTGTTCCAGAAAGAATCTATGAAGATAGCCCATGTTAATTCTGATATTTATTACAGTAATTTCACTATTATAAGCCGCACCTTTTTCACTGAAGAATCCAGCCTACCCCAGTAGTGCGGCTAATCATCAGGTGCGGCTTATTTATGGACAAATCCCAGCGAAATGCCAACCTGGAAGTGAGAGCCGGCCGGGGAGGGCGCCTGGGGCTGCCTTTAAAGGCTTTGCTGGTCTATGAAAACTGTTTGCAACTTGAGCACCTGACACCAAACCCCATGCTGGCGCGATTCTGTTACTAACTTGTTACTTTATTGCACATGGATCCTCATTAAAAAAAAAAAAAAAAAAAAAAAAAAAAATTGCTGCTTATATTCAGTTGCGGCATATATATGGACAAATCCTGTGCTCTACCCAGCTACCGGGAGGTGCAGCTTATAATCAGGTGCGGCTTATAGTTGTGAAATTACTGTATATACTGTGCCACTTAATGCAGCTTCCAGATCAGATGACTTAAGAACCTGTAATACCAGTCCACATCTGTCCTCGTTCAGTACGTGCCAACTTGGATCATTCCCCAACACCTCAGAGTTCAGTTCCCAAACTATCACTCTGCCCATTTTCTTGGTGTGCAGCAGACGGAAAATGCCCTGAGTGCTCTGGGTCTGACTCTTAATGTGATGACTACCCCATCAAGACATCTTGCATGTTTCTACATCCTTAGCTTCTATGCTGAGTGAAGGAAACAATTTTTATCATGCACCTGGTTTTCAGCTGGTTTATCCCCTTGTGCTATACAGAAAAAATCTACTGGTTTTCTGGAGGACCTCCTGAGGAGCAGAGAAATGGGTTGGTCAAAAAGTAAGTTTCATTTGCCTTGAAAAATTGCATCATCTCTGAGAAAGATGAATTACTGTCACTGTAAAGCAAGTCTTCCATGAAATGAAATGGAAGAGAATATGCTCTTAATATAAAATTCTCAGGAGGGCTGTCTTCTGTTTCCAGGACCTGAGTTTGATTTTGTTAGTTTTGCTTGTGAGGAAGCCAGATATTCCAGGCAGTGAGACTTCTAACTCGGAGATTTTTTCAGTGTTTATGACCCAACCTGAGATTATATGAATTGAATTTCAACCTTTTAGGTTAGCAACTGTCTCTTTTGTAAATGCATTGTGTGACAAAAAAATGGATAGAACATAAAATATCTCTGTTTGGGGGTATTATTTTAGTTACTGTAGTGAAGATTTAATAAGTGCCTAACATCCAGAAGTGCTTTGTTTTGCCCATGACCATCAGCAAATGTGCATGACTTATTCTACACATCATTCATATTGCTGCTAATCTTGTAGGTCTGTCTGCTGTATCGTATAGAAAGTGAAGGTATTTTATCTCTGAAAAGTTAAGGTTAGCATATCACATAGAATGGGACCCCAGTGGATCATCTGGTCCAACCTCCCTGCTCAAGCAGGGCATCCCAGAGCACATGGCATGAGATTATGTCCAGACACTTCCTGAATATCTCCAGTGAGGGAGACTCCACAGCCTCTCTGG
>VRYO01001878.1:31745213-31755479 GCA_009812075.1 Sialia sialis
GCTTACAATCAGGTGCAGCTTATAATCATGAAATTACTGTACTTATCTTGGAGGAGGAGTGGTGTCAGATGGTTAAAAAGGGCTGTCTGCTTGTCAGAATCTGTAGCAAAGGAAGACATCTGAAGAAAAGGAAGGAACAGGTGGGTAGGACTTTTAATAGTTTAACCTGATTCCTGATCAATTTTGTTCAGCCATACTCTCTTCTAGGGGGAGCAAAAACCTCACAGAAGAACAGTACATGCTCAAAAAACTACATTTGTCTGAGTTCCATTTCCCTCCTTTTCTGAGCATAAGGTTTTGAGGTTCAAAGTTCTGATGCTCTGAGTGGGCTCTTACATTGGGGAGGAGAAAGGTACTTAGCACTCAGCTTTGGAACCTGTGGAAAGTCCTTCCTTCTAGGCTGAATGTTCTCTCCTGGCACTGAAAGACTCTCATGCTTCTTAATGTCCACCAGTTTTGGGTCCATTCATTTTGCATCCTTCAGGTTGTCAAACTGTATCAAGGCAGAGAGATTCCTGTATGAGTTAGAGAGCCAGGTAAGGATCGTGGCCATGTAGAAAGCACTCTCTACAAAACATTACATTCCTACTGCATAAACTTATTGCAGTCTTCCAAATGAGGAGTCAGAGCTGCAGTCTGCGGTGCAGGGGACAGATGTGACAGAGAGAACAGTAACAGAGAGCAAATTTTCACCCACCAAAGAAAAGGCCAATAGTCAAAAATATCTGGTGATCATATGTACCATGCACAAATGCATAAAAATTATAGTTACTTAATGGCATTTCACCTATTATATTTCAAAGTGCTATTTATTAACTGTAATGCAAATAATACAACTTAAATAGGTAAAATGAGAATTACAGAACATTATAAGTAAAATCTCTTGTTCCTTATTCAAATTTCTTCCCATATCTTTAAAATTTTGGGATAGTATCTTCCTCAATGCCTTTGCCTAATAATTCTTCCTGTAATTTCAAAGCTCTGACAATTTGTCTAAAATACTATTATTTAGGTCATCAGAGAGCAGCTATAAGTGCTTAATGGTCAGACCGGCAAGTTTCACACTCAGCAGAGATCCAAGCTCTGTTGAAGCTTTCCTGTGAGTCCATTCAATATTTTAATTAAAGTCCTAGAAGTGGGAATTGGAGTTTTCTATTAAATTTGCAGGCTGGGAAGATCCTTTACTTTAGAGTAGTGGTCTAGAATTCCACATTATATCAATAAATTCAGAATATGTTCTCGAAAAGTAGAAGGCTGCTAAACAGGAAGAAGTGGAAAATATTATTTGTGCATAGGAATAATCAATTGCACAAAATCAAGACAGGAAAAGAATCACAGACCTCTCAGAAAAAAGAGATTTTTAGCAAGATACACAAATAGGAAGCAGGGAAGATCCTACTTAACATTTCTTTCATTATAAACAGTAGTAAATAGCACCTCAAATGAAATATCATGTCCAGGTGGGGTATTGCATATCAAGACAAACATGGACAAGATCAAATTTTAGAGCCAAAAATAGATCAAATTTTAGATCAAATTTTAGAGCCAAATATCCGAAAAATCAGGAAAACAAAACTTGTGGGCAAAAAATGAAGGAGGTAGATTGGTTTAATATGGAGCAGTGGCTAACTCAGGAGACATAGCTATCTTCTCAAATTTTTAAAAATATTTTTGCAAAAGGGAAGTGAATAAACTGTTCTCATACATACTGCAGATGGGATAAAAGCTGAGAATCTTGAACTGGAGCAAAGAAAATTTGGGATAGATACTCAGTGAAGTCTTCTAAGAGGCAGGAGAGTTAAGAATTCAATAGAATGTGTAAGGAGATTGTGAAATCACTGTTTGTTGAGGGTTTTAAAGAACAGATTAAACCAATCTCTACAAGGAACAAGATACTGTGAAGCCTGCCATTGAGCATGACAGAGGGAAAATGAAATGAGCACACAAGGTCCCTTCCAGTGCTGTTTGTTTTTTTCTTTTAATTCTTCACCCAAGAGCATCTTCGGCAAAGTGTTCAGAAAAAAATCTTTTAGCCTCAGATGGCCGTGTCCAAATTCTAGACTGTTCAGACTCTGCTCACATTAACTGCTTTCTTCCTTTTTCAGAAGAAACTCAAATTTACAAACAACCTAATTAGTTTTTGCTGCATTTATTCTATTGATCAGTTATTACTATCTGATCCAGAATAAGATGTACACAATTCTGCAGGAAAACTATATTTGGAATTGATAGACTTTCATTTTACCAGAGTATGTTCTCATCAATGAACAGCAGGCAAGAAAACTTTTTCTATTGGCCTCTGCTTTTAAATATTTTTCCACTTTCACATCTCATAGTATCAGAGTTCAATGGATTTTTTAGGAAGGTTATTCTATCTTTTCATCTCCAGAGCCTGTTCCTCTATTTCTCAGGCAGGCAAGCTGAGCCACTGTGATTTCACAGCATAATGTTTGCTTTTTCCTTCTCTTCTGGTAAGAAACAACTTTCTGCCTTCCTGCCTCCCTTGTCTTCTCTTATATCCATTTATTTCACTGTAATCTCTCAGTCTGAGAAGGTCACTATAAGAGGCATGGTACATGCCCTGTGTGTAATTCACAAAGGAGTTTCTTGTCTTGACAGTACAAATGATTATCAGTGTAACTTTAAACAAATCAGCTTACTTAAAATATTTTCTAGACTTTTTTTTTTCTTGTTGACTGCTCATAGCAGGACTCTCAGTTTTCTGTGGTTTCATTGTGACAGTAATAGAGAGTCCACACTCGTCAGAGTGTTTCTTCTGAGACCTCAGCTGTACCTTTCTACATTTCTTTCTTTAAAAAAAGACCACATTGTGGTCTGTAGTATGGTTTATTAATGGGGTTTTTTGTTTGTTTGTTTTTTTGTTTGTTTGCTTTATTTTTTAAGAATTTGTTTGTTTGGGTTTTAAAAATGAAATTTCTAGGCATTGAAGTTTTAGATTCAAAATATGGGAATCTCTGGCTATTGAAATTTGGTTTTTTTCTAATATAGGATATCAAAAGCTGTTGCTGTAAAGAAAACAGAACTCAAAACTTGCTATCTCCATGATGCTGCCTGAGCTGCTAAGAGTCGTTGTTACTTCATTTTGCTAAGCCTGACTGTATCATACTTTGTAGAGGATTTTTTTACAATGACATTCCTTTCTATATTGTAAGCTCTACAGAGAAACAATTGTCTTCTGTTTCTGTGCAATGCCTTGCTCCCTGGCATCATACTCTTATTCCAAGTATAGAGAACTCACTGTACTGCAGATAACGAATGAGAACAGATCATGCTAGTTGCACGACCTAGGTGCAGTGTAACAGATAACCATTAAAATAACAATAAATTTTTCTTGAGGATTTAGTTTTCTTGTACTGTGGAAGAAAACCTCTTTTAAATGAGCAGTTTGAAGAAAGAAGAATGATATTCTACTACTGATATTTTCATTCATACTATTCACTGGTGTGAAAAGATCCAAAAGGTAGCAGTGGCCTAGAAGACTAATGCCCCCTAAATATGTCAAGAAAGATTTTTCCAAAGAAATAGCTGAGACTGCAGTTTTCCAGTAAGATGTGTTGCTGCCCTCAGTTTGTGGCTTTTTATGGGGTCCATGTGGTCCTTTATGCATAAATATCACTGTATCTAGAGTCTATTGTGCACAAATGGCTGAGAATCCTTCAGATAGTTCAGTGTTATTTTTCTGCTAGTGATTAAAATCTTGGACTTGTGCCTGTCATTCATTATTCATTATTCAACATGAAAAAAAATTTGGTCACAGGCAGAAAACAAGAACAATACCAATGAGCTTGGTTAGCATAATGTATAATTAAAATGAATAATTTCAGTCAACAAATTCAAAATCTGGTCCCTTAGTAATGCTTCCAAATAACCCATAGGTACTGAGAAGAGATTGTACTGCAATTTTTTGCGGGGGGGAGAGTGGAGGTGAAGGTGAAATCAAACCCATATTCTTTAGTAAATAAATTAACCATTTGGTTGTCCATCGGCACCAGCTTTTAAGTGTTAGTGTTGCTGAAGCTATTGCAGGCATTAGGAACAGATTCATTGTCTGGGAACATTGTATTTGCTTTTCAAACATCCATGTAAGTTTACATTAGAAAATATTAAGCTACTCATTAACTGCCCAAAAATTTTAGTTCTGACAGTCTTTGCAAAGATACTTCAACTTGGTTTTTCAACACTTGGATGTTGCAGGGAGGGCATCACTCAGTACATTGCCAATGTGCAACAGCTTTGCTTGAAAGGAAAGAAGGAAAAACACAATTCAGTGAATGCTAACTTTGAACTTTTAGGAAAGAAATTATCTTGAACTGAAATTTCTGTGGACAGATTTCAGTGAAGGAAACTTACCACTGAATGCTAAAGGATCATCTGTTAATTCAGTATCTTTACTTTTTGAATATTAGAATTCAAAATGCAAGTAGCCTGGGATGCTCTACAGCTTTAAGACATAAAACTGTCACTGAGAGGATGTCTTTGTCTATTGACCTACTTTTATACCCTGTTACACAGATGCATCCCTTACTTTTGGCATACTGATGTCTTAAGCAAAATGCAGTTGCAGACATGATCTGAACAAGTTTGATAAAAACAGACTGACAGCTAGCTTCTCTGAAGCTCTCCTGAATGCAATTAAAAAAGAAAAAAAAAAAAGATAAAAAACCCCAGCTTTTCTGAGATGCATCAAATGTATTTTTGAGTTCTGATGACCTCAATTATGTGCAGCAGTTCACAAATTTAACATTCAGAGTACATCACATGAAATTCAGGCAGTTACAGTGAAGGCCAAAACTTTTATGGTTAACTGGAAAAGAAGATCTGAATAGTAATTATATTAACAGGGCAACACTCTCTGCTCCTCAGTTTGGATGAACAGAGAAGAAAATTGTGTTATAAGCTTTCCCACTCACAAGCTAAGTATTGAGAAGATTTTTTTCTATATTTGTTTATATTCAAACTAATTTTTAGGTTATTAGAAACCAATAGTTTATCCCTTCTCCCAAAACCCACATGCAAAAAGGAGCAAGTTAACCTGATGGTAACCCTAGCCATCGAAAACCCCTTGTCAATTGAATTTATCATTTAATTATTTATGTGTTTATTTGAGATTTATCAGGTGTATTGTGACTTAACTCCCCAGCTAGACTGACTACTTGCACAATTCACAAACTCACTGGTGCATCTCAAGGAAGATATGCTGCCCTTCTGAGTAGTCTCTGCCCTTTATCAGACAGCCATGGTCATTTCTGAGCTAATGAAAGGATGCACTGACCCTAAAGTAGCCATCTAACTATTAGATGCATATCTGAATTTTTTACCCTTAAATATTTTTACATTTAGTGTAGAGAAATATTAACCTCCAGAGATCACAGCAATTTCACTACTATAAGGCGCACTGGATCATAAGGCGCATTTCCCGGTTGTTGGCAAATTTCCAAACTTTCTCCACATATAAGGCGCACTGGACTATAAGGCGCACCTTTTATTTTCAGCAAGGATCTGCTGCCGGCTCTCCCCACGGCTGCTGTGGCTGCCAACTCCCCATGGATCTCGCAGCTCGCACTTCCTGGTTGGCAAATTTCCGAACTTTGTCCATACATAAGGCACACCGGAATATAAGGCGCACTTCTGGGTCACGATGAAAATTTTAGTCAAAAGGGTGCACCTTATATTCTTGAAATTACTGTAATTTTATCCAACTCTCATAAGGAAGACAGGACACAGGAATCACTTCCTGAAGCTCTTTCACTCTATTGACTACATGGAGCAAAGGGTGGGGAGCAAGGCTTCAACACACAACTGTTAAAGGACTTTGGTTGGTATGCATGAATCCCACACAAGCTGTTTTTGATTATAGTAATTTCATGATTATAAGCCACTCCTGATTATAAGCCCACATCTGGTAGCCAGGTAGACCACGGGATTTGTCCATATATAAGCCGCACCTGAATATAAGCTGTACCTGAATATAAGCTGCACTTTTTTTTTTTTTTTTTAAGTGAGGATCCATGTGTAACAAAGTAACAAATTAGTAACAGAATCGTGCCAGCGCACTGTTTGGTGTCAGGTGCTCAAGTTGCAAATAGTTTTCATAGACCAGCAAAGCCTTTAAAGGCGCCCTCCCCAGCCGGCTCTCACTTCCGGGTTGGCATTTCGCTGGGATTTGTCCATAAATAAGCCACACCTGATGATTAGCCGCACTACTGGTGTAGGCTGGATTCTTCAATGAAAAAGGTGTGGCTTATAATCGTGAAATTACTGTATTTACTAAACTTAAAATGAGGGACTTAAACTCTGCAGGAGATTTACCTATGGCAGTTTTCTTGGCAGTATATGTATGCACAGTGGGTCACTAAGTTTTGCTGTGGGTAATATTGCTGAGCATTTTATTCTAAGTTAAATCTCTCTGAAGATAATTATTCAAAAAGCAAAATGCCACACAATCTGTGTAAGGAGAGAAAGCTATGGTATGATAGCAGCATTCTTAGACATCATTCATGAAAGTGGCTTAAAAGGGAACATCTACATGTTCCTTCAGCTCAATTAGTTCCTTTCCAATTTCATGTATAAATATGCATATGAAACTATAAATGTCTCTTATGAGTCTACCTAATTCTGACCTTTCTCTAAGCAGCATTCCTCAATTGCAGCATTCAAGAGAAATTTTTATTTTTTAATTCACACAAACAAAATTCCAGACTACCTTTTTAGAGATACCAAAAGAAGTCTAGAGGGCCACATGAAAGGAAGAAAGTGAGAAACAGGAGAAGTTGTGTAGTTACAGCTCTAGATTGCATTTTGGCTCTGAGATTAAAGGAAAAAATTTGGAAAAGTGACAGGGAGATAACAAGGTTTCAGCTTTTGGCTTTTTTTTTTTTAAAGGAATCAAACAAACTGTGACACATGTTAGTGTCAAGATGTTTAACTCAGGAATTCTTAAAAAGGAGTATTTTAACTCCCCTAAATTTTATAAACAAAATTTTTTGCTTAATTCAATCCTAGCATACTCAGTTTCTCTGAATTAAGTGTTTTGCAAAAACTTAGCAGTCCATGAAAGGTTGGTCAGTCTTTCTTCAAAACATCCATATTCAGTTGTTGCCTATTTCAGCTTTTCAAGAGTTAAATCATGTGAACTTGGGACCTGGTCCTGTGTATTTCATTGGAACTGTGCACCAAATAAATGGTAAATATGGGACTTAAATAATGTTAAAACTGCAGCAAGCACATCCAAGCAAGGAGAATTGCAGGGTCACAGCTTTATTTATTAAATGAATCCCAGAAGAACATGTTGTGTGACTCTGTTAGTCGCCTATTGTGTTCAGGTTCCTGCATGAAACATATTCCCTGTGAATAGGGAAGCTAAATCTCATGTGCTTTTGGTCTCCTTTGGATGTTTGCCCTCTATGAGGTAATTGGAGCAAGCACTAGCTGATCAGAACAGTAACAGTTTGCATTCATTTGCATCAGCACCTCTGTCTGCAGGGATGAAAGACAATGGGGATCCAACTGGGAGCTGAAAAGATTATCTAGGAGGAAGCAAGAAAACACTGGAAAATTCATGCTGATGTTACTGTGGCAGGTTTCAGGAGCCTTCATATTGCTCATAAAGGCACCCATGGACAGTTTTTAAAGGGTTTATCTAGGACTTTATCTTTTTTTATTAACACATAAAAAGATAGGACAAGCTGCATCAAGGTAGTGTTTAGAGTAACTAGGGTGATACCTTTCTTAATGTTAGTTAATTGAAATATGATTCCCAAGTAGAAATGACTTCAGGAAGACCAGACAAAATATACCCACTTGTTCAGGCATAAAGACTTATTTTTTAATACATATTGTGGAAATTTTTTTCTTGTTGAATGAATTTTTTAACCCACTAGAAGATTTGTCTACTTTCAGATGGATTCTTCTGTAGGTTAACAGCAGTATTCACAATATTCAAATCTCTTTAAATTTGCAGTCTAGTTAACAAGGTTTTTTTTCTTCATGTTTATAAGTTAGCATGACTATCCTACACTATTTAAAATTTTAAGCCAATATATGGTTTAATAAACTCAGTGACTTCCTTGACCATGGCCATAAGAGACTTTCAGAGCGTGCCCTCTGAATTTGGCTTGATACAGTTATTGCACTGAAGGGCATTACTTGTCACTGTGTCCTTTCACACACCCAGACAAAAACATATTCTACTTTGTAATACTCCTAATATCAGCAGTACTGTCTTAGGTAATGATTGAAAGTCAGGTCCAATATAAACAAACAGCTGTAGAGCACAAATACCTGACAGAATTTAATGAATATGTTATGGCTCTGAATCTTTTACCTTGACTTTGTGATTCTTCTCATGACTTGCAGTATCTCTTGGAGGACAGAAATTATAGGATTTTTTTTCCTGGTGATATTTGTGGTGCTATTTATTTTGATGTTATTTTACTGCAGAGAGGATTTGATTCACAGTGTCACAATCAAAGGCAAGCTCCTGGGATCATGTTGAATTGCTGCCTTTTAACACTAGAGGGAAGTGTATGTAAAGGCACTAAGAGTCATACAGCCTGCACTTTGGTAATTTATTAGATGAACAGCATTTATTTTTTTAAACGTTGAAGAGTTGGGAGCATAAATGTTGAAAAAGCAAAACAGTATAATGTATGGGGCAGTGATTGAGATAACCTGAATCTTGTGACCAGCCTTCTGGTGGTTTCTGGCCAGGCACTTTACCTCCCTTTAATTTATTTGGACTGTCCATTCTTTCAGGGCAAGTTGGGCCAGTTTTGGAGTTGACAGAGAGCATCACGCACTCCCAGCTGCAAGAGCATACAACCGTCTTGAGAATAAGGAACAATTTGAAAAGAAGAAAGAGTAGAAACATTTATAGCTAACATTCCTCACACAGTCTCAGAGCCTTCCCAGTATCATTAAGCACTTTGGGTCTTTTCCATCTCCCCTTTGCTATAGGGGCAAAAGATAAACCTTTTCAACAGAGGGCAAAGACTGTTAACTGAGTGTTGTAAGGATGTTTGCTCCATGCTATTTATGCTGGATTAGATGACCCCTCTCCATTAAAGTCTCCACAGATTCACAGAATATTTTGAGATGGAAGGGACCCACAAGAATCAAGTCCAGCCCTTAAGTAAATGGCTCAGACAGAGACTGAATACAAAACCTTGATGTCATTAGCACCATGTTCTATAGAAGAATTAATCTTCTTTTCAGGGAAAACTTTTACCCCATAAGTGCTATTCTTCATTTCTCTTGTCAGATCATGAGGCAGAAATCTCCATCTAAAAAGAATCCCTTGGTGGTGTAATGCTGACCCATGTGACTCCTGATCCAATGCCCACTTCAGCTAGAGGACAGTCCCAAGACTTCACTGAGCCTCAGAACTGTACATCAATATACATAATATACTGCTCAAGTGTCAGGTAAAGCTGGGGATTGAAAGGAAATCAGAAGAGACTTAGATAGAGGAATTGCATTCAGGGTAAAGTTGAGCTGAGAATTATTTTCTAACTCTGGTCATCTGTGTGATCATCTGTCTCATACAGAGACAGAGGAATTGTTCTTTCTGAAAATTTCACATGGGAGAACTGTGAGTCAATAAACAGGTATAGGTTTTGGGGTACCCAATTAAACAGTGGTATTGCAGAAGAGGTTGCTACAGTTTGTGATAAATAATAAAATTAATTAATTATATGGAATGCGCTTAAAAAATATAAAGAACCTGCCTTTTGTGTTGTATTAGCAGATAGCAATGAAAAAATGTGAGGAAAGTAGCTATTTGTCAGAGATAAAGTGTAGCAAAGTTATGTTGTATCTTCACACACATTGAAAATGTTGAAATGGGTGGCCAGGTTATTCTGTCAAAACACAAATTAATGTCTGTCATAAAACCATCAACCCATTGAAAACACTTGTTCTCTGTCTTGTTTTTCCTTACATCTGTACAGCTTAGCTTTTGGTAGCTGCTCCTTCTTCAGATCTTGTGCCATTTCTGTCCTTTCTCAGACTATTTACAAAATGCTTAGGGATTTATGCAATCCCACAACTCCTCATTCCAGTTTTATGCTACACATGGCTTCTTCAAATCCTTACTTCTTCAAATCCTCATGGTCTATATTCCTTCCCCCAGATGTGCTTGTACTGGACTTCACTCAACTTATGCCTGACCAGTGCTTTTTAATGCTTGGTGATTTTTTTGAAAGCTATAATCACATTAAATAATACCTTCTTTTTTTTTTTTTTTTT
>VRYO01001878.1:31756479-31791113 GCA_009812075.1 Sialia sialis
TGAAATTACTGTAATTTACCAATTCATTATGGATAAAATACTCTGTTCAGCCAGCTCTTTACTATTCACTTTACTATTTACCTATTATGTGGGGTGTGTGATTTCCATAGGAAAAAATGGACATCACTCCTTAAGACCATTGTGATTTGTTTTCATACCCCTTAAGTTTTCCACTTTTCATCTGCCAGCCTATCTGTATAATTCTGCTCTCTCCCCTCTCCACCTCCCAAGTACCCACCCTTTGAGGAAGAAAGCAAAGGATAGGGGAAGAATGCAGGGAATTGCAGTGTGGAGCATTTTAGACCTATAGATTGTAAAACAGAAATCATTAAGGCACAGGTGATTGAATTGACATTTTTAACCTTACTGGCATTAGACTACCTCATCTTCTTACATGACAGTAGAGCAAAGGGCTACAATCCAAGGGCAGCTGAAACTTACAGTTCCCAATTGTCTTGTCACGCTGAATGAAAGCGGCTCAAAAGCGTCTTCTCTCATAAATATCCTTTAGTTCTATTGAAAGCCATTTGGACTCTTTTCTTCTTTTCCCACAAAGCGAAGTTTTTTTTCAGTTTTCATTGGCCTGCAGGTCTCCCTTGACATTGCAACGGTGAATAGATGTGGTGAACACCTGCATTTTTATTTATCTGGACACAATAATTTCAGCTAACCAAAGGAGAAAGAAAAATGAATATCATGTTAATGGAGAGAGTTTTCACTTCTGTAGTGTGATTTTTGCACTTATTTAAAGGATTATTACTTTTTCATTCATTGTAGTTTAATCAGAAAGTGTGAAGTGCTGCCATTTCCTGCTTTGTAAGTTCTAAAAGATTTTAACTGTCAGAAGATATTTTGCCTCCAGGAATTATGACAACTATAAACATATTTGTTTCAAATAACTAGTCAAGAGGCCTAGAATGGAAAATACAAAGGAATCAAAACACCCATTTATAGCCAAACATGCATGCAGCTGCATACTCAAAGTGAAAAGATGGGTAACCTGCTAAAAACAGGCACCTCTTCAGCTCTGTTTTGGCCAGAGGTATCAGCAATAGTGTGAAGCAAACCATTAACAACTTATTTTCTCTTCTTCTAGCCCAGATGTACCACAGGTGCTTTTCTGCTTTCCTAAAGTTTGTCTCAAGGCTGTGCCTGCTAGGCAGATTTTACAGGCTGAAGTTTCTTTCTCCTACACTTTATATATTTCTCTTGTCATTTATTGTATACTGAAAAACACGGCACTGTCAGGGCAAACGGAGGCCAGCTAAAAGGTAAAATGGTGCTGGTTTAAGAATCACTTGGAGAGGGATGGGGAAGTTGAAAGGAGGGTTTTCCTTTCTTTATAAAGATTATTCTTGCTTTTTTAAAATAAAAGGTGGGGTTTTTTTCCAAAAAAAAAAAAAAAAAAAAAAAAAAAAAAAAAAAAAAAAAAAAAAAAAAAAGAAAAAAGAAAAAAAGAAGGTTTTTGTAACCATATACACTTTTCCCTAGAACTGAGTTTGACTCCCCTCTCTCTCTGCAATTTTGCTGTCATGACAAGTGAACATCCCTGCCTAGTAGTGCCTCTTGAGGGATACAGGGAAGGATTGTTGTCACCCTGAGTATCCCTCAGTGCCTCTGAGGTGAAGGTCCTGTAGAACTGGAGACACATGGACACAATTTTCCTCAGACTGACTAAAGATATTCTTTCCTTGGGGAGACTGAAAGTGATGTGTCTTTCAAGTGCTACCATCATTCTATCAGCTCTTTTCCAGTTATCTTTGTAAGAGAGCCCTTCAAATGGGATGCTGGGCAGATGAAGGGCTAGAATTTCCATTTGAATCACATGTACTCTTAGTGAGAGTGGTAGTTTGCAAATCTAAGCAAAAGGACTTGTTCTCTTCTGTTGGGTAACTCATTGTAGAAGAGAGATCCTTTTCACAGAATCGCAGAATCATTTAGGTTAAAAATTATCTTAAAGATAATCCAGTCCAAACATAAACCAAACAATCTTGTCTCCACCACAAAACCATGCCCCTAAGCGCCATATCAACAGGGCAGATTGGACTTTCAGTAGCTGAATTTTTTCTCTATTAACAAGGCAAAAATTTGGGTAGTTACTCTTCTTCTCCTCATCCAGACTAACATGAAGCCATATTGAAAGTCAACACTTGAATGATTCAAATAGAACCCTATCCCTAATTTTCTCTTCCTGACTTAAAAATCTGAAACAGAAATGGCATGGCAGACAATAGGGCATCCTTTGCTGGCTCCCACCCTGTCAGAGGATGATGCCAGCTAGGGCTGAGTTCAGTGTACCCACTTGGTCACAGAAGTCTGGAGAGAGATGGACGTGCTGTGTGAACCGTGCCATGATTTCGTGGAATAGAGTATCTTCATGGAACACAAGGAAAATACTACTTTATGGAATCAGTCCAATTATTTGTTGTTCTAGTGTCAATGAAAGCTCTTTAATATAGGCAGATCTAAGAAATTTATTTTGGCTGGACTTCTAGGAAAAAAAACAAAACAACAAAAAACCCCCCCAATCAATTCTGAAATCAAACTCAAAACAGCAAAAAAGGAAAAAGCAAATCCTGTTTTCTTCTACTACTTAGTATTCAGTTGCAGTCTTATTCAGCACGGCTGGTAGCATCTTCTTCCAGCCAGAATGATGTGACAGCCTATTGCTGAGCAGTCAGATTTCAGTGCAGAGCCGTGTTTAAATAATGAGATGACTCCTGGGAAACACATACAGGTTTTGTATCAGAGGGAACATCTATAGATAATCCCTTCAGGTAAAAACTTTGGGTTTAGCTACTTTAGCAAGCAAATAAATGATATGAACTGTGTAACAGGCTTCCAGATGTGATGAATTGGTGACACAGCTGATTCAGCTGTAGGACATAACCTAGCACTTGCTACACTTCAGATTTTTCAAGAAAAAAAAATCTCTCAAGACAAAACAAAAACTGAAAGTGTGAAGCACATGATATGAGCAGAAGTTTATTTTTATCATAATTTCTGTCCTTTAGGTATGTTGTTCCACTCTTTTTTTCCTAGTCCCCTGTAGTGATTGGTAGCAATACTGAATTCTAGTAAGTGTTTATGACTAGCTACAGGTTGAATTATTTTAAGAGATTAATTCCTAACTTACTATTTATGGATGCAAGTAGATGAAATTTTTGGATCATCCACATTTTTTGCTGTGCAGTAGCATGATTGATCAGAAATTATTTTAGGGTACAACGGGACAGACTGGCATATTGCTGAGTTTCATGCTTTAAATGTTGAAATAACTTAGGAAAATTAAAAGTAGTAAAGTTAAAAAGTAAATCCTTCAGATGGCATTTCTCCACTCCGCTGTTGGGAATGCAATAATCAGCTGACATTGCTTTTATAACATATCATTCTAATATAAATTCTACAACCGACCAAACTGAAAAATTTGTGTTAGGAAATGTTCCATCACTCCAGACATTCTATATTCTTGTACTGTGCTAAGAGCAGGTCTGAACTTTGTTATTTTTTTTCAGACAAAAAACTGATTTGGGTTTTATCTGTAGAGCAGATCTGCAAATTACTTACAGTAATTTCAAAATTATAAGCCACACCTGATTATAAGCCACACATCCGGGTAGCCAGGTAGACCATGGGATTTGTCCATATATAAGCCACACCCGAATATAAGCCACTATTTTATTTTTTTTTTTTTTTAAAGCAAGGATCCATGTGCGACAAAGTAACGAGTTAGCAACAGAATCGCGCCAGCGCAGGGTTTGGTGTCAGGTGCTCAAGTTGCAGAAAGTTTTCATAGACCAGCGAAGCCTTTAAAGGCAGCCCCAGGTGCCTTACCCGGCCGGCTCTCACTTCTGGGTTGGCATTTCACTGGGATTTGTCCATACATAAGCCGCACCTGATGATTAGCCGCACTACTGGGGTAGGCTGGATTCTTCAATGAACAAGGTGCGGCTTATAATCGTGAAATTACTGTACATTTGATTGGAATGTTTCTTTCTCTATCATCTTCCTTATTTACCAAAATAGAATTTATTAGATAAAAATCAGAGTAATTAAATTTAACAGCCCCCTCCCGCCCCCAAGTCTCTGTTTAGGTTTGTGTTTAGTCTTGAGTGTATTTTGGTTGATGAGAGTGCATTTACACAGAGCAGAGTGAGACTTTCAGGGTCAACTTTCTGCAGAAATGATGTCTGGGAAGGTGGTTGGAGTTTGGGCATAAGCAGGCAAATCATCACCTGAGGCTGAGCTGAGCTGAGCAGGGAGTCACTGATGATGCTGAGGGGTTAACTCAATCCAGCTTCCTCTCTCAGGTGGATGGTGTTAAAGAACAAATTTACCAGGATAGCCTGTGTGTAATGGAAAAGGAAAAGGGGGAGAGTATGAGAGCAAAAAAGTGTGAGGTAAAACATTGCAAGGATGGAGCAAAAGGGTAGAAGACCTAAAGGTACAATAAAATCAAGAGTAAGTGATATTGCTAATTTCGAGACCACAGGCAAAAGGGGCACTGATGAGCAGAAGATAAGAGGAAGGCCAGAAATATTAATCATGATGACAGCTTGGATTATATTTTCAGATTATGTTTCTGCACTTTCTCACAGGCTGATTTCTTTCTACGCTGCCTTTTCTCTTTCCTCCTCTCTTACTCTCAAATAAGCTCAGCTGCAAGAGCTGGAAATGAAAATCAGTGAGATGAAACCAGAAAAACTGATTTTACAGCCAGTAAAAGTACAAATGAAAAACTGTATGCTAGTGCAGTATATGAAGTATACTATAAAAAGTTGCCCATTAATACAGAAAGATCAGCATCTGCAGAACAGTTTTTTGCATATTTCTCTTGATTCATCATAACTTTTTTTCTCTTTTGCTGCTCACAAGAGAGGAATATGAGCAACTGCATTTTTTGCTATGGAAAGGCAAATAGTACCAACAAGGAATGAATCTTTGTGATTCCAAGACTAACTTTTGTAACACTTCAAAACTCCACAAAACTTTTAATAGAATTTTGCATTGTCCTGCTTGTCAAAGTAGTCTCTATAATAAAATTAAACTAGAAATGTGCTGGTGAGACTCTTAAGCCAAAGTGGCCTTCGATCTATTTTTGCCTTTCAACAGATTTTATGTGTTGATTTGATAAAAATAAAGGTGCAAGACAAATAAAATTGGGGATAGAGATTTCCCAGTATGGAAAAATTAAACATTCTTGTGTTCATTCTATTATTTATTTATTCATTACTGCACAAGTAATCCCCAGGAGAGAAAGAACAAGTTATGGCCTTTTGAATTGTTTAATTTATTGTTATCCATAAAATTAAATGTGTTTGTGCTGCATGTCATTTTAAATGTGGCCATGCTGGGTATTGGTGAATTTTTTCATTAATACATAGGAATATAAAAATGACCAGATCATGAAGCCTGAAGAACAGCAGAATTTCTAAACCATAATTCTGATTAGAAATAGGCTTCATTAATTCAAATGCCATATGGAAATCAGCTCAACTAGAATTAGTTATTTAAAGGTCTAAGCAAATCAGATAGATCCTCTTTATGATCATAGCCCAGAGAAAGTGTCCAAGTGGAAAGGCTTTTTCACTGCTACTCTCCCTCATTAACTGCAGTGGGAACAGTGAGACTTGCTCTGATTAAATGAATTGGTTGCTAGGTCTAAATGCTACATGATCTTACAAAAAATGAACATGTCAAATAACTACCAGGAATCAGCTTAGACAGAAGATTTGGATATGTTATTTCAAGGCAGTGAGATAGTACTGCAAAGGGAGTTAGCTGTATGACCTTTTGATCCTGGTTTAGTTGAGATTACAAAAGAAGGGAATTTTGACAAAAGTGGTCACACTGAATTCAGTCAGGTACTTATAAAGTGATTGCAGAATAGGGGGATGAAAGAATGTGGAAACAAGGGTAAGATGTAGGGAAAGAGTTGGGTTATCTTCGGCTCTGATTTAATTTACAGCAGAGTGAGTTGAAGTAGAACTGAAAACCAAATACTGTTTTCAGTTTACATGTGCTTTACAGTCATACAGCACATATCACTTTGTCAGAGAGATTTATGATGACTTCCAGCCCTCCCATCCTTTTCCTGTTGACATCCTCAGCTGTAGATGATTAATTCGTAAAGGGGATAAGCTTTTCAGAATCTACAACTGAAAAAACATTTACATAGCTTCACGATTATAAGCCGCACCTTTTTCACTGAAGAATCCAGCCTACCCCAGTAGTGCAGCTAATCATCAGGTGCGGCTTATTTATGCACAAATCCCAGCAAAATGCCAACCTGGAAGTGACAGCTGGCTGGGGAGGGTGCCTGGGGCTGCCTTTTAAGGCTTTACTAGTCTTTGAAAACTGTTTGCAATTTGAGCACCTGACACTAAACCCCCGCACTGGGGTGATTCTGTTACTAATTTGTTACTTTGTTACACATGGATCCTCGCTTAAAAAAAAAAAAAAAGTGCGACTTATAATCAGGTGTGGCTTATAATTGTGAAATTACTGTATCTCCCTACCTTTTCCTGTCCAGACAGGTCACAGTGAGCAACTTTCTTTTGGTATTAGATTATCTGATTGCAAAAATCAGTAATGCAAGAAGCCACCCAGCCAGTGAGCCTACTTGCTCAAAACAAATCTTTGAACAAGAAAATACAAAGCTCTTGCCAAATGTTATTCCTTAAACTGATACAGGGTAATGCACTGCACTTAGGTATTCTTCTTGCTTATGCATGGCAAATCAAAGTAAAGCCCAAAATGAAATATAGATATTTTTACTAGTAGAGGAAAAACTCATGCTAGTCAATTTTCCTTTACCTAAAAAAGAAAATGAGGGAAATAGGCACTAAATAGAAATTTGCACAGTTATAGCTGCAGGGAACATAGATTGATTGCCCTCTCAGTAATTAAAATCACATAATAAGTTTTCAGTCACCACCAAAGCAATTATTCAGACTTCAGAAAGTGCACATTAAAGGCTTGATAAAGTTTTTAGGTGACAATTGAATCTAGTGCTAAGGATCTTACACCCTAAAATGGATCTAATTAAAGATCACTGAACATCTATTTTCCCTTCACCAGCTAAATAAAGTAATCAATGAAAATTAATTTTAAAAGTTCAAACAAATCTTCTTTTTCAGTTTGCTTTGTCTTTGCCAAATTAGAAAACAAGTGAGAAATAGTCATGTGTTTACTGAAGCATTACATTGGACATAGAAGAATATTTGATTTTCAGACCCTTAAAGGACAAATAATAAAATGAGGAGCTAGAATTCATGATAATTTTAGTCATTGATTTCTCTTATCCAATTTCTAAGGGCTGGGAAAATCCTCAGCAAGACCAAAGGCTTGTGTTCATTTCTCTGTTATCTCTGTTATACTTATTATACTTACTTATTTGAACCAGTATATCTAGGAAGCTTCCCTACATACATACCATGCTGGTATAAATAACATTCTAACTGAGGTGTCCTTCCTCTGTCTTCTTGGTCCTATGTTGTTTCCTATTAATATTGAAAGACTCACTGGAGCAGGGACTGGAATGAAAATGTCCAACATCCTATGAGAGAACCCAGCCTATCAAGCTAGGTAGTGAAATAACTCACTCCTTCACATGATGGTTCAATGAATTTTAAATAGTTTACACCGAGCATAGCAGCACTAACAGACTGCTAGTACTTCATTGGTGTGTGCCAGATGTGAGTTCAGATCCCTTCAGGCAGAAAGGTTTGATCCCTGGTCTCTCAAGCAGTGAACAGTGCCTGAGCTAGTGGATGAAAAGGAATGGTAATAACACCTTTCCCACAAATATTTGGACAAACTGGACCAAGGTCCTGAAGAATTTCTATTGAAAGAAGCAATTTTTCAATGCAAAATTAGTTACATAAAAATTAGAAGTAAACATGAAACAGTTGCATACAGGATGTCAAATGTGTTTTCTGTGTTAAAAATGTTTCATTTCAGGGCTCTATCTTGCTAAACGATTCGCATCACTGCATAGGAGTCTTCCTTTCTTCATCATCAAAGATCACTTCCCCAATGCTGTACAGCATCAGTGCTCTGTATCAGCAATTATTTCCTGTATGACTCCAGACCAGCAATGAAAATATTGAACAGTGCAGGACCAATTACTGTCCTGTGCAGAACTGAAATGTATTCTTCTCTGACAAAAAGCCCTGTGAATTCTTACCTCAGCATCCTGCATGTTCCTTTGCCTAAATGCTATTTAAAATCTTTTGGTGGCCTGAAAACTGCTTTCTAATACATGTTTTTGTGTAAGACAAGCCTTTCTCACCAGGACCTGATCAGCAGGGCTTTTGAGGCATCTAAACACAGAGGAAAAAGATGGAATAGACTTAACTATGTTAGAAAAGTGGTTTCTGCATTTCACCTCTGAACCATGTGGATGAAGTAGTAGGGAAGAAGCTATGCTGTTGTAAACCATGGCATGACAGTTTTCCTCTTCCATCTCCATTATTGTCACTTTGGCTTCACTTATCATAAAATTATGTGGAGAATGGGGGAAATGAAGATCTAAAACTCCATCTACTTGTTATTATAAGGAGTTAGTTCTATTGTTGTAGGTCTGCCAAAGTGCAGAAGTGAGACAGTAGAGACCATTTAAATTCTTTGCTCTGGTACACATGTAATGCCTCTCTAATATTACTCAAATTTCCCTAGAGGGACTTTTCTGGTTCTAGGCAGAGGAGGCTTGATGTGTCTGTATGGCATCAATGAGACTCCAAAAATCCTGTACAAGAGATATTGCTGTACCTATGTTGCAGACACAGTGAAATTTCCCTGTTTCCTTTCTTCTTATTTTAAATTTTTTTTTTCCTTTAAATTTTTTTTTCTTTTGTTTGCCTTTGGGCATGCAGTATAAAATCCCAGAAACTCACAAGATCTGTGAGAATGTATCCAAAATGACAGGAGATATGGTTTTACCCTCTGGGATTTCTAGCTTTTCACATGTTACAATCTAAATTATGACTAAACCAGAGAGCTTTTCAATTTTAAATTAAAGTATGGTAGACCCAGTGGGAACTCTCAGTGGGTTCTGAAGTGTGATGGAAAGCAAGTTATCTGGTCATTTTGGGAGTTTTACTATTTCATGAAGAAACAGAAAAGCCAGCTTCCAAGACAGAAATTACTCTGGAAAAGGGAAAAGCTCATTTCCACTGGCTTTCTGAATCATATTCACTGAATAACAATGATGGAATGAGCAATGTCTGTTCAAAGTATAGTACCTTGTACCATATGTATTCGCTAAAATTACTATGAGAACTTTTTATTTTTGATTCTTTTAAAGAACTGTAGTTACTAACAATCAAAGAAAAACCAATAATGGCAGAGAGTTACTCCCATGGGCAGGTCAATTTTTGCAATGTATTTCCTCACACTATAGATAATGGAAATTATCATCGTTTAAGGAATAAACCAATATAAGAAATGAAAAAGAAAAACGTGTTTCTGCTGATTTTAACTATCTTTGACATGTACACCTTCACTGATTATATCCTGGGGGATATGTCCTTCCTTCACACTTCAGTCTCAGAACTGGCAGCTAGGAGATTCTGGATGTTGCTGGCTCTGTTTGTATCTGGATTGCATCCTTATTCAATTATTCTGTGCAGCTACTTGATCCACAGGACAGCAGAAAGGCATGCTACCACCCTCCTCTCATGGTCTGCGTGCTGCAGATGCTGTCCATCTGTCTGTCCCACAGCACAGCACGTGGGAGGTGCATCCCGAAGTGCCCTGAGGTGGGCAGGATGGTGCCCTCAGCAGGGAGCTGCATGCAGAAATAAAAATGTGGTGTGGTGGGCTCCAGTCCCCACAACTGCTCCCCAAAGGACTGGACTTCAGACAATCTATCTGGTGCAGAGATACATGAAATGGTTCAGATGGATGTCTCAAAGGAAAACAAGAGTAGGTAAGTGACATATGTGGATCACCACTGCAGACCAGTGCGAGAGAGGCTCAAAATGTGCATGTAACAAAACCAAGAAAAAGCAGCTTCCTGCTCTGGAGATGTCACCTACTACAAAAACCAGCCAGTCCATGGTGCTAGTACTTGCTGCTTGTTTGGAAGATAGGAACAGACAGTGCAATGCAATGCTTACAAACTCCACTATTTCTAATGCAACACTGAGAAGTATCTTGTCCGGACATAGCTTCCTAACTCTATTCCCTAACAATAGCAGTGTTACAATATTAAAAGAGAAAAACAATAAAGAAAAAGAGAAATAAAATCACTAAAATTGTATACTCACAGACTTGTATAAATTGTTGTTTCATGTGAGGTAAATTCTCTCTGTTCTGAAAAATAAAATCTCGTTTTCAATTGAATTATAGTATTTTAAAAATGCCATAAATGTGAATATTCTGGAAGCAGAGAAGTTTAAAGTACTGTTGTATACTCCAGTGATAAACAATTGTGGCAAACCTGCCAAGGTCCAGCACTTCAGAGTAGTTAGATAACAGTGAGCAATGCCAAAGCAATAAAGCCAAATGCTCCATACTGATACTTCAAGCTTTATATGCATTTATGACAATACACACAGAGCAGCACCTCATCCATAGTAATGAATTTAAACAAAGCAACTGTTGGGGAGCCTATACTAGATGCAAGTGGTGCTCTAACAACATTCATAAAAACAAGAACTTAACCAAATCCTATCTGTCCAATGATTCAGAAAAGATGACAACTTTTATGGGTTTGCTAAATTAATAGGCCGTTCTGATTTTTTCATTGTTGTTTTATTCTCATTTGCTTTCCTTCTCTTCCTTGCTATCAGCAGAGCAGTCAGGCCTGCAAGGCAGAGCATTCTTTACAAGGAATTGATCTGGGCGGTAAAAACATTGTGCCAATCTGCACACTCGTTTTCTTTACAGGATCAGAGAAGAGTTAGGTTTGGAAGGAACTTTTAGAAATCATCTAGTCCAGCTACTGATGAGGGTTCATACTTCAGTTACCTTGAGAGAACTTGTAATTTGTTTCAGAAAATTGAGATTTCTTCCCTCTGAACAGAGGATAAAATAACTTGTTTGTTTTGGGGAGTTTGGGGGGAATAATTTTGGGTTTAGGTTTTTGGGATTTTTTGTAATAAATTTACTCTTCCTACATCTCAGTAGGGTGAAGTCTCTTGCCTTAGTAGCAATACCAGGGCATAGCACAACATCATCTTCCCCACAAAGCTGTCCAAGTCTCAGGTTGGTAATAGCCAGGAGAGTGAAAGCAATGTTGCTTGAGCCAAATAGCTGAAAACATGCAGCTGAGTTCAGCAGTCGAAATGTGAGCAGGCTGTGTTCTTTGGCAGCCCACTATTGCAGTTGTGTCAGCTTTAACATACCATGATTTGAATGGACAGGTAGAAATTGGATGTCACACTTGCCTAGGTTTCATCAACCCTGCTGGTAATGCACATGTTTGTTTTGCATGACAAAATAACAGGTTAGATGGATTAGCTGAAGGCAGATTTCAGGCAGTATACCTTCTATAGGATTTTGGATTTCAGCTTACAGGCATTCCCAAACACTTTCCTCAACAAAGTCCATTTTGAAAGGTCCTGCAGGGATTGCTATGGAACCTAAATAATATGAGAAAGTCCAATTACAGAACGGGCAGAACCAATCATTGTCACTGCTATTACAGCCTGACTGCTAATTACAGTAATTTCACAATTACAAGCCACACCTGATTATAAGCTGCACATCCAGGTAGCCGGGTAGACCACGGGATTTGTCCATATATAAGCCGCACCCAAATATAAGCCGCGCTTTTTTTTTTTTTTTTTAAAAACAAGGATCCAGTTTTCATAGACCAGCCAAGCCTTTAAAGGCAGCCCCAGGCACCCTTCCTGGCTGGCTCTCACTTCCGGGTTGGCATTTCGCTGGGATTTTTCCATAGATAAGCCGCACCTGATGATTAGCCGCACTACTGGGGTAGGCTGGATTCTTCAATGAAAAAGGTGCAGCTTATAGTCATTAAATTCTATTTTATGGACTTGCTGTGGGGCACAATAGGGCACATAGATCTGGTCCTTAGTCTGCACCCACTCTGTCTCTTGCTGTCACATATTCCCAGCAAGCTGGGACTCAATTTTTCTCATTTGTCAAATGGGGATAGCTGTATTTGCCCTCTTGCCTGTTTGGTGTTGTGAAGATTAACAGGTCTCTGTGCAGTGCTTCAGCATGCCATGAGCTGTTATTGTTCCCCCTTTTGAATATCCTATATTTAGTATACTGGTTGTAGGTAACAGGAACATTGTTATCGTTATTTGCCATTCTATTTTCTCCCTTCTAGATGTTCTGAAGTTTCAATCATGCAGCAATAAGGAAAACCTTATGTGTTACTGGCTGTTCAATAAACCTCAAGGTGTTTCTTGTTTGGTAGTCAAAGCAATGAAAGGGATTTTCATACTGTAGCTAGAATCGTCTTTATTTGTTTCCTAATGGGTTTCAGGAACTCATTAAATCCTTATTAAAACCTTACATGAAAAATCAAATTCAAATGTTTGAATGTCTTTTCTCCATTTTAATTCTAATTCTAGGACATTTTAATCTATAAAATGAAACTAATAATTACTATGGAGAAATACTAGAAAATGACTGCTCTTAGTGCCATTTGTGGTCATCTTCCCTAAGAAAATACAGAAGAAGGAAAAGGCATTAACCATGAAGATCATGTCACATGGAGAAACGTCTTTCAGAGAGACATGACCCATCCAAGAACAGCTTCTAAGGAGGCTAATTTAGAAAAACACAATGGAACAGATAAACAAAAACATTAGCCTAGAAGTTTTCCAATTCCATTTGAGTAGCCCTTGAGGATTTGCATCTTTATAATGATGGGTTTGATTAGAAAAAGAAAAGAAAAAAAACCCTTTTACATTAAAAAGGGTTAAAATATATTGAACTGTTGGAGAACTTCCAGACAAGGGCCATGAGGGGACCCTTTGAGGGGAAGCTGTATGATGATAAGCTGTGGTCACTGGGTTTGTTCAGCCTGGAGGAGACTGAGGGGAGACCTCATTGTGGTCTTCAACATTCTCACAACGGGAAGAGGAGGGGCAGGCACTGATCTCCTCTCTCTGGTGATCAGTGACACAACCTGAGGGAATGGCCTGAACTTGTGCCAGGGAGGTTTAGGTTGGATATTAGAAAAAAGTTCTTCAGCCAGAGGATGTTTGGGCACTGGAACAGCTCCCTAGGGAAGAGGGGAGCTCCAGTCACAGCTCCCCAGTCATGTCACCAGCCTGACAGAGCTCAAAAAGTGCTTGGATGATGCTTTCAGGCAGAGGCTGTGACTCTTGGCTTGTTCTGTTCACAGCTAGGAGTTGGATTGAATTGTCCTGATGAGTCCCTTCCAGCTTAGTATATTCTATGAATCTATGAACCTTTAGTACCTAGAGTACAGGAGATATTAAAGCAGCTCCTAGAATTGCATAGTTGAGTTCTCTGTTGGACAAGGAACACCCTTGGAAGAGTCCTTGCCATTGAATCCTCCTTTCTTCACCATCACAATCTCTGGCTTATGCAATATTTAATTTAATCACTTACTTTTTAAAAGAGCTGTCTTGAAAACTTAGATCAAAGTCAGTATCACTAATTAAAAAATTCAGAAGCGTTGGCCTTTTGTTCTGTATCCCCTATCACTTTTGGATCCTCTGTCTCCACAAAGCAGTAAAAATAGACATTCAGAAGTAAACATTAACAACAGAAGATCGTCGTTCTCTTCTATTTTGTATATGAATCTCCTCTTGTAGGATTTGGTGCTGTTTCTGCTGCGTCAAACAACAGGATTGGCCCCTTAAAGGTGTCATCTACTTTTCCTTCCTTGGTTATTTACTTTTGTGATCCAAGTGCAATTTTGGAGATGGATATCCTGTAGAAAACAAATATTAGGTTTAAGATAAATTTATTCTCTATCCAGTACATGTAAATCTAAACTGTCGAGAATAAGTAAATTGTAAACAATCTATGTCCTTGGTAATGGACATAAAATGCTATTTATCAGTCTCTGTGGTGCCAAAATGAGGTGCAATGCCAAAAAGGGTGTAAATATTACCATTTGTAGTGCCATTAAAATGGAAATTAGGGAATAAATCATGATTTGTTTTACAATCCATAATTTAGGTGAAACTTGTGGTACTGTTTGATGCTTAAGATTCAGATTTGACAGCCCCAAGATGATAACACACCATTTTTTATTGAATACTGTTAGGCCATGATGCTGTATATGGAATTTACAAGGCATATTTTAAAGTGCAATGAAATGTAGACGTGCTCAAGATAGTAACTAATCTCTTATTTCAGCATTAAATAGCAATCTTGGCCATTTGGGATAACTTTTCTTATAGTTCCCCCTTCATAATATCTCAGGACTTTGTAGTAGTTGATTAAGCAGCTTGGCAACCATCTGTTTCATGTGGTAAATTCTCTTCCTCATCCTCTTCCTTCAGTGCATGCAGTAAAAGCACTGATTTTTCATAGCAGGTGTTTTTTTCAAATATACTTCCAACTGCCAGCCAAAACCTAGCTGAGGAATGTGTCTTGCCTTTGGAGGACATGAACATGGGAATGTTCTGCTGATCAAAAACCTGAGAATGAAATAAGTGGAAAATTGCAGCATTTTGTAACTGCACTTGGTATTACATCTGATACCTAACAGACTTGGTCATGGATAATGTTCTCATTAAAGCAAAAAATGTGGGAAAAAGGTAAGAGAGGTAGCAAAATTTAACTATATTTATTTTTAAAATAATAATTTCCATTGTTATTATGGAGTCTTTTATTTACTACTTTTCTTCAATATTGCTGATATTTTGGGAAGTTATACTACTAAGCCAAGACACTTTTGCTTTCCTCAGACTTTCATGTAGATATAATTTAACATCTGCTGCATATTCCCATGTTATCTCCTACAGTAAGACAGGAAAGATGTTGAAACAATTTAAGAGAAGTTACTTTTTTTGCTCTGATTTCCGTACATGTGTTAGTGGGAGCACTCTGGACATAACTCTCATTTCTGACTTGCACTTATCCATCCCTTTGCTGAATTTTTAAATGCTTATAGTTTACTTGATTTGTATATTTATAGAAAGGAATAAATTGCCCTTTCAGGCTTCAATTTGCCATGCTTGACTTGATTCTTCTCTGCCCTATATTCTTATTCCTTATCTCTTATATGAGGTTTGACCTCTTATTTTCTTTGCAAGGTCAGGTTGGATGGGGCATTGCGCAGCCTGGTCTAGCAGAAGATGTTCCTGCCCATCTGTCCCGGGTTGGTGTTGTGTCTACCCTTCTCCCTGCACACCCCCACCCCCACCTCGCTGTCTGCACGGAGCTGTTGCGGCTCCTGCCCCTGCTGCTGCTGCTTTCTTGGCTTCTGTCTGGCTGCTGCTGCTGCCCCTGCTGCTGCTGTTTTTTTTTTCCTTCCCTCTCAGTTCTTCCCCTCATCTCCAAGGTCTGTACCAGCTCCAGATGGGGACCTGCAGAAACTGTTCTGGAGTCTGCCAAAGAAGCTTTTCGCCCTCCCCAGCAGCGACTGTCTGAGCTCATCCATTCTCGCTCACTTTGGCGAATCGTTTTCTTGGTGCTGGGAAGTGTTTTCCTGTGTTCATTAATAAATAGGTTTTTTCCACTTTTCCCTCTGAGGAAAAATTCTTTCTGAGCCCAATGGGGGGGAGGAATCGTGGGTGGTCTATTCTCTGGGGGGCTCCTTTGGAGGTTTTCCCCCAATTTTGTCCTAAACTTGGACACGATGAGAGGGGGTTGGAACTAGATGATCTTTCAGGTCTCTTCCAACCCAAGGCACTCTTTGAGTCTATGATTGTCTAATATAGAGGATCAGACAAGTTCTCTGTATTGTTGGCAGTGTTTAGTATTGCCTTGTACAATGAGACAGGTATCAGCAGTGTTACTGTTCTAACAGAAGCCACTCTTTTAAAACATCATGGGGTCACTTTGACATTACTCTGGTCTCATCATATGCACTACTGAGTTAACCTTGAGTTCAAAAGCAGATTATCTTTCTCTGCTGTTTCAACATAAAGAGCTCCAAACTTAATGTGGTTTCCTCTGTGTGTTCAGAACTGATATTGCTAATGCACTTTATATTATTGCATTACTTTATGTTTCATACTCTGTTAATAATTTTTTTCTTTATGTATGATACTTCTACCTTCCCTGCCTTGATACTTTCAGTGTTGTGACGATACTTTCAGGGATGGATTTTATGAACACATAGTATTTTATAGTCAGTAATGTAAACATGACTCCTGATGAACTGCACTGGTTACTTCTTTTCTGCCAAATACCCCTCCCTTCTGTTCTACCTATTATCACTTACTGTTTATGCCATTCTCTTCCCTGACTTGACAAGACCCTGAGTCACCTACATCTTTGAAATCAGTTAGGTAAGACCTGCTTGTTGCAAATTGCCCCAAAATTTTGAACTCAAAAAATGAGCTTTAATTAGAATATTAATAATTAACTCCCAAAACAGAGAAAATGCAATGTACAGGCAAGGGACAAATATCATAAATGAAGAATGAGCAATTAAAACAAATCACACACAGTGATATTTCTAATGTATTCCTTACGGATCCTTTATTAATCTCTAAATTTTCCAGCTTGACTACTGTTTACATATTTACAGAAGAAAATTAACATTTGCTAAAATCCAGATAAGTGAGATATACTTCACTTAGTTTGGCCAAAGACCATCAAAGGCTTCCAAATCAATCTCTTAAGAAGTCTCCTTAGCAAAATGTGTTGGATCTCATCTCAGCTACCTCTAAGTTTTTAGTCATTTCTTCCTTCAAAGTCTTTTCTCCAGCTTGCTAGGTTGGAGTCTAGACTGAAATTGCTCACATCACTTTCCTAAATATAGATACCTCATTTGCTACCTTCAGTTATGCCAAAGGATTTGCTAAAATACTTGCTGTGGGATTTATGAATTCAGTACAGTTCTGAGCAAATTATCTCACTACCTGCCCTATGTTCATTATGCTTTTACTCCTTTGCGTTAGCGACAATTTCTAGTTTTAAATATGCATTCTCATTATCTAGTTTCATTTTGCATTAGTTTTCTATATCATCAGTCTTGGAAGCTAACCAAAGTATATTTAGCTCTGGACTACACAAATATTATATCGTGCTTTACTTTTTTAGCATTCTTGTGCCCTTGCTGTATAATAATTTATTTATATGGCTGGAAAAAATTTCTTCTTGCTCTCCTTCAGAAAGCTGAAATCAGCTTGATTATTTTTGGTTATTATCATAGCAAACTTTGCCTGGCTTGGCCTCCAATATATAGACGCCTGTGCTCTTTTTTTATTATGTTCTTTTTAAAAATATCCTTCTTATTCTCAGTTTTTTCCCCTAAATATTCCAGTGGATCAGGAAGATCTTTGTTCAAGGTTTTCATTCACTGTGAAATACACAGTCTGGATCATGTTAGGTCCTTTGATATGAAGAAAAACCACTTTCAAGGGTTTTTCTGTGCCTTCACCTGTTCGATTTTACTATGAAGCTTCTTCGACTTGTGAACACTGGTTATTCAAAAAAGTCTTAGCTACAGACCTATATTTTTATTTTTTGATTTTACTTTAACAGAAATGATGTTTTACTTCACAATCCAAGATTCTTTTCTGCAAGCTTCTGAAATGCCTTATTTCTTAATAAAATCAAGTCTAAACAGCATCCTTTTTCTTATTACAGTGACTACAATGAAGGCATTTTCTATCACACCCAAGGAAATATTTTCCAAGCTGTTTCTACTAACCTTCTCACTGGAACATTTCTGGGTAATAATTTTCTCTCTAATAACATTAAAGATTTCCTATCCATATCCAAAACACATGAAGAGATTCTCTGCCAGGCTGCAGGCATCAATCCAGGGGAAGCTGTTTTATTGCCTTTGTTTTATTTCCTCGTAAAATATATGCCTTAGGAGATAAACGTAAAATAATTTTATTCCCACTTAGGGAATTTTGCCTGAGTGGAATTTACCATTTAGTATTGGGACACTAAACAGAGTTTTGACTAACTCTGGGCTCTGCATCTCAGGGCAAAGTTATTAATTTACATGCATCTTAGATACTTCATGTCTGAAATAGAGTGCTACAGGCAGAGCAGAGAATGCATCCTGTATCTCAGGAGTAGTGATGGTGATTACCTTTTTTCTCTCATGTTACTGGAGCAGAAAGCCAACCTGAGAGTCAGTGCAGTGATGGTGTTGATGACATTGAGGCATACCCAATAATACTGGGTCAGGCAAATCCTAAAATAGGATTCTATGTAAAGAACAAAGGGAGAAATTTCCTTTTCATTTTAATGAACGAAAACTAGTCCTGTAAGTGACTATTTAATGAATGTGAAGACCTGACCATCTTTTGGAGTGAGGGAGAAAGAAAACAAATGTACAGTAATTTCAAGTTTATAAGCCGCACCTTTTTCATTGAAGAATCCAGCCTACACCAGTAGTGTGGCTTATATTCAGGTGCAGCTTATATATGGGCAAATCCCGTGGTCTACCTGGCTACCGGGAGGTGCAGCTTATAATCAGGCGCGGCTTATAATTGTGAAATTACTGTAAATAACATGGAACTTTTTATTGCTGATTGCCTGTTGTTAAGCCCTAACAGCATATGATACAATATTTGTCTTTCATCTAATTAAAGATTAATCAAAGCAAAAAACATTCTCTTAGTCATCCAAACCCACCCAATTTATCTCCTCTGGAGTAAAGTTCTGCCTTTCTTTTACTTATGGTCAAGTTTACCAGAAGTTTAAGTTGATCTAAGTTAATTCTTGTACCACAGGGCTCTCCCAACCCCACACTGTCATTTCTTCCCTTATGGCCCCATTAGTGCCATGAATTCTGGGAGAGCCTTACCCAACTGAAATACCATTCACTCAGTAAGTTGTGATTAATTCTCAAGTCCCTGAGTAAACACCAACTCCCAGCTGGCGCCTGGGAAAGACTGGCTTAGGTCTGATATTACAAATGACTGCAGAAAATAATTCCACCCCTCTTGGAGTCCTCTGCCTAGCTATTAGGTCCAATCTAATATGCTATAAATGTGAAAATGCAGTGCATGGTTAAGGTTACATTTGCTTAAATGTGATTATTTTGCTTTAAAGGGACATTCTTTATCACCCAAATTTGTGACGCACATAGTTTGCATACTATAACATCTAAGATGCATGAAGATATTTCTAGGTGTTATTTAAAAAACACAAAAAACCAACCCCACAAAAAACCCCTCAAAAAAACCAACAAAAACCCCAAAATAAAAAAAAAAAAAAAAAATAAAATAAAAAAAAAAAAAAAAGAAACCCAAACTGAACGAAACCACCCACAACTGAAATATTTCAAAAAGACACTCTGGGTTTTTCTGGTCTTTATGCATCTTATGCCATCATAGTGTATGTTCATAAGACAAAAACAGTCTGAGGTGTATGACCATCGCTTCCTGCTAAAATATGTTTTGCAAGATGTACATCCTGTGCAGCAAGAATGAAATTAAAAATGTATGGACAGTGCTAAGTAAGATTTTCTTTGAACTTTGTTCCCAAAGAAGGAGACTGCATGCAGAAATTTGTTTTCTGGCTCTTTTAGAAAGCATTACAAATTTAGGATAATTTTCAGGTACTGCTATTGACTGCTCCTTTCCTTGAAGTCTTCATGCCTTTTCATATCAGTTGTGTTCTCTACCTGTTAGATACGAAGAAGCAGAATGTCTCCTGAGACAGTTTTCCTTCTTGACTATTTCTGTTTGGAAAAGTTTTCCTAAGGCAAAGAAAAGAAGAGACTTAGTAGCCAGGCTTTTAGTTTGCTGCTTGCCATAGTTCTGCTACCTTGAAGGGCAGCTATACTCTGCTGGGGGTGTTTGCTCTCTGTTTAAGTCCATTTTGAAGGGAAAACTCTTGCAACCTCTAAAGGAGGTCACACCCAGTGGTTAGAATAAATGAGAGCACCTGTATGCAAGGACTTTACTTCAATGCAATCGTGCTGTAATGACTTCCTGCATATCCCTAAAGTGATCTGGTGAAGCGTTTTCACTCCTTAAGAACATTTACAAGTTCTCTGTCAAGCAGCAGATCTACTGCCATTGACACAGCATGGAGAGCTGTGCTAAAAATGTGCAGGCAGTTGTTACCTGGGATTTGTGCAGTAAAGATATGTAGCCACTACAACATGGTGCCCATGGCACTCAGTGTTATGTTGTTTCATAACCAGCCACCACAGTTAGAAAATGAACTTTTCCTTGCGCTCTGCATTTCTCCAGGGGAGTGTAGATGGCACAGATAATTTCATTTTGACTGGAATTTTGAATGGATATACCAGAAATATTTGATTTAGAGAAGCATACCAGTAAATGCCACTTTCATTGATGCCTTGGGACAGTGCAGAACAGAAATGACACTCAGTGGAGCTGCCCTGGCTTGAGTAGGAGGGCCCCAGCGCTGTAACAACAGGGGGAGATCTGAAAAGACAGTCGAGTTTTGAGTCATTTTCGGTTTACTTTGGATATAAGGAGTTTAATGTTTGAAATGTCATTCCCTGTAACAATGTAATACAATGTGATAATACATTGGGATATCTTCTAGGTGCACATAAATACCTCCTTGTTGTTCTGTAATTGCTGGTGCTTGAAATGCAGAGAGGGATATGCCTTCTTGCTACTTAAAAAAATGTAACAGGCTTTATTACAGGAATCTGAGGTATTTCACACTTAATTACTGTCAAGAATGTCCCCAGATCAATAAAAATGTCTTTTTTTAGAACCATCTATTTTTTTTCATCTGAATGACCAAGCCAGAAGTCTGCATTGTCTTATTGGTATCCTGGCTGATCCAGTTTTCCACCCACCTGAGTGTGTGGGGATGTTCATGCCTTGGGTATTTGTCATTTTGAGAGTAGTTTCTGTTTGGTGAGACTGGAGGTTCCCTCTGTCTGACCCTGCAAGCAATGAGGGGATATAGAAAAAAATGAACTAAAGATTTACTGTTGCTCTAGCAAGTCAAAACTTGCTAGAAAAATAATGCAGAAGGGGTAGCTGGAGTTTTCTGATAACTCATACAGATTCATGGGGAAACCAAAGCCAATGAATTTAATCTCTTGGTTTGTGGGTAGTGAGGAGCAGAGCGAGGACAGCATGCAATGGCACACACTGTAGCAAGAGAAGGAGGAAGAGGAAGGATGTTAATCTGGTAGCTGTTTTTGTATCTGAAAATAGGCTGTTTAATTTTGTGTGGGCTTTTTTGTTCTGTTTTGGGGTTTTGGTTTTTTTTTAACCAAGGTTTTACATCTTATGAGTATTCAGACAGGCTGTGAGGATAGATTGTGTTATCATGTCTGAGATCCAAATGCACAAATTCAGTTCAGATGAGTTAAAATAATTTTATAAGCCATGTTGTTGTGTTGGTCTCTTCCCCTGTGCAGCTCTGTATTTGCTGTGTTTTTGGAA
This sequence comes from Sialia sialis, assembly GCA_009812075.1. Lineage (NCBI taxonomy): Eukaryota > Metazoa > Chordata > Aves > Passeriformes > Turdidae > Sialia > Sialia sialis. Next base: position 31,777,959 of record VRYO01001878.1, read on the forward strand.
GGAGTTGTCAATAACAAACACACATTCACACACACACCCCTGATACACACACACAGACATGCAAACACTACAGATGTAAAAGCTGATTCATTTTAAAAAGGGGAGAAAACAAAGTGCTACCCGTTTTAAATTTGCTAGTCACTGCATTCCCCCTTCTTTCTAGGATGAAGGTCAGGTGAAAGATATACACCAGGCACAAGGGAAGGTGCAAAACTCCAGGCTGCCAAGATTCAAATGTGTGGTGTCATCTTGAGTGTATATATAGATGCTCAGAAAAGGCATATCGTCCAAGTCTTCTCTGCTAAATTTCAAGAATTCAACTCCAATCCATCACTTTCATTGCACCCAGAAGCACAAAGTAGCTGACCCCAGGGGCAAGATTTATGTTAAAGACTCTAGGAGACCTAAAGTGGATTAACAATTTAAAGAGAGAAAGACACAGAGGTGAGTTGTGTGAACAAAGCCTGACTGCCTTACTGACCTTTGTTGCAGTGCTACCACTGAGTTAACAAGGACCAATACCATAATTTTTGTACTAGGAAAGAGGAATGCTATAAAGCACCTAAGCAGGTAGTCCAGAAAAGGCCGTAAAGTATTGTGGTTTCTGACCTTAGAGTTGAAGGAGAGATCTTGATGTTTCAGAGGATGATCCACATATACCTCCCTGCAATTCCTTCAAGAATTGGAATGGAGTAAGCCATGGAGGCAAGTCAGATGGAAGGATATTTGGATTTTGCCTTTTCAGCCTGAAGCAGGTGCTTGTTTGCCCAGATGTGCCCATACTGAGATACTTGTAATTCTGCAGAGGTTAGTACTGCTAAAACCAAAGAGTGTCTGTCTTGACAGGCTCCCTTCAAAGGTACAGGCAAGAGTAGTTTGAAGACAGCAAGTCCTCCATGTTGATTTTGTACATCTGCTTTAGACACAAAATTCCCATGTCAGCCACTAGCTTTTTTTCTGAATAGAAATGTTTAAATATAATTCTGGCTGATGGTCTTGAGAACTGAGACTAGAGATGCTTGGAAAAACAGCAGAGCCAATTTTACTCTGCTGCATTTCAATGAGAAGTGACTCTAGGGATGGAACTGAACATTTTGCCACAAAAGGCATCCTTGTAATCCTTGTAATCTAAGTACTTGTGACTTTAGAAAAATGGAAATTTTTCAATTTTCAAGATTTTATTCTAAATTAAAATATTCTTGACTAAAATTAAATAAGGTGTTGACAGAAACATAAAAGTGATTTTCTTCATGTTTTTCTCCCAGGAAATGAATCTACTTTCCAAACTTCCCATCATGGAATAGATTTTATTCTTATCTACACCCACCCAGATCTGCTGGTTCATGACTACAGGGATAGCTGCAGATACAGTTTAGCCCTCAGATTTAGAGTTAAGTCAGAGTCTGTTTCAAAGAAATGGTCAAAATCTCCCTTCAATTACCTTCATGCAATTCTCCCCCTTTACAGAATAAATGATTTCTACTGCTTTGTGGGTTTTACCAAGCCCTGAGCATTATTGGGCTGTAGGTTTTAGGCTTTGAAATAGGTTACAGGATAAGAAATCATAAATATTCATTCTTTAGCAACAGCCTCTGAACAGCTTTCTCACTGCTGCTGGCTGGGGCCTGCCTATAATCGCGTACTGTCAGCTCCCTGCCCTTTGCCCTCCTCACTCAATCAGGACAGGAAATAAGGCAAAATAATGAAGCAGGGGCTTTAAAATATTGATTTCCGTGTATGGGCTACACCATGCAGTATTGCTCCCAAGAAAAATAGCTCCGAAAGAGGCATTTTCAACAGAATAAATGTCGCAGGTAAACTATGGAAAAGCAAGGGTTTGTTCCTAGACCAAGGGATGTGCTGAAACACACCATGGCACACTGTTGGAAAAAATAGAATACACAATTGCTTTATCCTAATAGACCTTCCTCAAGAAGCATTTAATGATTATTTGCTGATAGAATGCAGTATCAATATCTAGCCATGCTTTGTATTCAATTATGGATAGAATGATCTGAAGGACGAGGGGACAGTGTTTGAACGTATGGAGAAGACTTCATTGATCTTCTAATCTCTTGGGGATATTTAGCATACATAAGCTCAAAGAAAGTTGCATTTGAAGAGGAATTGGAAATTATTGACTGTAATGAAAGGCTTTTAAAACTGCTTTGCTATAGCTACCTCTTCTTCTGTTTGGTTGGGGATTAAGTGTCCATCAGTTGTGCTCAAAAGGAGGGTTGCAAAGCACACATCACATGTACAACATTTGGAAACATCCCTGTGAAGTACTGCATAGTAAAAGCAGACCCCACCGCAGCAGTCCTTTCTCCTGTTTGCAACATTTTTGGTTGCTGTGGGCTGAACTGTTTAAGGCACTTTGCCTTAGAAATTATCATTATTGAGTTGCTGTGGAGCTAAGAAAGAAAAAGGAAAAAAGTAGGAACTAATGAAAAACTCAGAAATAGCTAAAGTTTCTTTGAAACCAGAGAACTCAAGGGCATATCCCTCTGCACTTTGAAATGTTACTTTTGCCGTGTCACAGGCAGAAAGGGAAACCCAGAGCGTTTTTCTTTGCAGAACTAGACGGAATTGCCTTCAAAAGAGAGGAGTGCATAAGGAGACTTCTTCCTCCTCTTGACATGCTGTGAGCTGCCGGCAGATTTTCTTTGTCTTTTCCAGCTTTTGTAAATCCAGACTGACCTTCAAATCTTTTATTTTTATTTTGAATTTTGAATATATCTCCTAACACTGTGTTCTCCAACATGGTGCATCCATGACTATAATCCTGACAAGTCACATTTAGTACAAGTGTAAGAGCACTCTCTCTACTTCTGTCTCTCTGTGTTTGTTATTTATTTCCCAGGATTTTTATAATTTAAAACTGTAGTAAAAATACCCAAGCAGTTCTCACCTCCCAGAGTACTCTTGACTGCTGTGGTTTCAGACCTAATAGCAAGCCAAATTTCTTCTGAATTCACATTTTTATGATTTGAAGTTTCCTTTGCAGTCTCCAAACTCAACTCACAGACCAGCATACTCTATGGCTACATGCCTCATGGCAATGAAATGTATGAAATGTCCATTTCAAAGAAGTTACCAGTTTCTAAAAACCCATATATAGTCACAATGACTACTGTTCTGAATAAATCAACACTTTAACAAATAGTAAAGTGGTAATGAAGAATCCACATGGCTATTAAAGAAAGCACAGAGTAGTGTTTGCTGCACAGATTAAAACATAGTTACAACAAATTGTGAAACCACGCAATTTTAAGAATAGTCTCTATGAGAGCAGTCTCCTTGGATTCAGTGTGATGATTCACATGAGGAGGAGTTTGCAGAACAAGGCAGCTGCTGGTGTTGTTGCTAGATAGAAAATTCCTAAGCATTCTGCATGCAAAATCCCATTGCAGAGGCGCTGTAAACTAACTATAGAAACTAGGAAACAGAAACATATATTCAATTAAGAGTGTGACAGTAACTTACTCCTTGAGGTTGTCCTTTGGTTGGTATGCTGACAGAATACAGGAGCTTCCTGAAGCTGTGAGCAGGGCTTGGTATATAATCCTCACTCCTATAATTGTGTGAACCCCAAATGACAAATTTAGTTTACTATATTAACAGGTATATGGCCTCACAGAATTGCCTAGTTGTTTAACTTGGCAATTGTACAAAATGTAGGAAGTACTGGTAGATTGAGTAGTATCTCAGTCTGCAGTACTTTGCAGTTAAGCCCTTGCTCTGAAGAAATGACATGTTCTCTGTATTTTTCATCTTTGTTTTCTTTTCAATTACAATGTGTGCATGCTAATGAGGCCCTGCTGTTTGTGATTTCCAGCCTGTCATCAAAAGCAAATGCCAGCGATAAGACTGTGCTCTGAAGAAGTTTCAAAAGTGAATGCTTTCATTTGGTCTCAGCTTCCTAAAGGCTTAGCATGACTTGTCTTCCCCACCTGAGGCAGTTTGGCTGGGTACTATCCCAAGTTCCTGTAAAGCCTGCTGTATTCTTCTACAGGCATTGACAGTTTTCTACAGAACACCCACATGATTTGCCCTGCATTGCATCAGGACTGCATATTCTCTAATTATCCTATCTTGTGTCTTTCTTTCTCTCTATAGCCTCAGGGAATTGCATGGTTTCAGAGCAATACATCACAGAATTTCTAATTTCACCACACCTAGCAGTGCCTTTCTTCTCTAAAAGTGATAATAATAATAATAATAATACTAACAACAACAACAATACTAAAAAGCAGTGATGATATTATTTATAAATTATATACTATTTATGACTAATTACTGTAATTTCACATGTGTAAGACACATCTTTTTGACTGAAGTTTCGATCCAAACCCAGAAGTGCGCCTTATAGGCTGGTGCACCTTATATAAGGACAAAAATCGGAAAGTTGCCAACCTGGAAGTGCAAGCGGTAGCAGTCCTGAGCTGAGCTGGGCCCGCACAGCCCCAAGTAGGGCTGGGGCTGCCCCCTGCGGCCAGGGACCAGGGTGGGGCCGCGTGGCTGGGCGGTGCCTGCGCCGCAGGGGCCCAGGGCTGCGGGTGCCGGGGGCCGCAGGCCCCAAGGGGTGCTGGGGCTGTGGCTGCCAGCAGGCCCGTCAGGGGCCTGGGGGCAGAGATGCCCTGGCCGAGGCTGGGGGCGGGAGGGAATGCAAGGGGAGGGGGCCTGGGGCTAGGTTTAAAGGCTACACCGATATGTGTAAACTCTTTGCAAATTGAGCACCTGACAGTATTCAGTTACTAATTCATTACTTTGTTACGCACAGATCCCCACTTAAAAAAAAAAAAGAAAAAAAAGAAGTGTGCCTTATAGGCCTGTGCGCCTTATATATGGACAAATTCTGTGGAGTTCCCAGCTACCTGGAAGTGCGCCTTATAAGTGTGAAATTTCTGTACTTAACATCCTAGCAATCCTTCAGAATAGTTTTTGAGACGGAAACAAAACAGTAATGTCTTCAAAGCTGTGTTTCTGTTTCTAGTAAAATGAAATATGACAACAGCTGCTGTCAGTGCTGAGATAAATTAACTAAAAAAGTCACGCACCAGAATCAGCAATGAATAAACTGGTCTAAATTTTAGGAAATGCTTATTTTATATACATTTAAGGTGGTTTCAGATCACTGTAGTAAGTACAGTAACAATAAGTAAAGTAATTTCACAATTATAAGCTGAACCTGATTATAAGCCACACATCTGGGTAGCCAGGTAGCCCACGGGATTTGTCCATATATAACTCGCACCCCAAATATAAGCCGCATTTTTTTTTTATTTTTAAGCCAGTATCTATGTGTGACAAAGTAACGAGTTAGAACAAAATTGTGCAATTGCGGGGTTTGCTGTCAAGTTACTCAATTTGCAAACAGTTTTCACAGACCGGCAAAGCCTTTAAACACAGCCCCAGGCCCCCTCCCCATGCCGTGGGCCCTGGCACTCCCACCCCCCGGCACTGGCCACCGCTGCTCCCCGCCTGCTCGGCAGTGGCGGCGGCTCCTCTCACTGCACAAAGCTGGCTGCTCGCCCCCTCGCTGCGCACTCCAAGCTGGCTGCCCGCTGCCTCCTCGCTGTGGGAAACTGGCTCTGGCTCCCTACCTGTTCGGCTACAGCAGCGGCTCCCAGCGCCGCAGGCTGGACCCGAGCCGCAGGAGCTGTGGGAGCCATGGGCTGCCCTGAGCTCTCTCCCCGGCCAGCTCACACTTCCGGTCTGGCCTTTTGCCAGAAATTGTCCGTAAATAAGCCGCACCTGATTAGCCGCACTACTGGGGTAGGCTGCATTCTTCAATGAAAAAGTGAAATTACTGTTGTTATTTGAGGTATCTCAGTTATTTTATTTCCTGATGCCTTTTTTTCTTCCACAATTTTATCATGTATACAAGTCCTAATTGATTGCTATAAATATTTTCTAAATCAGATCCATAGCTAACTCACAAACTGCAGATTAGAATATCATCATTAACACTCACTTGTTGCAGTTAAATAAACACTTATGTCAGTGTGTACATTTTGTTTATCATGTTTGCCACCAGCTAATGAGGGAAATGCATCCTCTGTTCTTGGTAGAGGTCACTGATTTGCAGGCAATGCTGGGTTATTACAAACTTTGAAACCACAGACACAAAGAAACTCGGTCTTTTAAAATGATACCTGCAGTGGTTATCATTCACTCCAGTTTACCTCAGACATAATTTGGGATCGATTTGTTCTTTCAGTTCCCTTTCTCCATTTGAACACAACACAGAAAGCAACAGTGAAGATTTTCAAGGTCTGCTTAGGGAATGTTGTGCCAGATTTGGTTTGGATATCATGAAAAGGTTCTTCCCCCAGAGAGTGTTTGGGCACTGAACAGGCTCCCCAGGGCAGTAATAGCACCAGCCTGTTAGAATTCAAGTGTTTGGACAATGCTCTCAGGCACACAGCATGACTGCTGGGGATGGTGCTGGGCAGGGCAGGAGTTGGACTGGATGATCCAAGTGGGAACCTTCCAACTCGGCAAATTCTAAGATCCTGTGATTCTGTGATCACTTTCTTTCCAAGCACAGTTTTTGTTTTCCTGAGTTTCAGCACTGAAACTTTATTATGAAGACCAGAGAGTTAAATTATTCAGTTCCAATATACCAAACCTTCACCTCAAACTCTGTCATGTTGATGCCATTCTAGAAAAACATTCATTTCTCTCTCTATCAGTTCAGATCATCTTGAAAGGTGCAAAGATCCATTCAGGTATTTATGTTGTGGTTGAGTAGAAAGTGCCAGATTTGTCCTGAAAGAAATCTTGTGTCCCATGGACTCAAACTAGTCCTTCTTCTAGTGGAACTTTCCTGTGAAAAGTGCGCACCACTGTGATAGGACATTCATTGGAGACAAGCTTCTTGCCTTATTCATGTTGAATTTGTTCCTGAGACTTCTGGCTGCGAATAGTGGCGTGTAAGAGCAGAAAGGCTTAGAATAAAACTCTGCCTGAAGATGATAGTCCTCAAGTGTAGGAGAGGGGAAATGAGCTACATTTGGCAAATGTCCATCCCTTAGTTAATGCATTGCAGAGAGGCACTTAGGGCTGGCGTGTGGCAATGAGGGCAGAGCAAAGAAAGAGCTAGAATGATGGTGGGTATTTATCACTGGCTTTTTGGAAAAAGGTTGCTGTGAAATCTCCACAGTCCTTGACATTTTTATTATGGTTTCAAAGAGGTTGTTAAGCTAAACAAATTATAGGTTTTTTGAAGATATTTTTCTTCCCTTGTATGCTATCAAATCTTGTTCTACTGCTTTGTTTTAGATGAGCTTATACCCTGCCAGGCTGTTGAAGGAGTCCTCTCAGTCCTCCCTTCTCCATGCCCAGATATTCTTAATGATGTTTAACATCTTTACAACAGGAGGCTATTCAAGAACCTAATAGCAGCAGGCTTCATTTTCTTTTATTTTCAATATGTCTCAGATTCCCTTTCAAGACATTGCAGTATTTCAGAATTATCTCTCTTGTTGTTTTTCTATGTTATGAAAGAAACACAGAATTAAAAGCAGACTCAAGATTATTCTATCACTTAAGTAAATGCAAATTGTAAAACTTGCATTTGTATTCTGCTTCTATGACAGTTTTCTGTATTCTAAAATTCAAGAGACAATGGGGTCGATAGAGTACTCATAAATATCTGAATGCTTACTACTTGCAGTGATTTGCAAAATCTTGAGGTAGAAAATTCTCTTACCTTGTCATTTGGTACTCTTCCCATATCATTGTTAAACTACAAGCTTCATTCTATATAGAGGCCTACCTACTTACTGCTTTGATTTTTCTTATTAATAGCAAGCTAAAGTTCAGAGTGGAAAAAGCATTGATTATCTTTGAGCACCGAAGGTTGGAGTGAGGCTGAGGTAACCTTGGAGTAAGAACAGTTGGTGATGATCAGATGATGGTAATGAGCAACAAAGAGCTGTAACTGAGGGCTATAAAAAGACAAAGGAGTTAGCTAGCCTAGAGGAAGAGACCAAACCAGGAACATGGCTAATGTAGTGTAGGGGTATGACACGACACAACACCTCCATGCTCTTGGAAAAGAATGCTCTATGGAAAAAACAAAATATTAAAAAAAGATCTATAAAAAATTCTGTCTATATTCCATTCCCCTCTAGAATCTTTTTGCTTAGTTCAAAATAGACTGTATAGACACTTGCTGTATTTAGTTCTTGATATGTTGTGTCATTCCTGTATTTTTCACTCCATATAATTCTCAAAACGAATGTCTATTTGTGTCAGAACGTCTGAGGTCTTATACAACCTTTCCTTCAGCTACTTCTCTAAGCCATGGCAAATCAGTATGTCTGGAAGATGGCATTTTTGGAAGGGGGTTGTTTAAGCAATAGGAGAGCTGGACCTGGTGAGTTTGGTCTTGTGGCTCCTGCTCCCAAATGAGAATAAGAAAATGCTGTATTGACTGGTATTTACTGTGCAAAACTTGTAGATTTCTAAGTCCCAGACAAACAAAAGGTGGTACAGCTTCATGCCAGCTAACTGTGGAATAATTTTCCAATTGATGTGGATAAAGCAATTAGACAAATTCATGGAGAGGAAATGCGCATTGGGAACAATTACAAGGGTAACATTTTGGCTCAGAAATTTCCTAAGTTATAAATCCCTGGAAGGGGGAAAATGCTCTGAAGAGGACTTAGTTTATTTGTATTGTGTTGCTGTATTTCTCTCCAGGCACCAACTAGTGCCACTGGGGAGCTGAGGAGGGCTGTTGAGCTGTAGGGTACAACTCTTTTCATGTACTGGTGTGCATGAGTACTGTCTTGCCTTTGGGTGAAGTCACAGCTTCTGTTGAATTGGGAACTCTGTTGGAAATGTCAGTAATCTTGACATTTTGAGAGAAACATCACTTCCCATGTAACATGTCCCAGTGGGAGTTAGAAACTAGATTTCCTATAAATATTTTCTTTCTGATTTTTGCCCTTCAGCAATAACCCTTGAAATATTTCCATCCTTTCCCTGTGAAAGAATATTTTGTACTCTTCATTTTCATTGTTTCTGTGTTGCTTCATATCAACTCCATAGCAAGTAGATTTTTTTTTGTGCTAAGACAGCTGGTGGCCCAGCCAGTCTTGTGTCTGTCACTGATCTTTGTCACAGAGGAATTTGAAAGGATCCCATCAATAGGCACAGACAGAAGTGCATACTCTGGACAAGCATCTACCTAGGCTCTCCTCTTTGTTATAAATAAGGTCATCCTTGAAAGAGGAGGATTTAAGCCCCCTTCAAAATATTGAGACATATTTTATAACTTTGGTATTGTAAGCTGTGCATCTTTAACTATATATTCAGACCAGCTTTCAGATTTTACTAAGAGCTTAACTTTCTGTTATTTTCACTTCTCTCCTTGTCTCTTCTAATCTCTTCTGGAATGTTTACTTCCTTTGAATGGCAATATCTATCTTTTTTTTCTTCTTATTTGCTTTATCCTGCCTAAGAAAGCTCTTGCATAAACAAAATAGAGACAGCTGATATTAGAAATTGTGTTTAAAGGAAATTCTTCCAAATGAGGAAGTATAGCATCAATTTAACCCCAAAATATCCCCAAGGAAAGAACCATATGTACAGTTGGAAGCAGGCAATATTATTCAAGCAAAAGGCACTTTCCAGCATCTGTGGAAATTATTATTTAAACAAAAGTGAATTTATTTAGTGCTTATATTAAAAGTTCTACATTATTTAGATATTTTATCTGTTGAAAAGGAAATGCTTAAATTTACTCTAGAATGTTTTTAAGAATAAATAGCTTTCCTCTTATACTGCATTTTTCTCTTTAATAGTTAAACAGAGATCAGTGTTCTCAGTGGGCTCTCAGATATATTTTTGAATAGTGACATCATTCCATGAAATGTGTAACTCACATTAGAATTCATAAGTATTATCCATGCAAATGCTCAATGCAGGAGACAGATACTATATCATACAGCTTCTATTTTTCTTTCCTGAAAAAAAAAAAAGATACTAGAAGCAAAGGAACTGGAAAAGCTTATTCACTGGTCAGTGCCACTACATTTCACAATATAAATGCTAGAGGGGTATACTGGAGAGGTAATAAATGTATGCACAGTGCTGAAGCTTTTTAGAAAGCATCAAATTGGAGAAAATTGTGAACAGAGATTGATTTGTTCAGAAAAATGATCAAAGTTAAACCTTATTAACTTAATACTCTCACTAAGAATGCACTTAAGGAACAGAAAGAGACAGAACTATGTGGACATGGGATTCTCTGTCTAAGATGATAAAAAGAAAGGAAGATGAGAAAATGTTCAGAATGAACCCCGAAAAACCCCAATCTATTAATAAATTTATATGTGATCAAAGCATGTGCTCAGGAGGACAGAAAAATGCCTTATCTCCAAGAGAGAACTCATTCATTCACATCTCAATGCCATCAACCTTCCTAAACATAGAGGCCATTTACATATGCATATGAATAATATAATCTTCCAGTTGGGTGCTTATGTTTTAAAATCAAAATCTGCATTAGAGCATGTGTTGACTGTGACATATAAATCGTTTTACTTCATGCAGCACAATTATTGACTCTTCTAAATATAGCAAGTATAGATTTTATTATGTAATGGAATAACATTTCCTAGCTGGGTGCTTAAGCCTTAAACCTGAAATCTGCATTTTCATGTTTGAAGGCTGACAGCTGCACAGGCTCCAGGAACTCAGGCTCATACCCTTGATACTGAGGCTTTGCACTAAATACTGGTACTGACAAGCTTTGGTGTTTATGCACTATCTCTCTGCTGTCAGTTCAGTGGCTGAAGAGCTGCTGTCTCAGGCTGCTGCAGAGCTTCGTTAAAGCCACTACAGATTTCTGGCATGCGGGTGAGGGGGTGGTAGGAGAGTGCTGTATGTGTGTGCGTATCTATATCTGTATCTGTCTCTATATATGTGGAGTACAGAGTGGGGAATTTTGCAAGGACCTTGCTGAACAGCTGATGTGAACTGTTTGTCAGCTCCTTCCACGGAGCTGATGCAGCTCAAATTTGGAAAGGAAAAGAGCTTAATGTATCAACACATAACTCTGTCTGCCATTTGCAGCTGAAATAAGAGTGGTTCCAAGGGTAGGGAATGCCATCTTTAACTAAATGCCTGCATTTGCTGTTTTGGCGGTTCAGAATTTGAAAATGTAAGGGGAAATTATTTTTGCTTGCTTGAAAGGTTTAGGAGGCCCTGTAAGAAGATTGAGGTGAAAGGCACTACTCCTTGGAACATTCTGGTTTGAACCTGTTGTTTATTATTTTGTCTGGCAGCAAGCTGAGAGGGAAACAAAGAGGCTTGTATTAGCCTTCTCCTATGTTCATTAATTTACTTTGGTCATAAGGACTCATTCCCAGACCTATGCTCTCATTAATCGCCATCAAAAAGCACTAAAAGGTCTGTCACTTTTCTTGTTATTTTTGCCTTTTCCTTCTCTTTTCTTCCAACTTAAATCATAGTCAACCAGATGCTGTAAATTGGAGGATCTAAAAAATGAAACTAAATCCTCCCCATTCTTTCCTCCATAAAGCAATAGGGATGTCAGCAGCCCCACTGGAAAGCTCATACCAGGCTCTGTTGCCTGGATTTGCAGCAGACATTCCTTTCCTCCAGTCAAGAGGAACCAATCCAAGCAGGACAGTCCTGCAGAAACCATGGTAGCTAAGGGGTGTTCGGGCTCCTTTATGTCCAGTCAAATACAACTCCATTTAAAAGACATTGGCTTGAAGCTGTGATGCTGTCTCTGCCAGCCTGAAGAGCAGTGTTCAGATTGTCTCCCAGGGAGCCCTCAGAATGCAAAGACGGAACTTTTGAACTGTGGACTTCTACCTACACCACCATTTTGTATCTTGTCCTTCGGCATGAACGGAAAAAGCAGAATCATCTCAACATCATGGAAAATGATGTTCAGGCTACTAAGATAAGATTTCTATATTTATTTCTGTCACATTCCCAATGCTGCATTTTGACCCATATTCAGGTTTTGGTAGATTGAAAGACATATAACTAATGGACCATGAAATTTTTGCAGGTGTAATTAAAAAGATAAAAAGAATCTATGCAATGACATTTGATACTGATGCCTGTCAACCAGCAAAACAGGAAACCTTCCTTAACATCTTCTCTCTTTCCTTCTAGCCTGGAATAAACAAGTCCAAACTTACAGATATCACCTTCATCACTTCTACAACTGGATAACAAGAGTTTATTTAGCAAATGCACCCTGCTCCTTTGTGTATGTGTGTGAACTGTCTGTAACACATATGTCTATAAATGTGCTCCTGTTTGTAGTTAGGAGGCAAATGCCATGTGCAAACCCCTTGATGCTTTATCAGTTAATCCCAAGTTATTCCTAGCCTTATGGTTTTCCTCTGATCATTCTGAATTTGAATGCTAATATGCCATCATTTGTCCTGCTAGTTTGGATGGCTGATGATGATATAAAGAACATTTCTCAGGCTATCAGTTTTATTTAAGACTCTTTGCTGTGTTAACAATGAAGTTTACAGGGCTAGGCAAGTTTTTTATCTGTTTCTCATACCTGCAGCAATGTCCTTAAGTCTGAGTATAAAAAGAGTGGAAGGAACTTTCAAAGAGAGGAAGCTGTTTTGCTTCTATTTCCCATTAATCTTTCTTTTCACTAATGCTTTTCTGAAAAAAAATTTTATGCTTTTGGTTTTTTTCTGACATTTCATATTCATTGTCATGTCTTCCAAATTCCTTATAGGTATGTCACTCATTCTACCACTCTCCTGAACAGCACATTTTACCAGGTACTAGGTGAGCACTTCTAATTGGAAAATCTTTGCAAATAATAATTTATACACATCTGCTGGACCTTGTTCCATTGTACAAACACCCTTGAAGATGAAAATATGTGTGTGAAAATCTACAGAGCAAATCTGAAGAATTCATTTCAAAGAGTCTTTTGGACTGCTCTTTGTGGTATTCAACCTCCAACCTGTATTGACCCTGAGGATTACCCCAGTGTCCGAGATTGCAGATTACTCCCGATGCAGCACCTTGAACTTGGCCTTGTGGGGCCCCATGAGTTTCACATGGTCTCTCTGTTTGAAATTGCCATATTTCGTTATTAAATGTTTCTATTGTAACAATTTTATATCT
>VRYO01001878.1:31792113-31802235 GCA_009812075.1 Sialia sialis
TCCCTGGAAATGTTCTAGGCCAGGCTGGACTGAAGATAGTTCTGCCCATAACAGGGAGATTGTTCTAGATTATCTTTGAAGGTTCCTTCCAACTTGAACCTTTCTAAGATTCCTCGATTTAAAAAGCATTATGGGGGGCTCAGGACAGGACCAACTCAAGGAGAAAAACGGTTGTTTTCATCACTGCCCTATACTGTTTTTCACTTTGAAATTGCACTATCTCTTGCTTCATTTTTTTGGTACAAGGGTATAGCTTTCTCAGTAGTTCCAACTATTTTTTTTTTTTAAATATTTCCAGCAAATTTAATAAAAGTTTAAGCACTAAGCACATCAACAGATTACTCCTGCAAGTTTAATACCAGCTGCTGTATACTTTCTGTTTGATATTCTGAAAACAACATGATTTATCATTTTTACTGGTTTATTGCTTTAGAAGATCTACATTTTTCATTAATCAGTGTTTGAGCAAGACACTAATCATAAAAACATCTGTGACTAATATAAGAAAAATGGAAATAAGAACCTCTGTGATAAAGACCTGAAAAGGTCTTGGGATGGAAATAAAACAAACATAAGAAAAATCTGCATAATCTCCTACAGGCATTATAGAACCAGAGAATTCCAATTTTCTCACATATTCTGACATGATGAGTATTAAAACTGTTCAAGACACTGCAGTATAGCTGGGTATTTACAAAACAAGGATCTGCAGTCTATAAATAATAATTTTTATTTTATATTAGTACTTGTCAAAAATAAAATTAAAACGTCATTACCATTATTAAGATGTAATTAACAGGAAAATTTGCTATGTCTATTAGAAAAAACCCTGTTGATAGAACCCTTGCCAGCTAAACTATAAAAGTTGAACCAGGGCTACATTCTGGACACAGGCAGTAAAAATCTTCTCAAGCAACCACAAGACATTGTTAGCTAATATAAGAGAAGTCACCTTTTTAAACCTGTCCTCCTTTGATACTATGCTTGTGAACAGTTTGAAGCTCAGATTCCTTTAATTTATAATTATACTCTCAGTACTTTAATTAGTAGTGCAACTGCAGGGACAAAACTTCCTGAAGCTGTTTAGATACAAGATGTAGGGGTATCTCTCTCTCTCCATGGGCTATAGTTCATCTCTAACTCCAGGTCTCACTGGTGCAGTGGCTTCCTCAGCTCTTTATTGATCTCTGGGTCTGATTCTGAAAAATTCTGCATGAGTGTAAGCATATTAAGCAAGATTCTGAGTAATGAGTTTCTAATTTATGTTGTTTGGACTCTAGAAAGCTTCAGCTCATGTCTAATTACATTTTTATCAGTTTTAGCTAAGTCACTGGGTGAACATCTACCCCCAGGTGATCAGTGCATACAACCAACTATGTTGTGTGTTGTTGTGCACAAAGCAATATATTTGTTGTCAAAAAATGTGCTTCAAGTATTAAATGGCCTTTGATGACACAAGAGCAAAAGGCTGTCTGCCTGGATAGTTTCAGAGTCTAGTTTCTCAGTTTTGACAATTTATTCTGAGAAATTCTACTCTCTGCATAAGCCTATTTTTTCATTCCTAGTCCTGGTGTTCTTCCAGGATACCCTTCTTTCCTGGATCTCAAAATTTCCCTGGGTTCCTTAATAAGTATTGAGAGCAGCTTTGATCATCCTCCTACCTTGTTCTTCAGTGTGGCTCATTTTCTCACTTCTCTGGTTAGCTCACAAGTTCACCTACAATCCAGACCTTACAGTGGAAGGATCTTTGGCCACTCCAGTTCTTCAGCATGTCATATCCCACCTTTGGCCCTACCCCAGCTCTAGGACCATGGCTGGAAACCACTGGTGTGCTCCAGTTAAAATACTGTTCCATACCAAATATAGTCATATCACTGACCTTACACTGAGAGGTATTGGGAGTCACCACATTGAATCTGTCAAATCTATCAAATTGAATCAGGAGCTGCTGTGCCTCAGAGATTCCCAAATTCTGTCTTCAGCTGAAATCACTACCAGATTGTAACAACTTGAATTAAAGTTTAATGTGTCAGTGAAAATGAAACTTTGGTGTGCAAAAAAGCCTTTTTATTTGCATAGACATGACAAGAAATGAATGCAAGAGAAACCAAATGCAGTTAAGTACTTGTTGTTGAAACTCAATAAAAAAGTACTTTTCAATCATGCTTTGAGCAACACCAATAAACTTGCCTTTAGGGTTAAAAGAAAATAGCCTCCTATTATAAGGTTTTGAAAGTAATTATTAGACTCTATTTTGAATAAATTAATTACATTTAAAAATTATAAGCCCTTCCAGCTCTTCCAGCAATAGATTTTTGTTCAGGAAAGCTTGAATTGCAGTCTGGGCTTTGAAAAGTGGTGGGTAAAGGAGCACCATTTAGAATAACAGAAAACTAAAATAATCACTCCTTTACTAAAGAAGCTATTATTGTAGCTTCAGACATCAAGCCACGTAAATTAAGATTGTAAAGGTACAAATAGCAATCTCCTCAGGATTTTCTGAAAATTCATGTTATGTAGGGGATTCTACAATTAGCTTTATCCAGACATCCATCTGGATCTTTATCCAGGCTCACAGAACTTCAAGTTGATAAAATTGCTTGTACACTAATGATTCAGCCCTAATCTGCAATCTCAGCATGTAGTGTAAGTGAAGAATAGCTGGGTTTGTGATGTGGCTGGAAGAAGTCCAAAGAAAACTGCAGTTCTTCAGGAGCCCATGGCTGGCACTCAGTACTGTGCGTCTCTGACGAACAAATAATACCCCAGCAAGGCAGAGCATAAAGCTCCACTGCTGGAGACACCTTCTTCTGAAAAAATACTGACCTCTGGAACCCAGAGTGCAAATCTCCTAACAGTCTTGGCAGCAGCAAAGTGTTCAGCTACACATTCTGGCTGCCTAACACTCTCTTTTTCACCTCTCATATTTTTCTGATCATGGTGATTTGTTTGAGGATAAAACTTACTGCTGTTTTAGTTACCTGCCATATTATTAAGTGATGATTTATGAGAGGTTTTAATGTAAAAACAGATAAATTGCTTCCAGCAAAGACCAGTCCTTCCAAAGAAACAGAGTGAGAAGCATGTGGGTATGTCCAAAGCAGAGGTTGTGCTGCAAAGAGGGGCAGTTGAGTTGATCTGAACCATTCAGGGGCTGCTGGCTGGGACTGGCTGGGCAGAGACCATAACTGGAGTGATGAGTGAAAGGAAAAGCATGAAATGGTTGTACAGGAATGGGCTGAAAGATGGCAGAAGAGGATGCTGCTAGGAACAGGCTAGGAGGAGCCTGTGGTTATTAAAGAACGTGATCTCCCAGAGCCTGGCAAGGGATCTGTAGCTACACAAACTCAGAATCACAGAATTGTTAGGATTGGAAGAGAATTCTGGAGATCCTCTAGTCCGATCCCCTAGCCAAAGCAGGGTCACCTAGAACAGGTGACACAGACGTTTTTACAGGTGGATTTTGGATGTCCCCAGACAGGGAGACTCCACCACCTCCCTGGGCAGCCTGTTCCAGTCCTCTGTTATCCTCAGTGTGAAGAACTCCTTCCTCATGTTGAAATGTTGCTTCTTGTGTTTTAGTTTCTGGCCATTGCTTCTCACCCTGTCACTGGGAACCACTGAAAAGAGTCTGGCACCATCCCCTTGGCACCTTTCTTTGAGATGTTTGTGTGCATTGATGAGATCCCCTCTCAGTCTTCTTTCCCAGACTACACAAGCCCTGCTCCCACGAGTCTTTCCTCATAAGAGAGATGCTCCAGTCCCCAAATCATCTTTGTGGCCTCTGCAGGACCTGCTCTGGCAGCTGCTTGCCTTTGCTGTACTGAGGAGCCCAGAACTGGCCACAGCACTGCAGGTGTGGCCTCCCTGGGGCTGAGGAGAAGGGCAGGATCATTTCCTTCAACCTGCTGGCCACACTCTTCCCAGTGCATCCCAGGATAGCACTGGCCCTCCTGGCTGCAAGGACACCCTGCTGGCACATGCCACTGAGACTCCCAGGTCCAGTAGCAGAGCTGCTCTTGTCATGTCAGCCCCCAGCCTGTGCTGGAATTGAGGTCATTCCTCTCCCAGTGCACAACCCTGCACTTGCCCTTGTTGAGCCTCATTAAATTTCTCTCCACCTAATTCTCCAGCTTGTAGACTACATCACATTTTCAAGGGTTTTTTTCCATCCTGGTTTTTAAATATTGTTTTCTTTCTATTTGTTGTGTTGTGGATTTGGTGAGAATTTTTGTTTGGTTTCTGGTTGAGTTTTTTTATTTTTTTTCTTTTGTTTTGTCTGTGCATTTTGATTATTGTTTGGGTTTTTGCTTTGTTGGTTTACTTTTTCCTATTTTTTAAAAGAAAACCAGGAGCACACAAATACACTTAAAACCTCGAAAAATTGCTAAAGTCATGATAAAAGTTCATCAAAATTAAGTGCTCAGAATTTAGGAAATGAGTTTGGGGGTATTTGTTCAATGATCCCAAGGTGCATATGCAATAAGATTAAAGAGGATCGGTGGTTTTCCAGGATATAATTAACAAAGTAACTTCACAAACTGCTCATCTTTTAAACACTGAAATGGATTGCAGAGCTTGATCAGACTGAATGGGATTAAGTTAAGGTGCAGCCAGGAATGTTTCCTGCCCTTTACACTGACAGGCTCATGGGATTTTGGGATCAAACACAGTCCTGCATGGCCAGGTCTCTTCACATCTGTCTTTTCCCCATTTGTTCACGCCAGAATGTCCCATGTCTCTTTTTCAGGGTACCCTGAGCCCTCACTCACAAACCCTTTAGTTTAAATGGGAGGGTGTAGAATTGTCTCTGCTGGGTAAGTAAGAGTTGAGCAGCTTCTACTCCTGCTGCAGAGGCTTCCAGGATTGGTTTTGGGATCACTGTATTTTCAAATGTCTTTAAGGCTTTAATGTTAAATGTTTTTCCTGCCTTGTAGATTTCCTCATTTGTGGGAATTTTGAAAACTCAAGTATTTTAGAAAAGTGAAGATATTTTGTTATTTAAAGTCTAACTTTTAACCAGCTGCAGCTATGACCGTCTTAAATTACCTCAAACTTCACTATTTATTTCAGCTTTATCCAGTGCACAGGATAGATGGAAGCTACTTAATAAAATAGTACTTAATACTTGTTTTATGTTTAGTCATTTATTTTATGACCCCTTGGGAATTTATTGCATACTGCCATGAAGAGAAAATTAGTATGGTCAGGGGCTTTTCATCACTGAATCGAAATGTTTCATAGAAACTAAAGAGTGATTTTTTATTATGTAAACATTTAATAGTTGAGAACATGATGGCCATTTTCCATCTTTCATGTGTTTTGCTTTCTAATCCTTTTCTAAAATAACCACTGTATGTGCTTCAGAATCCAATAGTTGCATTCATCACACTTTGCAAAATTTCATTAAGGAAAACTATTCAGCATAAAATAATAAATATGTGATCAGACAACCTAAAAATTATGGTAAGCTTCCTACTACATAAATATAAATCAAATGGTGCTAAAAATCAGAGTATTTTCAAGAAAAAGCAAACACAAGTGCAAACTGGGCTTAGAACATTCATACATTGTGAAAAGCAGTCCCCCAATAGACATTATAAAAAGTTTTGGAATTTTCCTTTTCTCCTTTTTGTTCCCTTTCCTGTACTGTAGAAAATAAACAGACTTTTAAGTGCAGGCAGGCCAGCTCATAAGTCAAAAGCTGATATTGCTGTGTTGACATTGATTTACATCTCTGTGTAGAGGCACCGTGAGGTACTGTATCTTAAAATGTGGGTGATTGCCCTTGAGGGGACTTTCTACACAGCAATGCAACAAAAACCAAATATCTTTACAATGGAAGTGACCAAAAACAATCACTCATTAAAAGACTTAATTTCATTATGTTTTAATGTTGGGTGTTTTTTTCCCCAGACTCACAAATGGCTGGAAAAGAATGGTTGTTTAAATTTTCATAGGGTAAAAATCACTCAAGAATATAAGATACAATAAGTATTCATTCAAATAAGACAAAATTAGGAATGGAAAGAACTTTCATTCTTCTATAAGGCTTAAATTCCAGATTTAGACAAGAAAAAGGAGAGAATGATGGTTTGAAATAATCATACAATAGTCTGGGATACTCAAGGTGGAATCAAGCCTGCTCCTCAGTGGGGCTTTAATCAGCCTTTAGGCAACCCAATTTCCTCTTCTGACCATGACCCAAACTGTTGTCTCTAGTAGTTTTTAGCCATGTTTTGAAAACAGATGGGCAGACTGTGCCTATAGATACCAAGCTGTGGACCTACACCTGCATGTTTTTATTCTGATATGAGAAATCTGCTACTGTCTTGATTCCTTATTTAAGCTCTGCTGAAGTTCAGCATCCCTCTGTCCAGCCATCAGTCTGTGTCTTCCAATTCCTCTTTGGGGTGAGGTCAGTGAGAATGGCTGCCCATAAGCATCCAGCCATTCTCCTTGTACAAGTACTAGTTAGCCCTTGTACCTGCTGTCCAATGTGATTTTCTTTTCCTTGCATTTATTTCTATATTCTGGCAACCTTTAAACAAAAAATTAGATATCTTGGTACACCATTCCTTTTTGTAATAAATTTTTAGCATATTGCAATTAATTATGTTCTTATTACAACCCTGCATATTTGTACATTTTTTTATTGCAGCATAAAAAATAAGATTACTGACAGCATCTTCCTTGAATCTTTGAAGTAAAAAAATTATCTCTGTGCATGATTAGTTCACATTTTTGTGAACATTTTGCATTTATCTTAACATAGATTATTTTGTTAATGTTTTCCATTAAGCTATGTTAAATCATTCTGATAGTCTTCATTTTGCCTGTTAGATTTGCCTAGTTAGACTCATCCTCATTAATTTTGTATTCTCTTTATCTCTACCACTTCTTTATTCTCTGGCTCTTCCAGGTCAGCTGTAAACATTCACCATTATGATTCCTCCAAGACTCACAGGGTATCTGCACTATTACCTACCTCTCTTGCTTTCTCCTGTGCTATCATTGATCTTTTTGTGTCACCCAGCATCCTCAGCATCTCTCCTGCCACCTCCCAAGCAGCACGTTCATTAAGCTGTGCAGGCTGCTGACGTGCAGTGTGCTTTGCAGTGTGCAGCCCCAGAGACCATGACATCCACGTTTGGAAGCAGCACATCTCCAAGGCCCCTGTTTCTGTATTTGAGGCAGGATGAGGTGAAGGCAAGAACATTGCAAAAAGGAGTTAGACAGCCTTCTGCAAAAACAAACACACACCAAACATCACCCCAGATCCTGATGTGATTCTCCTTAAGTTGAGCAGCTTCCAGGGCTGCCAGGAGCTCATTAAAGTCAGGGAGCTGTGACAGCAAGAGTGATAGAGGTGAGCACAGCAAGGGGTAACCTGGAGAAATGAGCTCAGAGGTGGCTGAGGTATGGACTATAAATAGCCTCTGAGAAAGTGAGACATCACCTTTGAAATAAACTTTTGCAGTAATAAAGAAGCAGGGTTAGTAAAAATACTTGTATAGTATTTGACTTCAAAGAATGTTCTGTAAGCACTCCATTTGAATCTCTGTTTCAGCTATTTAGTGTTTCTTTGGTTTTTTTGGTTTTGTCACTAGATGGTTTGTTTTAAAATTTTAAATTTTTTTCTAACAAAACTTTTGAACTTTCAATTAAGGAGGGTATTTAAGTTGCTGACACTTAGCTTAATTGAAGTGAAAACTGAGAAGATCCTGTGAGAAAAGAATTTGCCCACTGAGCCCTGTAAAACACAGGTTTAAAAGACAGGATTACAAGTAAGTATTCAAAACATCCAGGAACTGTAGCCTAGCAGGAAAAAAATTTGCACAGGTTACAGCTCTCATTTTAAAATCCTGCAAATTTTTGTAACCTGTTTAAATTAAGTTTATCAAAGCTAAACAAGAAATCTTTCTGTGAAATAAACAGAACAGAAAGGGAATGAAAAAATCTGATCCATGTTCATCTCCTGCTCCCAAATATGATGTCATTGAAGCACATTAAACAAGCACAGATCCAGGCAAGCTGCCTTGTTTGTTGTTGGTTGTGCTAATTTTATTTTTTTTTTAACTTAATACTGAGTCTACAAGACAGCTGGTCAAATGACACTACTAACAAGCCATTGCTCTGAAAAGTCAGTGGGAATTAATTACAGTAATTTCACGATTATAAGCCACACCTTTTTCATCGAAGAATCCAGCCTACCCCAGTAGTGCGGCTAATCATCAGGTGCGGCTTATTTATGGACAGATCCCAGCAAGATGCCAACCCGGAAGTGAGAGCCGGCCGGGGAGGGCACCTGGGGCTGCCTTTAAAGGCTTCACTGGTCTATGAAAACTGTTTGCAACTTGAGCACCTGACACCAAACCCTGTGCTGCTGCGATTCTGTTACTAACTCATTACTTTGTTGCACATGGATCCTCGCTTTAAAAAAAAAAAAGAAAAAAATTACGGCTTATATTCAGGTGTGGCTTATATATGGACAAATCCCGTGGTCTACCCGGCTACCTGGATGTGCGGCTTATAATCAGGTGTGGCTTATAATTGCGAAATTACTGTACAGAAGTTTTCTTTGGTTTGTCTAAAAATACTGACTATGCTGCTTGATTTGTCTAGTACAAATGTCATGTACCTGTATGAATTATTATATTTTGGAGAGATTTTCTGTAAATACTACAGGTCACCTTTTTAAAAAGTCTTTTTTTTTCTACAGAGATATTGTACAGGAAAAACACTGAGAATGGCCTCTAGAAAAATCCTGATACACAAAGACACTTGTTTTGATCTCTGCAAGAGACTATATAAATTGTTCAGACTTTTCTAAAGGCTTTTGTGTCTAACTATTGTGTCATCATTTGTCCTCTAATATAAACTCTGCATCCCCTCTATTTCTCTTGCTCTGACTTGTGGGCTCTGAAGACATGATAGCTTTCAGGAGACAAGTGTTATTAATAGAAGGTAATTTTGTGGACTATAATCTCCATCTGTATCTATTGCAGTAACCTTCATGTGTGCCACAGCATGCCCTAAAATTAATGTCACCTGTAATATATTTTTAAATGTTAGACTGGGAGAAATTTTGTGTTTAGGGCACAGTGTGATCAATCTGGAACAAGTCCAAAAGAACTGGTATTACTTGATGTGAGGAATTCTCTCTTTCTGAGACAAGAGGGATTAGCTCATCTTGCACATGTTTGGTTTATTCCCTGAAAAATGTGAGTGGACAGCAATGTGACTAGATGGCAATGATGCTGTGTTTCCTGACAGTATTTTGTGTACCAACTTCTGATTAAGCAAAATGGTTTGTTTTTCAGGTTGACTGTAGGCATGGCAGGGTTTCAGCAAACCCACGAAAAATGACAAATTACAAGAAAAATTAAAATAAAATCAGAGACACAATACTCCCAATGTATATGAAATATTACTTCAATTCAGCAATTGCCAACTGTTGTCAATATGAGAAAAATAAAACAAGATATCATGAAGGCTGCTTCAAATCTAGCAAAAACTAGGATTTACACCTCACAGTATCTTAACATGCCACTGAGATTTAAAGACACTGAAGTAAGAAAGAAAAAAATAATTTAAATTTGATCCTTTTACTATCCCTTTCTTTTTGTTGTTTTGATTTGTTTTTTGTTTCAAGATCTGAGGAAAAAAAAGCATCAAAGAGGATGAAGTGATTCCCACCTAAATTTTTAAAGAATTTTACTTATTAAGGGTTATAAGCATCGTGGAGCATCACTGATTGATATGTAACTGACAGATGCTTCAACAACTGGAACTGGAAATAAATTCACCCCCACTTCCACTCCAATATTTTACTTGTAGCACTTCAGACCTCACACTGTGACTGTAATACATATGCTGAGCATACCATTATGGACTTGATATTATTTAATGTGTAAGAGTGCTTTATCAAAGAATAATATGTCACTTAACTGCCTACATGTCAAATTATTTTATTTATTAATTCTTTTCTCAGTAGTATGGAAGTAAAATATATGCTTTACTGTCATCCCTTCCCCACTGAGCATCTGATAACTGAATACTCACATAATGTTAGACACTCACTGGCAGTGTACAGATTACATAGTGTAACAGAAAACATTC
>VRYO01001878.1:31803235-31813448 GCA_009812075.1 Sialia sialis
GCGGCTTATCATCAGGTGCAGCTTGTAATTGTGAAATTACTGTAGGTTTATATGGGTTTACTTCTGTTACCAAAAAAAAAATAATAATTGATGGTTAGTTCCCATTGGGAAAAAACCTTATTAAGATATTTTACAGACACAGGGTGCTAAGGGTTGGGCATTTGGTAGAAGAGAATGGATTTGACAGCAATGGACCAGCCAGGAGGCTGCATGGGAGGCCAGAAGTTGCCTTTATGTCAGACTGTTCCAGCTGGCTCCAACCTCCATTCCTGCTCAGGAAATGAAGGAGGTAAAAGATTTGGGAGTGAAGGTGTTTATAGATTTGCTCTTTTTCATTGCCTTACTGTTGTTTAGTGGCAAGAAATTAAATTAATTTCCCTAAGGCAAGTCTGCTTTGCCCATGATGACAATTGCTGAGCGATCTCCCTGTCCTTACCTCAACCCGTGAGCTTTTTGTTGTGTTTTTCTCCCTTTGTTACAAAAAGGGAAGTGATAGAGTGGCTTGGTGGCCACTCTGGGGCCAGACAAAGTAATCCACTGCAGTAGTTAGTTGTTTTATAATGCAGCACAGCGTCGTCAATGTACTTAATTGTGGGTGCAGCTCTATCCTCTGTGCAAAACTGAGCGCTATGACTCCTAGAAAGGTTTTGCTTGGTACAGAATGTACTGCACTGTCTCACACTGATAAAGAGTTTGCAAGGTATATTTTTTCTGATGTAAAATAAGTGGAATTTAGAATATATTACCAGTTATACTTCAGTGAACCTATCTGCTTCATTGCCTCCTGGATGACTATATTTTCCCTGTGGTAGTTTCCAGAGACCTGATTCTGACTAAGAGACTGCTGTATTACACTGTGTTATGTAGGGTGACATTTCCTACTGAGAGGAGGTGACATTTAAAGATCCCAGTCCTGCAGAAATTTACAATTGTGCTTGTTTTCTAGACCACTTAAGTGAGACTAACTTTGAAAAGTTAAAAAGGTGGAGAAGGCCCTGAGGAACAGAATCTACTTCAGTAATTATTGAATAAAGTTCAAAAGTTGCAGCAGACAGTAACCTAGAGCAACAGATTGCCGGTAGTTGTAAAATAATTGTGCTGTGTCTGACTAATCTCAAAGTTTGGAAAGCCTGTGGAGCTGCTACTATTGGGAAAGGGCTCGAGTAGTGCAGCGGTAAGCAGTGTTCTAGATCTACCAGAGCAGTGCTTGAGAATCAAGTAAGAAATTCTCATGCTGCAGAAGTCCAAAATTATCAAAATTAAGCCCTTTTCCACTCTAACATTTTATGATACTTTTTCCATGATTAGCTGCCACAGAAAAAGTTTAAAGATTTTTCTAAATACTTTGTCATGCCTTTTATCCTTCACTTCTGTCAGTCTCCCTTACAATTTTAGTAAGTCACACCAAACATGAGAATGAGAGAAAAACTTTATCTACTAATATATTTTTGAAAACTGAAATGTGTCATTTTCAATTATAAATGTAGATGCCAACATCTCATGTCTGTTACCTTAGGATCTATTAAGCTCAGAAAACAAAAAGATTTCCAGATTTGCAAAGGTTTGATACATCTCTGATTAGCCCTCATGATTTATGGCATACCAGATGTGAAGTCTGTCCTCCATCCAAGTCATTGCCTCTGTTGCAATGCTTGCTAGTAATCTGTGATTAAAGGAGTTATTGAGACAATTTGGGTGGTTGTTTCAAAACCAGAGTGTGGCTGGAAAAGTGCCATCAAGTGCTTCTGTACCCTCTGTCCTGGGTTAAGAGACTGATTGAGTCTTAATTTCTTCCTGAGGTGAGTGTCTTCTGAACTGAAATCTGATGCTCCATCAGCTCAGTATGTTACACTGGACATGCTCAGACTAATCTGTCTTCTAGAAACTCTCAGATAAGGGGACACAAATGCTTTTTAGAAAGGATTATTGGAAAGAGAAATCTAAGGCAGTGAGGGATAAGCTTGGTCTGTGTTGTGCTTCCTGGATTTGAACATTGGCCCCTCAGTATCAAATATTTGTGTTGATGGGTGAGATTTCTGGAAGAAAATACAGTAATTTCATGATTATAAGCCACACCTTTTTCATTGAAGAATCCAGCCTACCCCAGTAGTGCGGCTAATCATCAGGTGCAGGTTATTTATGGACAAATCCCAGCAAAGTGCCAACTAGGATGTGAGAGCCGGCCAGGGAGGGTGCCTGGGGCTGCTTTTAAAGACTTTGCTGGTCTATGAAAACTGTTGAAAATTGAGCACCTGACACCAAACCCCACGCTGGTGCAATTCTGTTACCAACTCGTTACTTTGTCACACATGGATCTTAACTTTAAAAAAAAAAAAGTGCGGCTTATATTTGTGTGTGGCTTATATATGGACAAATTCTGTGGTCTACCTGGCTACCCAGATGTGAGGCTTATAATCAGGTGAGGCTTATAATTGTGAAATGACTGTAATTTGAATTATCTTTTTATTCTAGGATGCCTATTACCATATAAAGAATAGACATTTAATTTGCTATTCTCTGACTTCCTCTGTCATGCTGACACTCCCAAGTTCCCTAAAAGTTCTTGTTATAGCAAAAGGTGACCATACAAGTAAGAATTTGTTACATGTCATTGGCATGCAATGCATCACATGAATCATATCGGTTTCCTATATGGCATTGAAAATTACTTGGTGATTTATTTTAGTCACATTTACTCTTTTTTATTGTTAGGTTATATATTGACAGGAAAGATTTCCCTTATATAGCAGATAGTACAAATCTGGCTAAAATCATTGGTAAAAGCTTGCAAAATTTATGTTGGCTTAACCTCTTATCAAGAGCTGTAGAAGATGGATCTTCTGAGGTTGGTTAAGCATTCCTTTTGACCCAGTGATTATTCACTGTTTATGACTCTGAGCAAAGGACTAAAAAGAGTTTGCAAAAAACATGTTAAGCCTCAAACAGAAGTCAGTCCAAACATCAAAATTCTGAAATATATTAGAGGAATTACCACTGACACATAACTTCCTAACCAGGATGGCCAGAGATTAATTAGGTATGCATCTGTATGTACTAAATATTTGAAGTAGATTTTAATTCAGCAAAGTTTAAAGCCAGATATCTAAAAAGCACAAGTAGTCATTGTTCCCAGTAAAAATCCAGTGAATAAGTTTTGATGAGGGCAGTCTGCCTTGTGGCTTCCCAATGAGACATGGAATTTTTGTATTCAGAACTGGCAAAGAACCACGGCTTTAGTTTATTCTGTGCTACAGTAAGCATCCTATATGTATGGCATTTGCAATTCTTCCTGAAGAGCTCTTTGTTGAGCTCTTATAGTGCTGCTGCTTTTTACAGCTGCCAGGCCTTTTGAAAGCACATAATATGGAATGAACTACAGCAGAAGCATGACTCAGCTGTAGTGATCTATTTGAAGAAAAGATTTGTTGACAACCAGAACAAATGGCCACATCAGTCTTGGCATTTTATATCAGCTCAACAGCATTAAGTTCCAAAGCCTTACAAATTGGGCAAGGGTAAGTGTGGTGGTTGTCATGACCACCATTTTGGACAGTGTTGGTTTTTCCCTGACAGATGCTGGTAAAGCAGCAGGAGACCATCTTAGTAACATTAATTTTAATAGCTCTGCACATCTTAGCACACCTTATGCAGTGTTGTAGAAACTGGTGTGTTGAGCTCAAGCCTATTCTTGTGAAAATGTGTAAGAAATAGGTACTTAGAATGTAAAATTCTATTATTTTTATATTTCCTATTATATTTTGTAATTATGCTTATATTTTGGTAATTTTCCTAGGATTTTCCTTTTAATTCCAGTTGTGGTACCTTTGTTTGCATGATGGATGGTTAATTTTACATATCTTTCCTCCTGTTAAAGAAGAGGTAATCTTTAAAGTCAGGTGGATGCCTGTGGGGTTATTATTTGGCAGTTGTTCCCCTCCTGAGAGCATTAAGAAGAACATACAGAAGCTGTATTTTCTGGATTCTTAGTTGAAAAATTTGTAAGTACAATAGTACAATAAGTACCATAGATTCTACATCATTATCTCTATACTTAGGAGGTTAACACAGCTTTGCCAGTTCTCCAGATGAAATTTCTAATTCCTAATGCACAAAAGTCATTCTCCTCCCTTGCTCTTCTAGCCACAGTGGTTTTAAATTCCTGGCTGACCATAGTCCAGTTTCAACAGAAAATTAAGGTCGTGTCTTACACGGATTTGAATCCCTCCATGCAAGGGGTCACCACCTCCTGAGGTGAGTGCTCCAGCCATGGGAAAGGTGGGCACCAGTGTGACCTACAGGTTTGTCTTGTGTAAATCAAGGAAAATCATCTGGTGCCTTGGCATTCTGCACCAACCACACGCACCTTGGAGATGTGGCCAGCTGGACCTGAGTTCTGAGTACAGCAGCTGCTTAACCCTGTGCCCGGTGCTGCCTCCTGGTTAACAATTCAGAGGTGTCTGATTTTCTGCACTGGCTGAAAGGGAGAAATCTCAGAAGAATGGGAGTTTCTCTTTTATCTTGTGATGTCTTTTCTCTCACATGCGCATGGATGAAGTTTGTATTTCCACCTTTAGATTTTGTAGTGTATAAAGTATTAAAAGGAAAGTAATGGGAAAAGGGAATCTTCACATTTCATTTTAATGAAACCCACTGCTTTTCCCATCTCTTCCCACTGCCAATGGCATCTGTGGCCTCTTATAACCTTGTTTACTTCTTATTTTGACAAGTGCTCTCTGCTTTGCCAATCAGCTTCTCTTTAGCTGTCTGCTTTTTCAGTTTAATGGAAAAGTCAGCCTGCTATGTGGAGATCATTAAATCTGTTCTTTCTTGTTTCTTCTCCCCCCACTCCCCCCATTTCTTTGACATGAGAGAACTTTGTAGAAGGCTTTTGCAAAAGCATCAAAATTTCAACCAATTTATTTACTTCTTTATAAAAATTCAAATAAAAAGAATATGTTATATATGGTAGCTGAAAATGACCTTAATGATATAGAAATGTATGCAGTTATCTTCCCCTCCCAATGTGCTTTCAAGACTCTGTAGTCTGTGAACTTGATGGTTGCCAAGGTGAATGTTTGTCACCTTCTATGTAATTTTTTCCCCTCTTTGATTTTATATGTTTTTTTTTCAGCTGTTAAATTTCTGCATCTTCTCTGTCATAGACATCATGGGAATCAACCTAACCCTTTGATGACTGTCTTCCTACTCTTTAAAATTCAGAGCTACATGATTCTTTTTCATTAATGGTAATTTCTTAAGTGACTATGGATATTAAGCCCTGTAACAAGCCACCTTTAAGAATAGCTACATTAATCCAAAATTATGCCTTTGTTTATTTCTTAAATTGTATTTCTTTTTTACTTCCTTAACTAAACTCTATTTCTAACGCTTTGAACTCTACAGTAAAATGATATAGACAGGGAAAGGCAAACTTAATTGCCTTGACATAGATTTCTGGGGCTCAGCATTAAGGGCTCTGGCAACTCAGCTCATGTTTACTCCAACATAAGTTGGGAGCCCAAGCTGTCATTTAAGACTGCAGTCCAACATCCCAGGCAGCTCAATAGCTCTACTGAGTGTTCATGTTATTTGAGACACATTAAACCTGATCGTACACGCACCAGGGAGTCAATAGGAAACTTTAAAGAATATTGAGTGCCCAGAGATGTAGAAGTAAACACATAGAGAAGGATATGCAGGATTGGAGTGTTGCAAGTGCACAAGGGAGATTTTGAGCATCAATTTCTGATTTGTTTCCTGTTCTTGTTTGCTCTTTTCCCATGGTTTACTTAAAATGTAACTACACCATACACAGGTGCAAGCTGAAAATTCTCCAAGAAACTACAATTCAGCTGAAATCTGAATTCTCTAAATTCAAAATGTTTCATTTTATTATTTATTATTCCTTTTATATCATGGAAATGTAATCAGTGGCTGGTTTGGTTGAAATGTGATTATTTGTCATATTAAACCTGAATGATTCATTTTGGGACAGGTGTCTGCCTCATGAATTTTGGATCTGTTTCTTGAAATATATTTTCCTGATCGACTTCATTGAGACCCAGATTTGAAATGCACTTTTTTACATCTAAGTTAAATATTCCTATCTCTGCAGACCTTGTCTACTCCAGGACAAGGGAAGGATTCTACATTTTCTTTCTCCACTTTTACTTTACTTTCTTACCTTATTGAGACAGAGAATGTATTATCAAATTGAATTTAGTTTTGCATGAAATCTTATTTTCCATTGTTAGTCTGACAAAGCAACACATGATCTGCGTTTCTCACTTACCTGAACGCTTCATGCAATTCACCAGTAACTTTGGCAACTACACAAGGAATGCAACATAAAGGTGAGTTAAATCTTAGATTTTTTTAAAAAATTATTTTTATTTTTTTTGCAGAGCATTAGCATTCAGGTTCAGCCTGACTATGCTAGCTTTTATTCTTGAGCTGTTAACACATATAAAAATCTTCAGGCCTTCCCATTGAAATTTTTTGTAGGCTCAGGAAATATTTGTTTATCAGAAACATTTATAATATGAACACAAATGAATGTAGTGTTTTAATGCTGCTTTTTTTTTTCTTTTTTTCTTTTTCTTTTTTTTTTTGAAACAAATCCACACAGCAAAGAGGGAATTCATCAACAGCTTAAGGTGATTTGTTTTCCCATTTGATTAGGAGTTTGTCCCATGCTTTGATTTCTGACTGTAAGGAGCAGTTGTGTCCTGGGACAGTGAAGATCAAGCTTCTCAAGGCAGCATAAACAGAGATGAAGCTTAAACTTGGATTTGTTCTTTTGTCCCTTTTTTACCTATAGCACAAGGGTACCTAGCAGGGATTTGGGGTGGTATGACAATATTTCAGACCCCACATTTCTTCCCTCAAAATTTCAAGGGGAAAAAAAAAATTCAATGCAAAGTAGTAGAACTTTAACATGCCATAAATCGCTTCCTGGTGTCTAGTTATCTAGATTTTTTTTCCTTCTGTCTTTTCGACTACAGCAAGTTAAAAAGCAAAGGGTTGTTTCTCTCCTCATCACCTGAAGGTCTGTCACACCTCATTTCTCATTGCTTTCTGAAGCAGAAGGGAAAATAAGGTTTTCTTGGTTTTTTTCTACTTTTTTCTTCTCTCTTGAAATATTTTTACTGTTCTTCCAAATTTTGATTTTTGGGATAAATGATAAATGAAGAAATCACAGCAAAGTTCTTCAGAAACATATTAAGATGCATGTAAAGAACTTTCAAACATCATCTTCCTCTCTACATAAACAGTTCTACACCTCCTAAAAGCCTGTCTCTTCAAGTTAGACAAGGCTGAACACAGATGTATAGGAGCCACTGCAAAATGTGAAGGTACATTTTGTTTGGGGGAAAGTGACTGTGCTGATCTGGGATGAAGAGCAGTCCAGGTGGCTGACCAGCTGAGTGACAGTGCCAGGATAGATGGTGCTGAATTCTATGTGCCTGACATTAAACAAGATTCATTACTAACAGGAAATAATTTCAAACTATGCAAGGAGAAAGCAAAGGGAGAAACTGGAATGGGAACTTAACAAAACTGATTAACTACAGCTAATCTTTTGCAGTCATCCCCCAAAGAATGTGTACTTACTAATGCAGGAACCATGACCCCCATGGTGGGAGGCTCGAAGAATTCGTTGCCAACCATTCCCACTCCTGGACAAAAATCTCAAAACAACCCTATGGTTACCAGACATGGCTTAAGAAACAGCACAAGATAAACAGGCAAGTTTGTGTGTGTTGCCATTAGTGCTTTCAGGCATAAATTAAAATTTCAGTCTTAGTTACCAATAGGCCTTTTTTTGTTGTTTTTCATTTTTAATTAGGAATGTGTCAGGCATTTTTTCCAGTCTGCAGATGATAAGATTTGTCTTCCTGCCTTTTATTATTTCATTAGTAACATGCTCATGCCAGTCTGTTTCTCAGACTCCTACATAGTACTGAAGTATTTGAGGTACAGCTCTGGAAGGAAATTGTGTGCATGTTTTTAAATGTTCTTTTGCAAGTAAAAGCTTTAGTCCACTGGGATTCTAACCTTCCAATGTAAAAGGTGAGTTCATTAAGCTTAATTGGGAGTGACATTTGTGTAATCCTCTGAAAATCCTTATGATTTCAATGCCCAAGAGAGGCCACAAAAAGAAAAAAAGATATTCCTGAAAGTGTAATTTGTAGTTCCACTATTAGCCAAGCCTCCGGTTTCTTTCCTGAGCTGGTTATTTAGTGTAACTCATTAGAGCTACTCTAGACATTGTTTGCTATGAAACTGTCATGGTGGAACAGTTCTCCCCCAAACAAGAAGTGAATTGCTAGGAGCAGGAATGACTGAACAAGGAGAGAGAGGCTCTAAGAGAACTGAATCTCCTTCCTCATTTGCACAGCCTGATGTGGAGCAGGTTTTGTCTGATGAGGAGAGGAAAGAGAAGCTGCATCAGCTTAAAGTGGCTGGTGGTCTCTTCTTCCCTTTTAGCATCCTGCTCCTTTCATGCATCCTGCTCTTGGAGGGGGATGGACGCTGACACCTCCTGTTACCCTGAATACCCTGACACTCCTCTAGTCAAATTGGTGAGGATAATGAACAATTCAACACAAACCACAAGCTTTTGGGATATGTGTGCTCCAACATAGAGCCTGTTTCAGATTCTCATCACTGGTTTCAGCAGTGTACCACACCTTGAATCCTGGCTTGGTCTGAGCAGCTCTGTGGTTTAAAGAGAAAAGCCTAAAATGCTTGTATTTCATACCCATTCCCTGCAGCAATTCCAAAGGTGATAATAATGCAGAAAATTTAGAAGCATTTAAAATCCTAAGTCATGCCTTGAGAAATAATATAATTAGGTTTTAATAATAATGTAGGGTTGGGTTCTTTTTTATTATTTTATGGTTTTAAGTCTTCAAAATTAATTCTTGCAATATACTCCAGCTTTTACCCTTGAGACTGAATATTAAAAATTCCTCTTTATTTTCAACTGAGCATATAATTTCAGTTAATAGCCTACTTCTTGAAGTAATGTAAGAAGCATTTTCAAATGCCATATGACTTTAAATGAATGTGATGATTGGGAAAAAAATCAGGACAAACTACTTGAAGCAGTCTAGTCAGCTGCTGGAATTCTAGCTCTATGCTTCAGTGAGAATAATGGGAAAGGAAGAGCACCCTAACTTAAAAGTTGAATTTTGTTGATTTATGAAAATGGTTGGATTGTGTAAAGTATCAGTTTGGCTTTTTCTTGTTCCAGGCATTACTGGATTTACATGGAATAGTATAGGAACATTGTTTATTTTCTGCAGAAAATTTGAAAAAGTATTAAAACCCATCTTAAAAGATAGCCACAAAATTTGAAATGAGTAAATGCTGCTAAGCTCCTGCCCTGGTCTTCTGATGTACCTGCTTATGGGAATAGGGAGCTAGGAAGGAAGGATTCTCTGTCTTGGAGCTGGGAAGATATTTTGTCTTTCAGAAGAGTTTGAGGACCTGCAAGTTTTTATGATTTACACATTACTGATAACTGGCACGTATGGAAACGTGCTTTAAATACCTGAATCCTCAGCTGAGTTGTCTGGAATGCTAGAAAGTAATCGACCTACTCATAGAAATAAGTGTTTCTTGGAGAGATAGCTGTTGAATTGAGCCCTTTGGGAGGCAGAAGTCACAGACAGAAAGCTAATGATGCTCTGAGCATTATTTGTTTTCTTGAGGTTGCAAGGCAAATACTACATATGTTTCCCAGGAAACCCACTACCAGCAGCGACTGATTCCTGGCTTCAGATGCCCCAGCTGCCTAGTCACTGTCACCATGCTGAAATGCAAACACACTGAGCACAAAAACACTCCCAACATGTGGAAAACACTGTAATTCCATAGAGAAAGATTAGTCATGTAGATTTTGTATTTCAGTTACCTTACACAAAAGGAATAAACCCAACAAATAAATCTACATCAAAAGCTCAGTGTCTGTACTTTCCTGTGTGTTTGGCTCAAATCAGAAATGAAAATGCAGTCTGAGGACAACAAATCCATCTCTCAAGCTACTGAAATGATAGTTAGAAGTTGTGTCTGATGTTTAAATGTCTTTAGTATCTGCACTAAATATATGTATATAGCATGCAAAACTCCTGTTCTATTCTTGAGACAGAAAGACCCAAGTCACCTTATATTGCTGTTGACTTCAACCTGACATTAAAAGTAGTCC
>VRYO01001878.1:31814448-31827526 GCA_009812075.1 Sialia sialis
TTTGTTTGTCCACCCCCATATTCATGTAGAAAGAGGGAATGTTGGAGAGATAGCCCTGATGATGTTCAAGCACTGCTCAGCCATAGCCAAACCGCTGGGATGTTACTGATGCTTTATAGCTACCAAAAGAAACTACAGGACCATGAGGGCTGCTGTGAGGAAAATTAACTCCATCTCAGCCAGATCCAATACAATCTAATACATATTATATTCCAGCAATATCTCTGACTGTATTCTCAGTTTCTATCTTATGCATCACTGAATGTTATACTGAGATTTAGTAACAACAGGACAAAAAGTTCAGGAGCCTAAGAACTATTAGCTAATCTATTCCATGTCTGCATCTCACATGGAGCACATACTCTAAATATTTTCACCAAAGCAAAAATCCCCTGAGTTTCCTAAAATTGAAGAAAAGCACCAATTCACTTCTTCTTTTTTTTTTTTTTTTTCCAATTTTTAAGTGATCTACAATAAATCAATGAAAGCTGAATGAAATTCTCTCTGGATATCCATTTCTGAAAATGTCTGTATTGTAGTTTTATAACAGTGGTTAAAGGAACTATATGAATCACTTGCCTTAAAAAATGCTTATGTTCACACTCTGTCATTGCAAACCTGAAGTTTTCATACCAGAAAAAATGGCAAGAATTTGCTTTGAATTTCAAAATTTAAAGTAACTTCCCATTCAGAATAAATTATGCTTTCATTTTATAAAATACCTAAGTGTCATGCAAGGAGGGAATTTATGCTTGGACAACTCTTTTGGAAAGTATGTTTCCACTACACAGAAAACATTTCCTCTTGCCTTTAAATATTTATTGAAATGTTCAACCTATGAATTTTTCAGTCTTCACTGAAAATATTTTATTACTATCTGATATTATATTAGACAGTGCCTATTTTATTACTATGTAATCTTTCAGTGGTCTTGTGAAGGTTTAATTAACAAGGTTCTGTTCATGTTTCTTAAAGTGCATGGATTCCCAGACAAAAGATCATGCATTAATATATTTAATTATTTTAGGAGCTCCTTTACTCTCTTGGGAGTGGAGATGAATTACAGTTTAATGCAATATTTTAGATTTTAAAGAGAGTGTATCCATGCATTTACTTTGCACCTGTTCATTTCAGTATACAGACAACTGTAATTAGATATAGAACTGTAGTAGCCACTGGTGCTATCTAATCTTTTTTCTATTGTCATTTAATTTTTTACACATATATGTTTAGTGCCTTGTAAATGCATTACTTGCAGGAATCTATATAGATTATAAAGGTTTTTTTGAGCCTAAGTGTACATTTGTACAAGGGGAAACTTTTCCAGGTTCAATTGCATGGACATGACCTTGGCAGTTCCTCTCATAGATGGAATCAAGGTTGATGTCTGCCTAATTCCAGAAATGTATCAAAGAGGTTTTATTTTTTTCCATTGCTGGCATAGATTTATGTAGGTTGATGCAGGACAAGTATGGGTAGAGCTTCCAATGGGACCTTACTTGCTCTTTAATTACTGCGTCTGTTGCTCCTTAGAAAATTATTTATGGTATGCTTGGGACTGTAAACTGGAAAAATGCATTACCTCTATTTGGTACATTCATTAAAGTTTTGCAAATGAGCATCAGGTTCACTATTGAACAGAAATTGAAGTTGTCAGAGCAATGCACTTGGAAATCGGTTATGGAAAGTAAGACAATTTTATCTTTAATGAATATTATGTGATCATTGGCTTTGTGGTTCACATGGGACAGAGAAATCACCTTTAGTAGATTACACAGCTAAACCAATTTACATAATAACATCATATGCATTAAAAATACATTGCCCTTGTGGAGGTAGGGTTCAGCTGTTGGAGAGATAAAAATAACTACTACTAACTGGCATTTCCCAGCTACACAGATCAATAGGGATCACAGAATTCTCTTGGACACAGGTTTAGTAGATTTCAGCACTAAGCCAATTTTCTGAAGCACATTATGCACTTTGAAAGAGTTTGGATTTTGATTCACAACCCTCTCAGAATGTGAGTAAAAATACATTTAATTCTATTAAAATTTTTCCTACTAGCTCAGGGGTCATGTAATCATATGAAAATAGTCATTATGGAGGAAACTTGATTAGTAAACCAATATACCTAAATATGTAGGTACACTTGGGGCATACATACTCATTATATTAATATTTCTTTTCAGTAGTCAGTTATGAGTTGTTTCCAGGTTTAAGTAAGTTACCAGAAAGTACACTACCACAACCTTTTATTAGACAATTTAAAGACATGCTTTGGTTGACGACCATCCTTCTAAAAACGATGCTAATTTGTGAACCATTGATCAGTCTATGCCGAGGGAAGTGAATCCTGGAGTTGACCAAGGACTGGATTAATGGAATAATTTGGAATTCTTTATGTTTTTCTCTACAACATTTAGAAGTTGTATGATTCAGTTCCTCCAAGAACCCTCAAGGACAGAATTAGAAGTGATCTACCCTGTTACAAGCAGAGGGGACAGGGAAGCAAGCACGTACAAGTATTTTTAAAGCCAACTGCTGACACTGAGGAAAAGGTAAAAGTACTAAGAGGGCTTTACCCATAAGCATCCCTCCCCTCGGTGACCCCCATCTATCTCATGAGTAGACTTCAGCAGCTCATGGCAAAACTTACAGTAATTTCACGATTATAAGTCGCACCTTTTTCATTGAAGAATCCAGCCTACCCCAGTAGTGCGGCTAATCATCAGGTGCGGCTTATTTATGGACAGATCCCAGCAAGATGCCAACCCGGAAGTGAGAGCCGGCCGGGGAGGGCACCTGGGGCTGCCTTTAAAGGCTTCACTGGTCTATGAAAACTGTTTGCAACTTGAGCACCTGACACCAAACCCTGCACTGGCGCGATTCTGTTACTAATTCATTACTTTGTTACACATGGATCCTTGCTTCCTTGCTTAAAAAAAAAAAAAAAAAAAAAAAAAAGGGGGGGGCTTATATTCGGGTGCAGCTTATATATATGGGCAAATCTCGTGGTCTAACCGGGCTACCTGGATGTGTGGCTTATAGTTGTGAAATTACTGTACATAGACCCTTACAAAAAAATTCTGAATTAGGCTAAAATAAGAAATAGGAGTCTGCAAGACTGGGGCTCTGTTACATATCCCCCAAAAAGTAGAGCTCAAAGGAATTTATAAAATTTAAGAAGAATTACTGACAGATATAGGCTAACAAAGGGGCTGCTTGGGGTGCATTTTGTTCATATCGTGTTACTGACTCAGTCCTGAGATTGTTGCTTGCTGAAGTCAGGCTGAGAATAAAGCCACTATGGTACAGGTTTTTCACAGAGACTGCAAGAGACCATCACACCTAGGGGGGGAATCAAAATGTTCCACAATTTCTCAGGTTCTTCTGAAATAAAGCTTGTACATCCAACAACAGATTTCAATATGTTTCTTCATAGAAAGGTACCCCTTGGTGTACCTTTGCCAGTCCCAGATGCTTGAGGCCCTATATTATTACAGATCTGACTTGTTTTGACTCAACCATATTCAGAGTGTTACAATTTTCTCATTTTCTCCAGGGGAAATGTCCTCTCTGTGGAGTCCCCATCCCTCCAGTATTTTTGTACACATTTATCTTAAACCAGTACAGCATGCTGTCAATGTGGTAGCTGAGGCAGATGTATGCATTCCAACCTGCCTAAGGAATGGTGACCCCTAGTACAGGGATGCAGTAGAGCAGGATGGCCAAAGTGCCCATTCAGAGAAGCTTTATTCAGAAATAAATTGTGTCAGAGACACAGCAATGCCATGGGCACTCATAGGCAAGCTCTCTTGGACCTTACTGGGATGCAAAGGAAAATAGCATTCTTTAATGTCACCTGGTATATCAAGACAACATTGCTTATTAATGAAGTTCAGGTCAATTTACCAACCTCTTTAGCATAGATCAATGACAGTTAGAAAATAATACCTAAGATGTAACTGTAGCAATGCATATTAAAAAGTGAAAAAAACTTCCACTCTGCAATGAATTATTTCAAATAATTTTAATTTTAAAAATAATTTAGTAAAAATTCAAATTGTTCAAGGAGGTGGGCAGCTTTTCAAGATGAGGAATCTTTATGCAGTTTTTAAAAAATTATGCCATGTACAAAGCCCTTGTGACTGTTCCCTGTTCATTTGTTTAAAAATTCATAAACTAGAATTTCTTCCTCTTTGCTTATCAGCAATCACACTCCATACGTAGAATATTTTATACCTTGCAGCAGAAATGAAAAATAACACACAAAAGCTTGTATTTATAATGAAAAAAAAAAACCAAAACAAAAGCCAGAGTGGAAAGAGAATTGGCTAGTTTAATTGCATATCAAGGTCAGATATACTTTTTTGATTATGGTCTCACCCAATTAAATGACACTATGAATGTGGGTATGTTTGTGTCAGTATTTGCCTTCAGTTATCTTTTTTGTCAAATAGTACCAGAAGCACAAACCTCTTTATATGTGAAATCTAAGGGAAATATAATGTCAAATTTTTTTCAGAGTATTTGTTTTTCTGTTTGTTGAAGTATGTGGGTTTGGGGGGGGTTTGTCTTCATCAAGTTCATCAAGTTTTGTTGGGTTTTTTTACCATGATGATTGAACAGGCTAGTCAGCTGTCATTCCCACACTATCAGTACAAGTGTAATCAAACCTTGAATGCTTTTAGCACTTTTGTACAAGAGAAGGAAATAATTTTGAATTAAATGTATAGTCAGTAGTAAATTCATAATATGATTTTCTAGTGCTCATGCCTAGTCTATCTTGCATAATGCCGTTGTGAAAGAGATGCTATCTGAAGTCAAGCAAATGCATGATTTCATTCAGATTTATTCCAGCTATGAAGTTTGAAACAGTTTGGAGATATTCCTTTGAAATAATATTCTCTCAAACTATTTATACATGTCCTAGATTTTCTAGCAGTGTTCATGGTACATAAATAAATGACTGGAGTTTGTATGCTAACAAGCTAGAAAGCTAAATGTTCATTATTCAAGGAAATCTGACACAACTCTTTGTCTTTCAAATCAAAGAAATGAAATGTGAACTCCAGAAAGTAAATTTTAGGAAATGAAAGGCTATACAAAAAGAACAGTGGTGAAAGATTTGTTGTTAGCTTAATGTTGTATTTGAAGGCAGCCTGGTCATACAAAGTGTGATGGATTACTGGAGTACTCTCTACTTTATTATCTTCCTGTTTGATACCTGTGATCTGTGACCAGTACTGAGCAATGAAGGAGGTTTTTGATTAGATAAAAATCTCCCACACTGTGATATATACCTCCAACATTATAGTTTGCAGGGAACCATAAAAGGATTTCTTGTCCTCTTCTGAAGTTAGACTTCCCTAGGGTTTTTATTTGGGTTCAGGCTCTCAAAAACTGCACAATCTTCTGTTGCTTCAGTCAGTTGCTGTGTGATTCTTTTTCTTGCAACACCAAAATTTGTCACAGCTTATATTAGTTTTCCCATTTTTGAAAATGTCAGTAGATAATATTTAGTTAAATATTTTAAATACATTTAAATAAATAAATACTTCAAGAGTGATTTTTCATGAAGGCGGAGACAGGTATTTTCATCCTAACAAGCCTGCCCTAGATTTTCTAGCTGCTATATTAGTCTAAGATGTAATTCATTTTGTTTTCCTTGAGCTCCCCGACTGACGAAGGGTCTGTGCCAAGACCGACTTTTGCCGCAAAGCTCTGTTAGAGGATTGAGGAAAATAATTGGCTCAAAGACATGGACAAGAAGAATTGAGACATCAGCTGGCAAGCCCATTAAAATGTCAGGCATTATCTCCCCTAAGTGGCAGGAGAAGGCTGAAATGTAACTTTTAATATGTTAATCATTAATTCCAGAAAATAAGTGCACGTTCTGCCTCTAGCCGGTCCGTGCAGAGGGCACCCACTTGGCCGGGCGAACGGTTTTGGTGGAGTGCACATCACCTACAGGATGTGTTTCTTGGCCAGCTCAGCAGTGCCCAGGCCACCCTGAGTCCCTTCAATCAGCAGCAAACATCACTCAGCACCACTCACTCACTCGGGGTTAGCCAGCCCTTCCATCCCAGCACTGCAGCAGCTGCGCCAGGTTGCTATAGAAAGAAAGGTTTATCGGAGACGTGTTTGTTTCAACAGCAGGGAGCAAAATTAATCATTGCATGTGGCTCGTGAAAGACTGGAAGAGGTATTTGTGGCAGATGGAAGTTTAGCAGGATGAAGCAAAAGGGGAGTGGGAAGGAGCAGCACAGGAAGAAAGACAGCAATTCTAAGCAGGGAGAAAGAGGAAGATTATAAAGGAGAGAAAGAGGAACCGGGAGTAGAGGAAATCCAGGATTAGGTGAACTGAAGACTAAGAAACTACAGAAAGGCAATAAAAATGAGTTGGAAATATGGCAAAGGATGTGAAAAGTAAAGTCAGATTTTACAAAGAAAAAATAAAAAAGGAAGAATCAGGAAATAGAAGAATCAAAATTAGCGAGCCAGCTCCTAGCTTTTGGCCACATAAACCCAACACAGCAACACCAGCCTTCTTCCTGCTCAATCCAGTACTTCTGTGTTCATTTGAAGTCCTCTTTTCTCCCTCTTCCTTCCCTGCTCCAGAGTCTCCCATCATTTAACCTTCATGTCTCCACGCAGTTTTCAATGTTGAGCCTGCACTTCTTCATTCTGTATTTTACACTGCACTGTTCCTCTATCTCCTTTCTCTCGTGGGAAGAAAGTGCTGGTAGACACTGTAATGATTCTACTGCATGGCAGGAGCCATGCACTTCGAGAGAGGGCTGGGAGAAGTTTTGTGTGGATGTGGGAGCTGGTGAAGTGCCAGTGTAGTGGGGCTGATAAGGGAGGTGTGTGCAGGTCAGGGATAGGAGAGAACTCCATGAAGAAATGCAGGTGGATGCTCCCAGTCATTGTGCCATTGTAGCCAAATGTAGACCGAGGTGGCTCTCAATTCAGAGGTGACTAATAAAGGAAAAAAAAAAAAGGACATTTAAGCATTTGTCTCTTACGAATAAAAATCTAGTGCTTTTGATACATGGTTCCCTTTGTGTACCTGAAAATTTCATTTTTATTGCTATAGAGAGGGAAATACAGAACAAAACATCATTTCTTTACCTTTGTTTACATTTGTTTTCTGACAATGTTTGAAGACTGAATGCCCATAGTTCTCCTATTAGTCAGGTGATAGACAGTACCAGACTTGGAGTGAGTCATGCTGCATCTAATGCACGAGGGAATAATTCCTCTGACTTGGGGAATAGGAAGTACTTTAAAAGGCAGGAATACTCTGTCTGATGCAGGAAGATATGACTGTGACCTCTCAGTCACACAGAGGTTTTCTCTGACTAGTACAAGTGACTAGAGTGACCTCTTGCATTTTCCCAAAACAGATAGTCAAAGCTGTCTGTAACTCTGTAAATACCACAGCATGCATTCGTATTTCAAGCTCACTTTGTGTTTCTAAAATTTATTGCATTTTAAATTTGGAATTTGTTTTCAAGCCTAGGAGGTTTACTCTACTATAAAACCTTATCCTCTCCTCTTCATGAAGCCTCCCCCTTAAGGCTTCTGTTCTGTTGTTTCAGTTCGCACCAGAAAATAAAACAATCCAGAAAAAAAGGGTGTTTGCCATAAGAGCCATTGCCTTTAAGGAATCTAGGAGAATCTGCCCATCCTGAGCAGCTGGGAACATGCTCAGGCAATGAAGATCAATGTATTGCAGTGCCCTGAGACAGTATTTAAACACCATTCTCCAGGGCAGGGAAGCTTTAATAAACTCCAGACATTGTTAGCAAGCTTGGGAAATTCAGGATCCTGAATGTTAAATATGAAGGAGGACAAATAGGCAACTGATGTTAGTGTGTGTAAAAATGTCACATGAAACCTCTGGATTCTTGGCAGCTATGGGATTTATCATTGTGTCAATACTGCACAAATTATACCTGTTGTGCATGCTTTCTTTCACTGTCACTTAAAAAGAAGAAAAGATTGCTTCACTGGCAAGATTTTACACTAAACTCTATTCAAACATTGACACAGTATTCTAAGAAAAATATACATTATATGATTTTTCTGGTAACAGTCTCTTTTCACAGAAAATATTTGTTATTATATTCTGAGGTAGCTCAGCCACATTTTGATTGAAATGGGGCAAAAGGTTGATGAGTTTTGACTACTATGATTATAATGATGCTGTTGTGTTGTGAATGCTATTTTGGGCAGGTTTCCAAAGCTGAAATGATAATTCTGTCCACCTTCATTTATGTTGTATAAAAAATGAGAAACATTTATTTAAAAAAAAAAAAAAAAAGCCATATAACTATACTATATATACAAATTCCAGCAAGCAGTGATTTGCAGAAAAGCAGTGCTCAAAAAAGGTTTGTTATTTGCATATATGAAATTCAGCTGATCTTTCTTCTTACCCTTTACCTTGTTTCCCAATGAAATGCATGAAATTATTTCCTTTCTGTGGAACACGACAGCCTCTTAATGAAGGTTATAAAAACCACCAGTGTCTTGACCTCTACCCTGATAGAACCAATATTTTAGAAAAGTGAACTCATTTTTACAGATTAAGATTTGCTGGCATTTTTGAACTATTGGTACTTTAGCAGTGCTTGTGAGCAGTAGTCACAGACACATGAGCAAAGTCAGAATAAGGGAGACTAACTCTCCTCAAAAACTTTATATTTGATAATTTCATCTGATGAAATATTTTATTCACTGTATTTTCTTCAAATACCTTTCTGATCTGGAGTTCACACAGAAAAACACTAAATGATCTGGAGTCTATGAAAACTCGAAAACACCGAATTAAGCAATTTCTTCCTTCAGCTCATAATGTAGCAGGGTTCTTGTGGGTTTGAGTATTGTACATTTGGACTTTACTTCTTGCATTGTTTTCTGGATCAAACAAGTCTGGGCCCTGTACATTAGTTTTCTAAAGGTTAATCTGAGGCATCTAAGACTACTCTCAAATTATCTTTTCCAAATACTGTTCTTGCATCTCAGCAGTTCCTTGATTGTTTGCACTTTTCAAGCCATGGCCACCACCACTGGAAAACTTTCTAACTTTCTTCCTTTGAACAAGGGCTGACAGGATATTTCTAAGAGTTTTGTGATGCAGGAATTAGACATATTGGTATAGAAATTAGGTACATTAGGCTGTTAAATCAGACAACCTTTTTTTTCTTTTTTTTCCCCCAATTCAATTATAATTTCATTATTCCATTTTTTGGGAGAAGTCTCCACACTATGAGGGATAATCAATGTCTGCTAAGGTCTACTTACCATTTATTTCTTCATGAAATTTCTTGACAAAGAAAATATTATAGTACATTTGACTGTTACTTTGCTGTTAAGGAGAAAAGTTCTTAAGAACGTCAATAAAATATTAGCACTGAATTATTCTACTATTATGGAATCAAAATAAGATCCTGGCTAAAATTCTGTGATTGGTTGACTCATGCAGTTAGGAGTGCTGGAAAAGATCTAAAAGTATTCTGTCCAGAAAACTGGCATTGGCTTTAATAGGACTCCCATGTAAGTTGGATTTAATGAACAGAACTCAAACAACTATTTCCAGAGTAGGCCACAGTAAAAGGTGAAAAGCAAACCACAGACAGAGCTTCTGAAATGCCCATGCTTCACACTTTTCCAGGATAGCAAGAGGAGAAAATATAGGTGGGAAAGCAAACATGTCTGTACTACAGTAACTTCACAACTATAAGCCACACCTTTTTCATTGAAGAATCCAGCCTACCCCAGTAGTGCGGCTAATCATCAGGTGCGGCTTATTTATGGACAAATCCCAGTGAAATGCCAACCCGGAAGTGAGAGCCGGCCGGGGAGGGTGCCTGGGGCTGCCTTTAAAGGCTTCACTGGTCTATGAAAACTGTTTGCAACTTGAGCACCTGACACCAAACCCCGTGCCGGCGCGATTCTGTTACTAACTCGTTACTTTGTTGCACATGGATCCTCATTTAAAAAAAAAAAAAAAAAAGTGCGGCTTATATTCGAGTGTGGCTTATATGTGGAAAAATCCCGTGAGCTACCTTGCTACCCGGATATGCAGCTTATAGTCAGGTGCAACTTATAATTACGAAACTACTGCAATTTTAGTTTTAATAGTGAAAAATTTTAATTTGTTTGTGAAGGGTTTTTTCCCATTTTTTTTTGTTTATCACTGTAGACATATACTAAAGGCTCACTTTAAGCATTGTCACAATGTGAATACAGAGTTTTAGGGTTTATTGTATTCGTGATCCTCCAGTCTCTCAAGAAGTCTGTGAAGAAAATATACCTTCTCTACCATCTTGTTCCCTGCTGCCATGACCCTGCAGGAGACAGGATCTCTGTTCTGCTTTCCCTGTGTGCACCAGCAGACTCACTCTAGTCTGACAAGATTGGAGTAGCAACAGCACCATCATTTTTCTGTATGTTCAGGCATCCTGTTAAACATTTTTTCCTGCAACTCTCACCTGCTATCTCTGTTGGGCACGGCAGATCTGGAGCACTTACTAGTCTTTGTTACTGCTCAAAACTACGTTCTTAGGAAAATGAAACTTATTTTCAAAAAGCAGCCATGTCTATCCCAGTGAAATCAGTTATTGAACTAAGTTGTTCACTACTGATCTCAGCAAATGTGGATTTGATGTTGAGCACACATCAAAACTTCTTCTTCCTCTGAGATGCATTTAGTTCTCACAAGTACACGATCTCACAAGTATTGGATTTCTGTCATAAGGAATCAGTCACCAGATACAATTGTCATTGCATGTTTTAGTGAACCTTGTGCTGCTTTTAATGGCACATCTGTTTTAAGATTAGTCCATTATGCATAATGCACTGTAGATATCTTAAGTCTAAATTATACTAAATAACTTGTTGTAAGTTACTGGTTACTGGTTAGTTAAAAAAAGCTCAAAAC
The DNA here is from genome assembly GCA_009812075.1 of Sialia sialis. Lineage (NCBI taxonomy): Eukaryota > Metazoa > Chordata > Aves > Passeriformes > Turdidae > Sialia > Sialia sialis. The sequence continues at coordinate 31,825,403 of VRYO01001878.1, forward strand.
CACCACGGTAGTTACATAAGTATAACATAGTGAAGTAGTTAAGCACTTAAAACATCTTAAGATTCAAAATATAAAAAAACCACGCAGTTTGGGAAAGTTAATGGGGAAAAAAGGAAAAAAAAAATAGATATCACATTTTCAATATGCTGCTGTGCTGTTAAGGAAGAGCAATGAGACTGTGACCATAAACACCTTAATTACTCCTCAAGTACATATTATGGTGATGACCTGCATCCATAGTTCCAGAATACAATGCCATATTGCTGTCTCTTGGTAAGACACCTGTATTTCCTGTAAATGGGTTGCTTTAGCCATACACAATTAATGAAGTTTTCTGAGCATGGGAAGTCTTACCCATGTATTCTGTAAATGGAAACTAAACCTTGTTTCTGCCTTTAGTCCCTCCTGTCCTGTCCACTTCCCCACAGTTTAAGAAAAATGTCCCATTTTGTTCTGCATTGCATTCATTGCTGAGAGGGAAGACATACAGTTATGACTCATGGAACCCCTTTCCAAACAGACCAGTAGATAAAAAATAACATGCATGATAAAGCCATTCTTCTTCAAACATTTAATAATAATAACAACATGACTCACAGTCATTTTGCCCTCTGCCTCCCCTGCCTCCAGTTCTCTTGGGTTTCCAGGCTGCTGGAAGGACCCATAGCTCTGCAGTTTCAGCAATGGCCTTTCTCTTAAAATGACCTGTCTGGGCAGAGTGGGGTAGATTCCCTCAAAGTATCCTGCAATGGGAGAGCAATAACCTCACTTGCTAGCACTGTCAATGATACAACTTCTCGGGCAGGATAATTTCAGTGATTAAGGATGGACAGTTCTGTCACAAAGCCTTCCGCACTGGGGTAAAAATTTATGCAAGCAAGTTGTCTCAACTGAAACTACAAAATCCTTGAGCTTCATTTTGTGCTTCATTGACTAGGAAATGAAAAGACTTCCTCTTGTTGAAAAAAGAGTGTTTTGCTGCCAAACTTTTCCAGCTCCTTAGGACAATACAAGGCAGGAGAGAGAATCCAAGGCAGTGTTTCATGCACTCTTTCACATCATTTAACATCCCTCAGGCACGTGCACCAGCCTGCTGAACATGGGCACTAACAGTGGAGGAAGGTGGTTGCCAGGGTTACCACAACCTGTCAAAAAGCCTGGAAAACAAAAGTGAAAGAGCCACACAGGCCAGCATAATTCCTGTTAAGCATGTTGCCTCACATGCTGCCTAGAAGAAAAGGCAACTCTTTGACAAGCATGCAAAAAGGAGAGCTGTGTAGCAGCTAACAGCTTAGTGTAAGAGGCTACTGATCTCCAGGCTGGAAAGACACCAAATATCCATCCCTACAAATGAGATCACATCTATTGGATACCTATATAGAACTGCCTCAGCTAGGGAAAAAATTAAAAAATAAAAAGTGCTAAACAATAACTGCGTTAAAGTCCACAAATCAATAACTGGAAAATTTAGCATTGCAATCTCCTTTTTTTTTTTTCTTCTTAATACTTTTTTATTTTCTTGAACAACATTAAAATGCATTTCTTATATTATTTAATATCAATCCATAATTGCATTTGCTGTACTTTGGCTACATTGCAAGGTTAATATAGAGATGTACTTTATAGACAGGCAGTCTAAAAGACAGTAAGTCTTCATAAAGAGAAGACTCTTTATTCATCACTGTCACTGCATCACATATGAGTAGGGGAAAGACATCTTAATTCTTTCAAGGCAACAATGACCTGATACAGACTTCAGAAATGCAGGAATAAAGTGGCAAAGAAATTGTTGGCTACTAGGAGTTAACATAATCTCCAACCAAATTGAAACTGCTGAATCACCAGTTATCTCTGTAAAGCACTGACTTAGACCAGTAAATGCAATTCTCCCTGCTGACTTTAAAGACACCTCAATGACTACCTTGCAAGCCTACAGGACAGTCATCTAAACCCAGGTAACCATCCCAAGACTTTATAAGAAGAGTAAAATCTAACCGATAAGGTAGTTTGATATCTTCCAGTGCATGAGATCTTCTAGGTTCCTTACTTTATAGATAAAATATAAGATTTCTGTTCTAAACATAATTTTTTGTCCCTCGCACTAGTTCAAATTACCGTATTTTC
>VRYO01001878.1:31860395-31884889 GCA_009812075.1 Sialia sialis
AAAAAAAAAATAAAAATAGTGGGGCTTATATTCAGGTGTGGCTTATATATGGACAAATCCTGTGGTCTACCAGGTTACCTGGATGTGCGGCTTATAATTAGGTGCGGCTTATAATTTTGAAATTACTGTAATCAACATGATTTAGCAAGACATAAGTCAGATTCATGGTCTAAAGGCCAGATTCTGCTTATCCCTTCCACAGCTCCTCAGGAAGTTTCCTTTTCCTTCTTTTTGTTTATGTTCACTCAAAACTAAGCAGTGCTCGGAAAAGAAGCAGGTATGCCTTTGCCATCACTTTATGGGCAGGACAAGAAGGGGATTTGCCAAGAGCAGAAAGTGTGACCCCTCCTGATGGACCCAGGAAGGAACAGATGCAGCTGGGTATGAGCACCCTGGGTGGGGCTGCTGCATGGCAGGATTTGACTTTTTGGGATGGGACAGTGCAGGGAGCAGACATCAACCTCGGCAGGGGAGGAGGAGGAAGATTATCCTTCCAAATCAAGTGGGAGAATTTAATTGCACCAGAAGGCATCCTTGGGGTGCTCACACGCAGGGAATCAGAAGGATGCAGGCAGAACCCCTGCCAGTGCTCACCACTCTCTTCTCTTCTGGCATCTGTGTCTTGTGTGATGTATGATATGATAAGGCATCACCCATCATGGAGTAAAGAAGGGCTGAACTAAGCAAACACAGTGATCCCCTACAGATAAAATACTCCTTTGTAGTGTGAGTTATTTTTCTTCAAAGCTCTTTTAGCTTTCTCACACTGTTTTTATCCTTTCAGATACTTTTACTCAGGTAACTGAAACTTAGATTTGGCATTTTTCATGAAAGTATGTCTTCATGCTTCCAAACATTTCCATTAGGAAGACAAAATAAATTTAAGTGAGTTTCCTAGGATTCATTTCAGGAAATTTTTTTTTGGCCAACAAAAGCAATTTCATTTTGCCAGTAACTCTGTAAGGCTGGTACTGAGAGAGAATACAGTGAATATTAAGCATTCACCAAGAAAAGGTCTAAAGGTTCACATTTAAAACAGGAATTTATAATCTGGTAATTAAAATTTGTAGGGAGTGTGCGTCTGGGGGTTGACCCTGTTCCTGTTAGTTTTTAACTTCTTGCCAGACCTAATTTCACAAACGCATTGTCTTTTTTTGACATTTTAGCATAACAAAATAACTCAACATGGTTATAAGTCCAGCATCATCCCAAGGCAATCATCCAGAAAAAAAAAAAAGGACAGAGGAAGCTTCTTAATATGTGATCTGGTCCCAGACCATCCAGTCAACCATGGCAGAACACTATAGAAAATACTAATTGGTAAGATACTTTTTCAACAATGAAAGATTTCAGATGACAACAAGCCAGCAACAGATCAAAAGTGTGCAACAGCAGTGACACAGTATGCATTTTTAAAAGGGTGTACACTCATTTCTTGCATTTTCTTTGCATTGAATTGTTATGGAGATCAGAAACCAAAAATAACATTTCTAGCCTGTGAAAAGATTAAAATATTTTTCATAATAAATTTATGCTTCTTTTGTAGCCACTTCTTGGCCTTTTGAAATGTCCATTTGGGCTAAGGAACTATTTATTTTTAGATGAAGTTAACATCAGCTTTGTGAGGTAGGATTTTGGACTTCAATAGGACAGAATTTTCAGGTTTTTGCAGGTAACGATTTTTAAAGCCATAATCAAAGTAAAATATGACTATGTTCAAACTAATTTTTTTAAACTCCTAAAATATTTTTTTAGTGTCTAAAAGACTCCTAAATAATAAAAACAAAATAAATAAATAAAATTGAGCTCTAGAAAACTCTTCTAGAGAGTGTTTAGAAAACTCTTCTAAAGTGTATTTAAGTGTATCTATAGCAAGGGCTTTGCACAGTTGATGAAAGGCATAAGGAGGAGTTAGGAAAATCAATTCCTATTAAACTCCATAATTTCTAAGAGAAAGTAGTATTCCCTCATGTAAGACTTTTGTTCAAGAGTCTATTCTAAGCCAATTGTGGTGTGGTTTGGTGGGATGTTATTATGACCACAGAGCAATAAAATGCAATTACATTACAGCTTTTTAATATTTAAACTAATTTAGGAGATTTTATTTATTAATTTTATCACTAACATAAAGATAAGGTTTCCATATACGTCAAGGTTACTTTTGATTGTGGATTTGCTCTTTTGCATATGTACAGTAATTTCACCATTATAAGCCACACCTTTTTCATTGAAGAATCCAGCCTACCCCAGTAGTGCAGCTAATCATCAGATGCGGCTTATCTATGGACGAATCCCAGGGAAATGCCAACCTGGAAGTGAGAGCCAGTCGGGGAGGGCACCTGTGGCTTTGTTTAAAGGCTTCGCTGGTCTATGAAAACTGTTTGCAACTTGAGCACCTGACACCAAACCCTGTGCTGGCGTGATTCTGTTACTAACTCGTTACTTTGTCGCACATGGATCCTCGCTTAAAAAAAAAAAGGAAAAAAAAGTGTGGCTTATATTCGGGTGTGGCTTATATATGGACAAATCCCGTGGTCTACCCAGCTACCTGGATGTGCGGCTTATAATCAGGTGCGACTTATAATTGTGAAATTACTGCAATCACTTTTATATATAAAAAGCCTGGAATGTGTATTTCCTTAGTGATGTTCTTATTCTGTCAATCCTTCATGCCAAATGTAGTGTCCAGCCCCAACATCAGCTTTGCCAGGAGTCACCAGTCCCAGCAGCCAGATAATATTTAGTTCATTTACAATTTAAAGCCAAGATTGTTGTGCATCACTCCACTTATGAAGAGCTTTTTAAAAGATCTTTTCTGACAGGTAGTAGCTGGCTTAAGCAAACAGGTGTGAGGAGAGGAGGGCCTGGTTTCAGAGGACCAAGGATTAAATCAGCATTTAAAAAGAAAACCTTTGCAGTATTAAACTTTAAACACTGCTTTAAAGTCAGCATTTGACATCTTAAAATTCTTGGATAGTCCAAAATTCAAAATTGCTGTTGTGCTACTTTCCCCCCTCTCCCCCACACAATTCCTTAATTCTTCATTCTCACAGTAAGTGGATGCCTCTTACCAAGATGAAATCATGACATTTATGTGCAAGTGTCTTGGGTGATTCAGTCAGCAATGAAACATCAGCAGAGGGGCTCAGCAAACCCCTCAAAAAGCAAGATGGGGAAATAAAACTTCTCCATAAAACTGTATGGTAGCTTATATTAAATTCAAGCATTTGCACAACTGTCCTGCAATACTAACCCTTAGCATGTTGGTTTCTATAAAAAAAGGTAACACTTTCAGAGTGTAAAATCTCAGTATGCAGCAGAGAATTTAAATAGGCATGCAGCAATTGGAAAGAAGTTAATATTTTAAGATTTGCTGTGGGATGAGACTGGATAGCATTCATTCAGTATGTGCTGCTACTCCTTGGTACCAAATTTAAAAATTCATACCCAGCAGATGCTAAAAGGCTATGGTCATATTTCTACAACTGAAATATTGTACGTTAGTTACATTTCAGTGTGATTCAGTTCCAGCTTCAGGCTTCTTACATTCAGGAGTGACAAAGCATATATCAATTTCAAAACATATATAATCCATCTACCCTGTTTTCTCCTGAAGAATTTTGTTGGAATAGCAAGTATCTCATGTGAGTGCACCAGGACTGAAACTGCCAGTAAACAACAGAGATACAAGCGCCTACAACTTCTTGACATAACTTACTCATCATAAGTATTGGTAAAAAGTTTAAAAGATTTATGTTTTACTACCTTTTAAAAGGTTAATGAAGAAAATAATTTTAAAAATTCATTTCAAGAGCAATAAGGTGGCACAGTGAAAAGTGTTTTTTTATAAACCTTTAATTTATGAGTAACTGTAGAGGTAATGCAAAAAATAAGAGGAACAAGTTGTCTAAAGAGAAATCATGGTCATGCCCTGAAGATCTAAGCCCTCTTTGTGTCTGTCCCTCAGAACACACCAAAAACCACCAGACTCCTTTGAAAAGTGATTACTTAATTGAGAGGCAACATCATAAATCAAAGTCACAGAAGAGTGGGATTAAAACTGTAGAGGCAATTCCTATATGCCTACATTTCAGGTTACTTACTGGGCACAGCTACAAAGAAAATTCTCTAAGATAGACACAGTATTCCTTCTCAAACGCTCTTTTTTCTGCTGACATGAATACATATCGTTTTCTTATACATCAAGTAGGTGTAAGTCAATGAAGCATCTGTAGGAGGTAACTGAGTCTAGAGTGGGTGAATAACCTAAGGAAATGGTAATTTATTGGCAACAGTGGGAGCTTAGACAGCCACTTTTGGCTGAGGATAGAATTCAGTTTGGTGATTACAGTAATTTCACGACTATAAGGCGCACCGGATTATAAGGCACACTTCCAGGTTTCAATCAAAATTTTAGTCAAACTGGTGCGCCTTATAGTCGTGAAATTACTGAAAGTTTTTTAAATGTAGATGTCTCCTTGTCCATTAGGTGTCTTCTCAATGTGAGTTAACACAATGACACGGAATCAAAGAATGGCTCAGGTTGGAAGGGACTGCAGTAGACCATCTGGTCCACCTTCCCTGCTCAAGCAGGGCCATCCCAGAGCACATGACACAAGATTGCATCCAGATAGTTCTTGAATATTTCCAGTAAAGGAGACTCCACAACTGCTCTGAGCAACCTGTTCCAGTGCATGGTCACTGCACAGTAAAGAAGTTCTTCCTGAAGAACTTCTAAAGAAGTTAAATTCTTCTAAAGAATTCAGGTGATGCTTCCTGTACATCAGTTTCTGCTCATTGCATTTTGTCCTATTGCTCAGCCCCACCAGGCAGAGCCTGGCTCCATCATCTTGATCCCTTCCTTCAGATACTGATGAGTTCCCCTCTCAGTCATCTCTTCTCAAGGCTGAAAAGGCCCAGTTCTCTCAGCCTTTCCTCTTAGCAGACATTCTCCAGCCCCTTAATTACCTTTTTAGCCCTCTGCTGGACCCACCAGGGCCAGGTAAAAAGTTCTGAGTCAAGCCTGTCAGATTTGGGTATGTTATACTCTGTAGTGCTGTCAGATACTTCAATCATTCAAACAATGTCTCAAAATCCTGCCATTAATGACTACTACTTAAAATGCTCTCCACAAAATATCTACAAAGTGTAGCTAGTTCTAGACCTTTAGCTATAAATTTATTTCAGCTTGGGATAGTTGGTATAAAAGTTAGTTTTTCACTTCTTTTATCAAGATATATTGTCACTAAAACTTGGAAAATACTAATTTTTCTGTCTAAAATAGAATAATATACTGGTCTAACAAGAATAAATAGTTTAGAATATATCATAAGAAATTTTGCAAGCAAAGAAGGAAAAATTGTTATCTCAAAACACCATTTAATTCATGCCTTAAGGTGAAATACCAGTTGAAGGGTATATTCGACTAGAGCAAACAATCTGATTGTTTCCTTTCACAGCTATTATATATTTAACATAACAAAATTCCCTGAAAATAAGTAATTTAAAATAAATTAAATGAAAGAATATAAATTATTCTCCATGTCTGAAATTATTAAAATACTTTAAATTTTTTTAAGGTATCTCTATTATTACTCTATGATATAGCCCTTTTTCATATAACAAAGTAATAGTTCTTTTGTGTTCTGTAAGCCAAAGAGGGTTTAATTATGATGGAAACAAGCTGCCTCTATGGCAAATGGGTGTGACTTGTACAGATTTTTACCTTTTTGTTGCCAGCTCAGATCCTATCCAAGGCCGCCTAGTTCTTCTATGTCAGGACAAGTCCTGCTAAAGCCAGAAGGAATTCTCTTCACGGAACTTATTCTCAGATCTCAGCTCTTGTTTCTAATAAGAGCAATATGACTGCAGAGTTCTTAGTCCACCCCTATAAATATAGAAGTCCCAGAGGAAAGTCCAGATGCTTTAGGCACTTGTGTATTGAGAAATAGACCTTGTTTCCAGACTTTGCAGTGAGAGACAAAAGGTGAGAAGGTAAATAAGAGATGGAATACTTTATTCAGAGACTTCTATGGAAAATGATGTAATTGAGAAGTTTAGTAGCTTGTTGGTTGGAAGGCCACATCCAAAGAGGTTCAGTTGTTGGCTTGGTGTCCAAGTGGAAACCAGTAACAAGTGCTGTCCCTCAAGGATGTGTACTGGAACCAATGCTATTTATTGTTCTGACCAGCGACATGAATAGTGGGATCAACTGCACCTGCAGCAAGTATACAGATTACAGTAACTTCACAATTATAAGCTGCACCTTTTTCATTGAAGAATCCAGCCTACCCCAGTAGTGCGGCTAATCATCAGGTGCGACTTATCTATGGACAAATCCCAGTGAAATGCCAACCCGGAAGTGAGAGCTGGCCGGTGAAGGCACCTGGGGCTGCCTTTAAAGGCTTTGCTGGTCTATGAAAACTGTTTGCAACTTGAGCACCCGACACCAAACCCCGCTGGCAGCAATTCTGTTACTAATTTGTTAATTTGTTACACATTGATCCCCGCTTTAAAAAAAGCTGTGGCTTATATATGGACAAATCCCGTGGTCTACCTGGCTACCGGGAGGTGTGGCTTATAATCAGGTGTGGCTTATAATTGTGAAATTACTGTATATCAAACTGAATTCTGTAGTCACAACACTGGGGAGCAGGGATGTCATCCAGAGCAACCTTGACAGGCTTGAGTGGTGAACCCATATGAACCTCATGAAGATCAACAAAACTAACTGCAAGGTGCTGGACATGGGTGGGGATCATTTCCAGTATAGGTATTGAATGGACTGAGAGCAGTCCTGAGGAGATGGACTTGGGAATACTGGTGGATGAAAAATTGAGTGCTACCCAGCAGTGTGTACTTGCCACTGAGAATGCGAACTGTACCCTGGGCTGCATGAAGAGAGTCATGGCCAGTAAGAGGATAGTGGTGATTCTGCCCCTCTGTTGTGCTCTGGTGAGACCCCACCTGGAGTACTGCACCCAGCTCTGGTGTTCCCAGCACCTTCATGGACCTTTAGAACAGGTCCAGAGGAGGGTTAAAAAAGCTATCAGAGGGGTGTAACACCTCTCTTATTAGGAAAGGCTGAGAGAGTTGGGGTCACTCAGCTTGGGGGAGACCTTATTGTCATCTCTCAGCTCTTAAAAGGAGCTTCCAGACATTTTAATGGGGCCTGTTGTAACAGGACAAGGGGTGATGGTTTTGACCTGAAGGAGGGTATATTTAAAATGGACATAAGGGAGATGCTCTAATGATGGGAATGATAAGAGACTGGAACAGGTTGCTCAGAGTATAGTTGTGCAGTGTAGTAGAGCATAGATACCTCTCCCTGGAATTGTTCAAGGCCGAGTTGGATGGGATTTAGAGCAAACTGGTCTAGCAGAAAGTGTCTCTGTCTGTGGATAGGAGTAGAGCTATGTGATATTTAAAGGTCCCTTCTAACCCAAATAATGCTATGACTCTAGGGAAGAAAGTCCTGACTTGCCATATAGCCTGAATGTTTACTGACCACCTCATTAGATAGTCCAAAATTGGAGTGGACAAAACCCCTTCTTAAGTCTCTTAATCCCTATGAATATTTTCTATGAAGCAAATATGCTATGTCCACATTCAGGAAGCAAAATACTGTGGTAGTGGGAGACAGCAGCAAAAATAAGACAAAGTAATTAATATGCCCATTAACCATTTAGGTGCAACTCATAAGTAGCAAAGTGAATGGTACATTAACTTATTTCCCTCCCTCTGTTGCTTTTGATTTTAGTTTGGTTTTTTTTGGGGGGAGGGGGGGTAGGTAATTTTGGGGTTTTTTTCCTTGTTTTTTTTCTTTTGGTGGGACATGAATTCAAAATGCTATTCCATACTGATTTCACATTTAAGCTCTGTTTAGCTGGAGTGACTTTATGTACAGTCAGTGTTGGAAACCGAAAAAAAAAATAAAGACTTAGAAATCAGTTGTGGAAACTCCTGGGTTGATTGGTTCATCATTTTCTCCTTGGAATATGCTTTCCATTTATACAAAGGCAAAAAAACCTATTCTGAATATAATTTTTAAAAAAATTAAAATATGTGCCAATAACTGATTCAGACTGTTGATTTCTTACAAAGGAATTAATCCCATCTAGCTTTCAATATCTATAGTGCTGATGTCTACTTTTGAGCTGTCATCCAGGCTCCACTGGTAGTCAATGAAAAGAAGTCAGCATTTTAGGGTATGATTCATCCACCATATTTTAGGCATACTTAGGATGAGATGCAATTCTCCCTAAGGCTGATCACATAAATCTTAATATACTACTGAAGAGGGCTAAGAGACTTATTAGAAATTAATCACAGAGAGTATAAACAGAAAGTGAAATTGCCAGCAGTTCAGTGGTTGCAGGAATAATGTAGTTGTGTTTGGAAGGGGTAGTGAAAACTGGTAAGAGATTTTAAAAAGCCACCAAAAGGATTAGAAGTGCAGAAAAACCCCTCTATAGTGATAGTCTAGAGAACTTCTTTTTGTCCAGTTTTACAGGAGAAAGCTTAAAATTTTTCTTGTTTTCAAAAGAGAAATAAAATTGCAAGACCTTCCTTTCAGACAGGGTATTATTTAAAAAATAAAATCCTCTCTCTAGAGCTGTCTGACATCAATTCTGTTCAAAGAAGCCTGGAATTTAAAACAGTTTATTTTTGAGGATAATTCATAAAATGACTAGTACTAGTAAGAGTTTAAAATCTATCTTTTTAATACCCATCTGTATTTGGACTGGATGAAGTCCCAAAATTTAAATTTCTTAATAAGATCAGAATTTGAAATGCTTTTATTTTATTTTGTATAACATGAATTCAGAATTTCTCATTAAGCCAGTTCAAAACATGGAGACTTAAAATGTGTCTGCCTGAAGATTCTCTCTTAAGAGATTCTGAAGATTCTCTCTGAATCAAAATCACACCACTCTACAGTGTTTTGTGAAGCAGTTTGGTTTCATCAGAGAGTGCTCCTTTTGGGGGAATGATTCATCAACATTTTTTGCAAATCAGGTTTAGTAATTGACCACAGGAACAGCTTACTAATGATACAATTGATTCTTCATCACTTTAATTCTTTAAATCTATTTAGGCTATGTTTCAGAAGTATACATCATAGGGTAATCAAAAGTTATGGGTTTGTTGTAGGCATGATTAGGTGAAACTGCTGGATCTGAGTTATTCAAAAGGTCAGACTAGATAATCATAACTGTTCTCCATGACCTCATAAGCTATTTATCTTATGCATTAGGCCTTCTGCATTTGATATTAAATATGCTTGGCTTCCCTAGATAGCAATGGAGATTATAAATATATGTCCAGGATTTAAAATTCCATTCTCTATCCTATTACTATTGCTGATCATTTCAGGCAATGTAACCTCACCAGAAATTTCCCCAGAGAGGCTAGTCTAGAGGTAAAGGGTTGGGAAAGGAAAGATACATAACAAGAATCAAGGTTTATATAGATGATTTTTTATTTGGCAGTGTTAGGGGTTCCTATGCGACTCTGTCTCAGGAATCAGGATTCCCACCAACTGATCTTTCTCCTACCTATCCTTGTCAGTCATTGGTAAAAAGTGTCATCTCTAGTAGTTGTCAGGAGAGGGGAAGCAAAGTGGCGTTAGGATGTAAAGAGGTGCTTTAAGCTACAACTACAAATGTTTGCTGCCCTATGGGTCATGTACCCCACTTGTAAAAAGACCTTTTTTCCCTACCTACCACTCATAGTTTCTGGCTCTCAGTCAACAGCAATTCAAATAAAGAACTGTCAAACAGGGAGAATCGATTCAGAATACAAACAGAGGGAAATAAGCATGAATGTGAGCTGCAGGCTAATTTGGCCCATTATCTTCACTTGCATACTGCTCACTATTCATCTTGCACATATTTACCTTGCATCCCCTTTGATTTCAAGTTCCTTTCCCTGCCATTTGGTTAACATTCTCCATGTTGCACTATGATTGCACTTCAGTTTCTTCCCCCACATGCTACTCATCAACCCAACTTATTGACTCATAGAGTTACTAAGGAGATGCTTATCAAGCAGAATAAACACCCCTCTGCTTGCCAACTGGTACTGTGTAAATTTGCTTTGCTTCAGTGTCCAGCCATATTTTAACAAACCCTTGACACTGCCTCAAAATGCTTTTCTTTGTGTCCAGATTTGCCAGCAGAGCACATTTCTTAGTGGCACAAAGGAGGTCTGTACTTTAAAACCTTTTATTCAGGCCTAATTTCAATATTTTCAATGTGTTTTCATGCTTTATCTCCAACTTAGCTCTTTGTGGTTTCTAGGAAAACATTTAGCACAACTTCTTATTATCGTGCTATCCAACATCATTAAATTTGTTCACTGATGCACATATGTAAATGTATTTTGTCACAATGACTGTTACTGGACTGACCTGGCAACCAAGTGTTGAGCTGAGCAATTCTGAGTTACTGAAGTATACAGACAGCTTAGGGAAACTTTTTACTCTAATATGTTGATGGACTGTTGCTGCAAAGTTTCAGTAGAACTGTTGTGTGCATTGATTGCATTGATGCATATTTCATTATCAAACTTGTAAACTCTGAGTACTAAAAAGTCAAATGAGTTATTCCAAAGAGCACTGCACCCTGACACAGTCTGTATGTACTTTGGGGATCTAACAAGGTTTTTCTGAATATCTCAGTGTCCAAGTTCTGCCACACTACAAGACATTTTATCGCAATATTGAGGGTCATCTAATGCTTGCATTGTTCCAATACTTTTATGTTCTGTTAAAACACAGTCACTGAATGCTTCACAAATCAGAGCACAGAAAGTTCACTGGCACCGTCAGGCTGTAGCGAGCCCTTTCCTCTCTTCCTTTTCCTTTCATTCTTGTAACACAGCTGTTTCTACAGAAGAGAGACAATGCTGAGTTTGTTAACAGCTGGCAGTTAGCAGTAACTCATTATGGAATGGGTCTGGAAATGGCCCGATCTCCTTGACGATGAAAAACCAAAAGGTTATGTTGCATTCAAAATCTTGTTTTGGGACTTGAAGTAGAAGTGGAACTTGAGGCTGTGCCAATTCCAGGCTCATGAAAGCTACATAGAGAGAAGGGGGCCAATTCCTTAGCTTCTGCTTAAAGCAAAATTAGCTTTGTGAGACAGGATTTGTTTCCACCTATCAACATCATTATGTTGTACTCTACCAGCACCCATTAAAATACCAGTCTTACTGGGACTTGGCATATCTCTTTTCCTGTGCTTTAAAACAACGGAATTGACTTGACTTCCCCTGTTACTCTAGGCCTCCACACTTTTTGTCCCATTTATTTTTTGTTATTTTGATCAAGGGATACAGGAGGAAAGATATTAATAAATGGTGGCACATAGGAGGCTAGTAGAAATCATATCCAAGATTCCAGTGAGAAAAGATGGAAAAGTTTCTGCAGAGATTTCACTCAACAAAGACCCAGGGGGAAAAAAAGGGAATAAAGACAGGAAACAATAGGGGTAAAACTATTCAAGCACAGATACATTCTCACAGTGTGAGAGGATAGCCAACTGAGCAATAACCCCTCCTCAAAGCATAAGTGACTTGCTGGATGGATGAATGGATGGATAGGATTTTGCATTTACTGTAAATGCTCTTCTGGAAATGTTTGGCACTTTTCCTGAAACAATTTCCTGGTGCTATGGGGCAGAGGCTGGTGGTGTAGAATCAGTGAGGTGCTATGCCAGCACATCAAGTAACACTACAGCATTCTCCACTTCCCAGCTGTGGAGTTGAGAAGTGCCAGGGGGCTTGGGAGAGCATTTCTTACATGGTATCCAGTGTGGGGGCTGGCCCTGATCCCTCAGTCCCAGCATGGGCAGCACACAGACAGCAACTCCACTCTGTTTGTGCCAGATGTCAGGACAGGCACATTGCCTGATGAAGGAGCACACAGAGGGAAGCCACTGAGCTCGTTTCAGAGGAGATTGCTGTTAGTCACAGAGAGGATAGGAGGAGTACATTGGAGCAACTGAAATTGCAAGATAATAAGGATCAGGACTCGCACAAAGGTTATTGGGCTATAACCTGTATTTTAATTGGACAATTTTTGATCAAAAAAGGGTACTGTAATTATATAAAAATGTAATGAGATGCAAACTTAGGAAATTTTCTTAAAATATGTTCTATACCTTGGAACATGAGAGCACCATTCAAAAAATTATAAAGAATATAGATACTAATAAACAAGTATTTAAACTTCTTTAATTAACAACTTGATACTTATTTGTGTTTTGCCCAGCAATTTGTTTTGAGAAATGCAGACTTCTAAAGGTAGAGATGACTTTACTGAATCAGACCCCTAGTCCTTCTGCATTCCCCCACCCTCTAAACGACAGGCTAATATGTTGCTTGAATAATCTTAATATTCAGTCTGGCAGCCAAGAGCTTCCAGTGTGGAACAAACTTACAGTAATTTCACAATTATAAGCCGCACCTTTTACATTGAAGAATCCAGTCTACCCCAGCAGCACGGCTAATCATCAGATGCGGCTTATTTATGGACAAATCCCAGCGAAATGCCAACCCGGAAGTGAGAGCCGGCCGGGGAGGGCGCCTGAGGCTGCCTTTAAAGACTTCATTGGTCCATGAAAACTGTTGCAACTTGAGAACCTGACACCAAACCCCACTGGCAGCGATTCTGTTACTAATTTGTTACTTTGTTACACATGGATCCCCCCTTAAAAAAAAAAAAAAAGTGCAGCTTATATTCCGGTGCGGCTTATATATGGACAAATCCCGTGGTCTACCTGGCTACCAGGAGGTGCGGCTTATAATCAGGTGTGGCTTATAATTGTGAAATTACTGCATATCTCTTCCAGCCTGCTCAACTCTCTACAAGTCCATTTACTATTAGGAAATAATTAATACATCAATTAATCATCAATAATTTTTGTTAATCTGGGAAGTGTGGTGCTTTATTTAGACCTCTAAGTAATTATTTCTTTTCCAGTGCAGTGAAATACAGAAGGTAAATTAGACTCAAACTGTTCAAAGCAGTTCTTGTCAGAGTACAAACCTGTGCTTGGCAAGGTCAGCAGGGGTTTCAATGCTGGAAAAGGAGTAAAGGTGACTGCTCTGTAATGTTAACAGCCGGGAGCAGCAGTGAGATTTTGTAGTCATGCTCTCCAGTATCTTATGCAGGAACCATATCCTTCAGTGAATAATTTAAGTGATGGACTGGCTAGTATATCTTTACACTACCAAAAAAATGAACGCTTTTCTCCTTTGTCATACCATGACTCCTTGAAGTTTTATTTCATGCATCCTCAAATTTTATTCTCCAAATCACTTACCACCTTTCAAAAATGCAACTTTAGATCTTGTTCTGTTTTACCCCTGTGCCTATCAGTGGCACAGGCATTTGGTGGTGCTCGCTTTACACTGGAGAGAACACAGAGACACTCAGGCCTAGAGGCCACAAAATGTCTGGCAAAGCACCCACTCATGGAAGCAATTTGTTATAATATCATACAGAATAAATCATGGCTGACATATCTGCTGGAGCTATTTTTAAAGGAAATAATTCATAAAGCTGAGAGGTGTGAAGCAGTGAACATAATCTATATTGACTGGGGGAAAAAAAAATGCTGTACCTCAGAGGAGACAGAAACAGGGGGTTAGCAACCAGCTCAGAGAGCGTGGTTCTGGTGAGGATAAAGATCTGTCTGAAGGGCTTTGTGCTGGTGGTATCACTGCTGTGGGAGGAAACAGCTCAGCAAGATGATAAATGGAGAATTATACAGCTTTATTTTTTTCCCCACTTACAAATGACTTAATCATGCTGACAGGATCTCCACTAATTTCCACCATACATAGAATACCTTCTACAGGAGCCAAGCAAGTGTCACCCTAATAACTCAGCTTTTACCTATCCATTATATTCTTGTGTATCATTGGTATAGATTGCTGTGGGAAGCATTTGGCAATTTGGAATTGTTGAAGTTCGAAAAATAAAACAAAATTAGAAAACAAAGAAAAAGACTAATTTTGAAATCGAGATAGGTTTTAGGCCTAAAGGCCAAATGCAGCAGGTAGGGCTTGATGTTCTCTGTAAATACATCAGGACAAGTGGTGGGTTGGAGGAGCAATTAGAATTCAGATGGCAAAAGAGCAGCTTCAGCCATCATTTAAATCAGCATGAGCAGCACCTAAATAGGTGAGGGTGGAAATGGATCACTGGACCAGAATCTCTTTTCACTCCCACTGCTGGAGATCAAAAAAAAATCTGTTTCTATTTTTTATAAATTTGGTAACAGAAGAAATACACTCAGTGAGGAACTGTCTGGGTGTTATTTGAGTGTCACAGAGATCAAAGACAAATTGGTGCAGAATGCTGCTCATACAATAAGAGGAAGAACAGAAATGAAAAGAAATTACTTCTCATCACAGGCTGTAAGTCAACATTCTGGATTATATGTTCTTCTAGGGAAAAAATCCCAAACTCAGACACATTGCCGTGCCTGGCTAGGGCCAACTGAGTGTCACAGGGACTCCACAAAGGCAGGAGAGGGCACAAAGAAATATGCAGAAATTATGAGAGAGCTCAAAAGGCTGAATCACAAACAGAAGCTGGAACACTGTCACTACAATGTATTAATGAATTGTGTCATGGTTTAATGTCAGAAAGTGATAAGGACAAAATTATAAAATACCCATTAAGCACTTCAAATGAGCTAAACAATTCAGAAAATGGTTTTAAATGCTCTTACACTACTAGTAAAAATACCTTAACAGATGCATAAATGCATCTTGGGATGAATGCACTACGTGTTATAGATTCAGGGCTGCCATTATAACCCTCATAATCACTTTTTCACTTGGTCATGTGTTGTACATCTGTGACTTCTTGGCAAGATATTTCAGTGAGAGGAACTTGCAATTTTAGCTAACCTTTTCTTTTTGGAAAGCTTGGCTGCCGACTTTGCTCTTTCCATGCTTCAGAACCTCTGCAATGCAACCTTTTCAATAGCATATGCTGCAAAATGCTTTTTAAAAAAAATGTTTCAGTACCTAAAATACAATATTGAGACCATAAGTCAGCTCTATGACCTCATTTCAAACAGTATAAAACCCAGTACTACTAATGGCATAAATATCAGAATCTGATGAACCACAGAACACAAAAAAACTTCCAGCATTTCTGAGAAGTTTCCTCTGCTTTTAAAGTATGCGTGATTGTCCAGGGTAGAAATTGGCATCTCCTTCTGGCAACATCGCTAATCCTGTTCAGGGAGGACACCACACAAGTGATAACTAAAATACACAGGATAGGCCTCCATGTCCCATTTAAAGCTGAGCTTTGAGATGTCAGCAGAAGTGAGTGAAGGCACACAGAGTTATTGAAAAAACGTGTGTTTGCAGGCGTGTGACCATGAGCCCTGCACTGCAGCCAAAAGCATTGCTAACAAAACTCAGGCATGTGTTGTGACAGCACAGGAAGAAAAGACTATGGAGAATAAAATGACATACCTGTCTATGATCTCATGGAGAGATTTGATAGTTTTGAAAGTAGCTTCTCACAACCAGGACTCCCAACAATATAGTAATATGTTCCAGCGTTTCAAACACTGTGGTGTAGGGACCTCCTGGTATATGGCTTGGATATAGTGATGCAGCACTTTTTATGGATCCATTTTAATAGTGTCCAAGCTAAAGAAGAAATGAAACATGCCTTTTTTTATGATAGTATTTTCCATATTACTTCTGCTGTCTAATTAATCTATTATCACCTGAGTTTAGGGATAAGTAAAACACACAAAAATCAATCATAGTGAGCAACCTAAAGTGTTTGCATGAGAGTCAGAAAGAAGAGGTTGATCATATAATTAAACAAATTTCAAAAGGCAAACACTGCTCAAAAGGCCAATGCTGTTCATTTTAGAACAGTTAGGATGAACAAGTACCCATCTTGGCCCATTTTTGAAGAAAATTAGGGAGTTAATAGAGAGGGTAGAAAAAATTTCCAGGAAAATACATTAATTCTGGTGCTATGTGAACTATCAGTGTCTTGACATGCTTGGTAAATTTAATTCAGAAGGTGGAATTCATTTCACCTAATGTGCAATGTCAGCTGTAAGCTGGCCATTTGAGGTGTTCTTTATAGTCAATGGGGGAAAAAAGGCAATTTTAGGACATGAATGATGTGATGGCTTTAAGGCATCTGCTTTCAGAGGAGATGAACTGAGCCATAGGAGTATTCATTATCTATAAACGGGACCCAGGCACTAAACCAGAAGTAAACATCTCCTTTAGAAACAGGTTTCCTGTCCTTCCTGACTCATATAAGACAAGAACATCTCATAAAGTTCCAAGGCACTGAATAAGTTCCACTTCTGACTAGAGTATCCATAAAATAACAAGTCGATAATATATATTAGATACATCTCAAACTGTTTTCACTGTAAGCAAATATAGTTATTCCATTTTTTATGAAAGAAGTGTGACAAAAATCCAGCCAGGGTGGTCATGCAGAAGGTCAATGCCAGAGGCAGAACAGAAGCCAAGTCTCCTGCCTCCCCATGTGCTTTTTCAGTTCAACAGACCTGCCCTTAATTTCTGTCTTCTACTTACAAGATTTAACTTTATAGCTCTAGTTAATCTATCTGAACTTTCCTGAATGTCTACATAGGTAGTCTCTGAGGGAACATTATCTGCCTTTCCTGCTGATGTTTAGAGCTGTGAATACAATTGCCTCACCTCTTCTTTTCACCTTGGAAGACATCAGCATCTCCTACATATCTGCTTTTGGGGCCATTTGGAGAGTTGTCTCACCTGCTCCTTTCTGCAGCTAGAAGCTCAGCTAGAGTCTGCCAAGAACATGGACATCTACAGGGCTGTTGCATCATCAGTCTCTGGTCTTCTTTTGAAACACAAAACTGGACACTAGAGACCATCTGAAATAGGGAAGATACTAAGTTTTTTAAAAAAATTTTAAAATGTCTGAATGATGAAGTTCTTTCTAGCCAAGATGTAGAATGACAAGTTTCAGAAACTTTCAAAGGTTTACCAAGGTTGCTGACTTGTAGAGCTCTGTTCACAAACATGGGATTTAAGTAAAAAAATCCTCCAGAAATAGAATGCATCATTTTATCTGAAATCTATACAGTTTCATGATTAAATGAGGCTTTCATAGTTAGAAGTCTTGACAGATCTGAAGCAGTTCTCTGAGACATACAGCTTCATGAGCTGAGCCAAAGAGATTCTGGGGATTTACAGGATATACCAATTTTAACAAATTCTGTTCTGCTGCACAGATATGTAAGCTCCACTAAATTCAGCAGTGTTCCAACAAAGGTGGGCAGGAGATATGCACATACAGGTAGGATATTTTAATTCTGCCCCCCTCCAAAGCCATTTACTGATCAGAGGGGTGGTGTCAGTGGTGCCAAGACAGGCAGCTAGTGTAAACCTCAGTGCTCAAAGAGGGGGGATTGCAGTAGGAAAATCACAGAATGTCAGAAGGTGCTGAGTTGCAAGGGACCTACAAGGATCATCATGGTCTAACTCTTAAGTGAATGGCCCACACCACGATCAAACCCACAACCTCTGACACCATCCCCTGACAACTGAGCCAATCTCAGTTAAATGAATCCACTGGAGACTCCCAGCCTCCTGGGACAGTGGCTGTAGGCTTGCTGGTCCCCCTACAGCATCTCACCTGGCACAAGGGGTCAGTGCTTGGGCAATCTTACCCACTGAGAGAGGCACTCCACTTTTTTGAGTGGGTATCGTGTGACATCTGGCACACCCATAGTGCCCACATGCAAAGTAAGAAGAGAGGTTGGGAGTATAAGAAGAAGGAAGAATGGATTTTTTAAAAATATACAATGAGGGTGAGGAGCTGGACTTCTCAAGAAAAGGGGTTTTTCACAGATTTCTAAAGACAGGAAAAGATTTTTGCCATTATCATTCCAAATTAACAAGACAGAGGCAAACCAAAATATGCTCCCAATCTTTACTGTTGCATCTAAAAGCAAAACATAATTCAATTTATGGGTTTGTGAATTTTTCCCTTCGGATTTGTCAAGAATGTTATTACATCCAGACCTGGACACAGTCAGCTTGAGTGATTTTGTAAAACAAATAAAATGCAAATTCAGTTCAGCGTCATGTCACTTTGACACACATAGATACCAGTTCCAGGAGGGCTTAATTACAGCTAGGTGGTATAATGCTGAATCTAACAGATCCTTTCTTAAACCAGCTAATCGATCCTGTCAATTGTTTCTGTCTTTAAAATTGTGCTTGACTGCTGTGGAAGGAGCACAAGCCTCAGCTACTCTGTTTCTATAAATAAACATTATACCTAATGTGGTAAGATGTAAACCTGATTCTCCGGCATGGTCCAGCTCTTTCAGAGAAACTTCACTCATTACAGATCTATAAGGACACTGCTGTTAGCTCTTACGTCCTGCATAAACAATCCAATGAGTTTGAACAATTGATTTGAGCAAGCTAAGCAACAACATTCTGTCGAACTAGTTTTTCTCAGTTCTTAGGTTTGATTCCCTTCCTTCCTCTCCAAAATATATGAAACACAAAAAATCAAATTGCAAAACCTGTGAAATAACACGACTTTTAAGGAAAATAAGAAAGCAAGGGAAAGAAACATTTCCAGAATCACCTTCTTGAGACTGTACATATAATACTACAACAGTTTGAGTATGTATTTTTTATATTAACCCTCCTTTACAGAATTGCTGAAAAACTGTGGTTTACAGTATGGAATGGCACTTAATTTAAAGAGTGAAAGGTGACAAAGCTGCAGCATTCCTTTTTAGCCTCTTACAAATGTTTATTAAACCACTGTCTCAAAATATTACATCTGATGATATATGAAAATAAGCATTTTCTGTGGAACTTCATGTGCAAAACCAATCTAAAAAAACCTACACCGAGGACTTTGAAGTCCCAGTTCTACAAAATTCCAGGCTTGCTTGCCAAGATGGAAAATACATTTTGCTACTTTTAATGCTCATGGGGAATCACACCAATTGCTAATTCATTAGAACAGACTCTTAAGCATGTCTGATGTAATTCTCCCCTTAAAAAGTGGTGATGATGACTTAACAAAATGCAAAAGCATTTGCAAACCACACCATTCTAAAACTTGGGGTGATATCCTGGAACCTGAGGTTGGATTAGGCAGGTTACTCACTTCCATACCCATCTTCTACAGCAATGTGAAAAAGAATGCATCAAAATCTGGCTTCTCTGACAATCATGGTAAGAAATCAAAATGTAGATTTTACCTACTGTACAAGTTTTGGGAACCATTCAAAATTGATTGAATAATAATATTTTTTGTTGTTGTGTAGCCTAAGTCAAATAAGAGTCATGTGTGCAGAAGGAACCTTGGTTGAAATTAAATATTCTAGCACACAGCTAGACAAGAGCATGAAACACACAAATAGTTCACGTGCCAGATAGAATCTTTATTTTGTCCTCGAATTTTTTATTCTTCCTTTTCTAAGACTGAAGAAAAAACAAAAACAGAAACAAAAAAAGCCAAACAAACAAAAACCAAAAAAACCCACAACAAAACAAACAAACAAACAAAAACCCCCCTGCGTTTAAAAACGCTTCTCCAGAGCTTTAACCTTGTGCACCAACACTAATTTCAATTTAGCCCATAGCTCTTTATAATGGAACTTTTATATGCTACAATTTAAATGGATTTACAGTAGAAGTTTTCATATCAGCTTCCACATCAGGAATGCCATGACAAAATTTCCAAATGGAATCCATCAAAGTCTAGCATTACAAATCAGTTGAAGCATTACTTGTGTGATACCTGAACTGTGGTCAAGGATACTGTCAGGTGCAGTGTTACTCCTAAACAGGTTTATCTGAAATTTCTGGACACAATTTTGAATAAGCTTGATTCCGAAATATGAATGATCAAATATAGAAACAAAAACCAATTCAGTATATAAAGACTTTTTACAGAAAGCAAACTATGTCAGGAGAAGGACAGACAAAATAATAAGAGTTAAAAAGAACTGTTTATGTATTACACATATCCGCATTTGACTTTTTGAAAAGCAATGCAATGTGTGAAAAATCAGAAATAAAACTGAGAAAGGTGGTGAACCTGTGTCTGTCATACTAAACTGGTGATACATCCAAATATGTAGAGTGTGAAAGATGGGGAATTTCTACCCTTGTCAGCCAAAGGAATCTGACCTAAACCCTGCTCAGAAGAGTGCCATAGCCACCTGCTGAAATGTATTTAGGGATCACTACTTTTTCTTGGAGCTGCATTACAGAAGTTATGGGCCACAGAGATGAGCAGTGAGCAGTAGCAGTGAACAGCAGCTCTGTGATATTTGTAGGACCAACAGAGAAGGGAGTTCCAGATCTGCTTTCAGAAATATTCAGGCACATTGTATTCAATAGCTGCCCAAGCACAGAAGCAGTCCTGGAAGCAGAATCCAGACTCTTGCTTCTGCTTGCTGTCTGGCTGCCTGAGTATTGCATTTATTACAGAATCTCTGAGTTCCCTCTGCATGCACCATACTTCGGCCATTACAGGTCATAGGCCTGCACTATGAAGAAATGTCTGAAGCATGGTTTTCCTTTTTCAGTGGAGTGCTGTCTCTAGTATTACATGAAAAGTGAAAAGCTGACCCACTTTGGGTTTTTGTGTGTTTGTGTTGGGTTTTTTGGTGGTTTTGGTTGGTTGATTGGGTTTTTTTTTTTGGTTTTTTTTTTGGTTGGTTTTTTTGGGGGGGTTTTGGAGGTGTTGTTTTTTGTTGTTGCTGTTGTTTTTTGTTTTGTTTGTGTTTTTTGTTTGTTTGTTTTGTTTTTTCATAACAATCAATGCACCAACAGGAAAAAAAAAATAAAATTGGAGATAAAGTTTCCAAATGGAAACACGATTGTTTACAACTCTGATTTGTATATACAGGTCCTGGAAAGCTGCTTGAGGTCAGATAGAGACCTAGGGGTTTCCTCTATTCCTCCCAAAACTGGCTTCCAAATCCTGCTCCACAACTCATGCTTAACTCATATATTTATAAATCCTTTGTCTTCTCAACCCAAATGCATTAATAACCATAATTATGATGAAGAAGTAAGGGCTGGTTCTATAGTGTTCTGATTCTTATTATGATAATTTCATTTTATGAAACAGGATAGAAGTGAAGGAAGGCCAGGAAATTCTGCTTCTAGTGCAAGCAGCATTTTAGAGTTAATTTGGTTTAAGAGTGTTTTATATTCTCAGACACAAAAGATGATCTAAGGAGCACACAGTGTACAGTCAGTCTGGGATGTCTGAAGAAAGGAACCCTAAAGGGCAGACAGAAAATGCAACAGTGACCTAAGGAAGCACAAGGACTTGGCAAAGCAGCTGCCTCAGGCCAGCTCTCATTTGTGAGGGGCACTGCTTGGGCACTGCCTCATTAGCAAGGCAATAGGAAACAGGGAGAAAAAAACAACACACGCACAATGATTGCGCTGAAGGAAACCCAAATTTCGTTTGCTACTTACTGACCATCTATCTTCTGCTCAGCTTCAATGGGTAACTTTGGCAGTCGTGGAAGTGGGAAAGGGAAGGGACTTGACAATAACAAGAGAGGAAGCAGATGCCACTCCCTCCTTTGGAGTTTATAACCAATTACAGGATTTTCATAGACTCCATGAGGCAATTAAAGAGTTATGCTTCAGTGCCCAATTAATATTCACTTGACATCATCAGTTTACCAACATCTCAGAAAAACAGCCCTGTTGTCCCAAGTCTGAAGTAATTGCATTACAACATGGCAGTTAGAAAAAAAATCCCAACAACAACAAAAGAAAAAAAAAACACCAAAAAACCCAACCTAACCCAAACAAAACGAAACTCAGAACTGAAAATCAAAGCTTTCTTGATTTGGAGAGATTTTTTTCCTCAGTATCTTAAAAAATGCTGAACCACAAGAAAACATAAAGACTCTGCTTATTAGTGGACATTAGGAATATTTCTGTAATGTATTTTAAAAACAAAACAAAAACATTTTAAGCAGCAGAGGAAAACTTCTACTGACTCCCTGTAGCCTAACTAGTCAAAACTTCCAGGTGTATTCTGGAGGGGACCAGATCAGGGAGGGGCAAATCCTACATAAATCACACTATAATTCAGTTACGAATTTATTGATTTACATTTGATTAAGAGAAATTCATGAGACCAAACATTAGTCCATGCCAAACAGGTTTCCTCATAAGTTACATGGAACATTTCCTCCTAATACTGGGAAATGAGACAAAAGCAGCAATGGCAGTGGACTAATTAGATTGTAAATTCTTTCCCATTTGGAAGCATCCCCTGGTCCACCAGATCATGTCTATCTCTGCTGAGTCTGCAGGGGCTGAGCTTAAGTAATACTGCTGCTGTCGGCACCTCTACCAGGCATTGAGTGATGGACAGAAACAATCTGGGGTGCAGAGCTCAGAGACAGAATTTGCAGGGCATTTTATTGTGGGCAAGACAGAACAGCATCTATTCCCATCCTGTCTCACTGTGGCTGAATCTCCTACCAGACAAGCCCTCAGTCCCATATTCACTAAAACCTCAAGTTTAACACCCAGTATATGAAGTTTTTTATTTATTCAAGCCACAATTAACCACTTTGAGATTCCTGAAAGAGCTAGAGCTGCTTATTATTTACTAATTAGTGGGCCACAAGTGTTCTCAGGTTTCCTGGGTTACAGTCAGGTTATTATTAATGCACAGTACTGCCAGATTGCTGTTATTGCCAAGAGCAATCCTCCACTTGAAAAAACAGCCTCTCAATATCTAGCTCCCATTTAGCCCAGCAAGTTTGTATGAATGAGTCACCCATATGTCAACTCAAGAGGGGAAAAACACTGATAAGTCTCAGTGCAAAACTCAGACAAATTCAGGTTCTCTCTTTAGCATTTCTTTAGTGTGGTTGACTTAGGGTACCTTTCAGCTGACACTCACAGCTGAGTGCTGCAGTCACAGGTGTGGAGGCAAGGCTGAATTGTGCCCCTTATCAATGCCTATTAAAACAAGGCATCAGAAAATATTAAAAAGTCAGAGGGTCAAAGTGAGGGAACATGAGAACGGTGCAACTGGGAGAACAAAACCTGAAGAGCAAGGTGGTCTGTGGCAGAGGTGACTACAGCCCATTCCTTTGATTGTTTTACATTTCTTCTAATGAATGTCTAATAAAAAAAATGCATAATGCATCTGGTAAAAAAAAGAAAAAAACAGTGTTTACACAGAGTCAAAACCTTTTCTGCCCCACCCTCCACCCCATCAGCAGTGAGGTTGGGAGGGGACACAGCCAGGACAGCTGACAGCAACTGACCCAAGGGGTACCCCAGACTGTGTGCTATCATGCTTAACATACAAATCTGGGGAATAAGAAGGGAGGGGAATACATTTGAGGTTGTGGTGTTCATCTTCCCAAGCCACTTTTATGCATGATAGAATCTTTTTTTTTCTGGGGATGGCTGAACACGTTTCTGCCCATAGGGAAAGGAATTTTGCTTGGCTTTGCTTGTGTGCATGGCTTTTGCTGTACCTGTTAGTGTCTTTATCTCAACCCATATGTTTTCTCACTCTTACTCTTCTGATTCTCTACCCCATTCTGCTGGCAGGGGACTGAGGAAGGAGATGTGTGGAGCTTGGTTGGTGGCTGGGGTCAAACCAAAATTGTCTTTGGTTTCAAGGGAATTAGTTAACATGAGGCTCAGAATTTGCATCACACATAATTGTTCAAGATATTTATGTCCAAATAAGCATTCAGATGATATGGTTTTTTGGGTTTTTTTCACCATTTCTTTTTTTTTCCTTTTCACAAAGTTAAGAATTCTAAGCTAAGTTATTCCTCCTTGAAGAATAGCTGAATAGCAAGAGGAGAAGCAAACTGACAACTGCGCTCATTTTCCTTTATTATCTCTTGGGGCCCTGTTTTCTGTGGTATCTTCCATTTTTCTTTTTGGGGAATGCTCTGAGTTTTCAAAAGAACCATTGATTACGACTACAGTACCAGAGTTCGGTCAAAAAAGTCATGCAAGTATGAGTCTTGATTTTAGGCTGAATTTCCTAAACTTTGTGAGGTTGTTCTGGGGGATGCCAATGCAACAACTCATAAAAAGCTCTTCAGTATCTTGCTACTTCCAACTTTTAACCAGAAAATTGGAAAAGGTTGAATGTTAGTGACCTTCTAAGCTTTTATTCCCATCAGAAAGTATTGGCATCATGCAACAGACATTTTACTTGCTGAAACATTAAGCAGAGCCCTACATAATTCTTTCAATTATTGCAACTTGTAAAGGTTTTAATATTTAACACTTCAAAAAGACTGTTGACCTCAAGTAATCCATTTAAGAAGTGCATACAACATAACTTCAAGTTCCTGTAAGTTCCTTTTAGCAGAGTTTTCAGGAAAAAAGAACTCATAAAATCCATTACCTGAGCCTTAATCTACAGTAATTTCACAACTATAAGC